>JASWHU010000223.1:0-183338 GCA_030819815.1 Strix occidentalis
AAAATCTGGGGCTCTGTGCTTTCTTTCCTTCTGAACAAGTGTTAGTGTTTTCTGCACAAACGCGATTCTGCAAAGCAATGTGAACACTTGTGCTTCCCAGGCACAGAGAAGGTGCTAGCAGGGAATTCTCTGCCTGCTTTTCCCCAGTGCTCTGCAAGCTCTCCAGGGGCAACATAAAATCTGGGGCTCTGTGCTTTCTTTCCTTCTGAACAAGTGTTAGTGTTTTCTGCACAAACGCGATTCTGCAAAGCAATGTGAACACTTGTGCTTCCCAGGCACAGAGAAGGTGCTAGCAGGGAATTCTCTGCCTGCTTTTCCCCAGTGCTCTGCAAGCTCTCCAGGGCAACATAAAATCTGGGGCTCTGTGCTTTCTTTCCTTCTGAACAAGTGTTAGTGTTTTCTGCACAAACGCGATTCTGCAAAGCAATGTGAACACTTGTGCTTCCCAGGCACAGAGAAGGTGCTAGCAGGGAATTCTCTGCCTGCTTTTCCCCAGTGCTCTGCAAGCTCTCCAGGGCAACATAAAATCTGGGGCTCTGTGCTTTCTTTCCTTCTGAACAAGTGTTAGTGTTTTCTGCACAAACGCGATTCTGCAAAGCAATGTGAACACTTGTGCTTCCCAGGCACAGAGAAGGTGCTAGCAGGGAATTCTCTGCCTGCTTTTCCCCAGTGCTCTGCAAGCTCTCCAGGGCAACATAAAATCTGGGGCTCTGGGCTTTCTTTCCTTCTGAACAAGTGTTAGTGTTTTCTGCACAAACGCGATTCTGCAAAGCAATGTGAACACTTGTGCTTCCCAGGCACAGAGAAGGTGCTAGCAGGGAATTCTCTGCCTGCTTTTCCCCAGTGCTCTGCAAGCTCTCCAGGGCAACATAAAATCTGGGGCTCTGTGCTTTCTTTCCTTCTGAACAAGTGTTAGTGTTTTCTGCACAAACGCGATTCTGCGAAGCAATGTGAACACTTGTGCTTCCCAGGCACAGAGAAGGTGCTAGCAGGGAATTCTCTGCCTGCTTTTCCCCAGTGCTCTGCAAGCTCTCCAGGGCAACATAAAATCTGGGGCTCTGTGCTTTCTTTCCTTCTGAACAAGTGTTAGTGTTTTCTGCACAAACGCGATTCTGCAAAGCAATGTGAACACTTGTGCTTCCCAGGCACAGAGAAGGTGCTAGCAGGGAATTCTCTGCCTGCTTTTCCCCAGTGCTCTGCAAGCTCTCCAGGGCAACATAAAATCTGGGGCTCTGTGCTTTCTTTCCTTCTGAACAAGTGTTAGTGTTTTCTGCACAAACGCGATTCTGCAAAGCAATGTGAACACTTGTGCTTCCCAGGCACAGAGAAGGTGCTAGCAGGGAATTCTCTGCCTGCTTTTCCCCAGTGCTCTGCAAGCTCTCCAGGGCAACATAAAATCTGGGGCTCTGTGCTTTCTTTCCTTCTGAACAAGTGTTAGTGTTTTCTGCACAAACGCGATTCTGAGAAGCAATGTGAACACTTGTGCTTCCCAGGCACAGAGAAGGTGCTAGCAGGGAATTCTCTGCCTGCTTTTCCCCAGTGCTCTGCAAGCTCTCCAGGGCAACATAAAATCTGGGGCTCTGTGCTTTCTTTCCTTCTGAACAAGTGTTAGTGTTTTCTGCACAAACGCGATTCTGCAAAGCAATGTGAACACTTGTGCTTCCCAGGCACAGAGAAGGTGCTAGCAGGGAATTCTCTGCCTGCTTTTCCCCAGTGCTCTGCAAGCTCTCCAGGGCAACATAAAATCTGGGGCTCTGTGCTTTCTTTCCTTCTGAACAAGTGTTAGTGTTTTCTGCACAAACGCGATTCTGCAAAGCAATGTGAACACTTCTGCTTCCCAGGCACAGAGAAGGTGCTAGCAGGGAATTCTCTGCCTGCTTTTCCCCAGTGCTCTGCAAGCTCTCCAGGGCAACATAAAATCTGGGGCTCTGTGCTTTCTTTCCTTCTGAACAAGTGTTAGTGTTTTCTGCACAAACGCGATTCTGCGAAGCAATGTGAACACTTGTGCTTCCCAGGCACAGAGAAGGTGCTAGCAGGGAATTCTCTGCCTGCTTTTCCCCAGTGCTCTGCAAGCTCTCCAGGGCAACATAAAATGTGGGGCTCTGTGCTTTCTTTCCTTCTGAACAAGTGTTAGTGTTTTCTGCACAAACGCGATTGTGAGAAGCAATGTGAACACTTGTGCTTCCCAGGCACAGAGAAGGTGCTAGCAGGGAATTCTCTGCCTGCTTTTCCCCAGTGCTCTGCAAGCTCTCCAGGGCAACATAAAATCTGGGGCTCTGGGCTTTCTTTCCTTCTGAACAAGTGTTAGTGTTTTCTGCACAAACGCGATTCTGCGAAGCAATGTGAACACTTGTGCTTCCCAGGCACAGAGAAGGTGCTAGCAGGGAATTCTCTGCCTGCTTTTCCCCAGTGCTCTGCAAGCTCTCCAGGGCAACATAAAATCTGGGGCTCTGTGCTTTCTTTCCTTCTGAACAAGTGTTAGTGTTTTCTGCACAAACGCGATTCTGCAAAGCAATGTGAACACTTGTGCTTCCCAGGCACAGAGAAGGTGCTAGCAGGGAATTCTCTGCCTGCTTTTCCCCAGTGCTCTGCAAGCTCTCCAGGGCAACATAAAATCTGGGGCTCTGTGCTTTCTTTCCTTCTGAACAAGTGTTAGTGTTTTCTGCACAAACGCGATTCTGCAAAGCAATGTGAACACTTGTGCTTCCCAGGCACAGAGAAGGTGCTAGCAGGGAATTCTCTGCCTGCTTTTCCCCAGTGCTCTGCAAGCTCTCCAGGGCAACATAAAATCTGGGGCTCTGTGCTTTCTTTCCTTCTGAACAAGTGTTAGTGTTTTCTGCACAAACGCGATTCTGCAAAGCAATGTGAACACTTGTGCTTCCCAGGCACAGAGAAGGTGCTAGCAGGGAATTCTCTGCCTGCTTTTCCCCAGTGCTCTGCAAGCTCTCCAGGGCAACATAAAATCTGGGGCTCTGTGCTTTCTTTCCTTCTGAACAAGTGTTAGTGTTTTCTGCACAAACGCGATTCTGCGAAGCAATGTGAACACTTGTGCTTCCCAGGCACAGAGAAGGTGCTAGCAGGGAATTCTCTGCCTGCTTTTCCCCAGTGCTCTGCAAGCTCTCCAGGGCAACATAAAATGTGGGGCTCTGTGCTTTCTTTCCTTCTGAACAAGTGTTAGTGTTTTCTGCACAAACGCGATTGTGAGAAGCAATGTGAACACTTGTGCTTCCCAGGCACAGAGAAGGTGCTAGCAGGGAATTCTCTGCCTGCTTTTCCCCAGTGCTCTGCAAGCTCTCCAGGGCAACATAAAATCTGGGGCTCTGTGCTTTCTTTCCTTCTGAACAAGTGTTAGTGTTTTCTGCACAAACGCGATTCTGCAAAGCAATGTGAACACTTGTGCTTCCCAGGCACAGAGAAGGTGCTAGCAGGGAATTCTCTGCCTGCTTTTCCCCAGTGCTCTGCAAGCTCTCCAGGGCAACATAAAATGTGGGGCTCTGTGCTTTCTTTCCTTCTGAACAAGTGTTAGTGTTTTCTGCACAAACGCGATTCTGCGAAGCAATGTGAACACTTCTCCTTCCCAGGCACAGAGAAGGTGCTAGCAGGGAATTCTCTGCCTGCTTTTCCCCAGTGCTCTGCAAGCTCTCCAGGGCAACATAAAATCTGGGGCTCTGTGCTTTCTTTCCTTCTGAACAAGTGTTAGTGTTTTCTGCACAAACGCGATTCTGCAAAGCAATGTGAACACTTTTGCTTCCCAGGCACAGAGAAGGTGCTAGCAGGGAATTCTCTGCCTGCTTTTCCCCAGTGCTCTGCAAGCTCTCCAGGGCAACATAAAATGTGGGGCTCTGTGCTTTCTTTCCTTCTGAACAAGTGTTAGTGTTTTCTGCACAAACGCGATTCTGCGAAGCAATGTGAACACTTGTGCTTCCCAGGCACAGAGAAGGTGCTAGCAGGGAATTCTCTGCCTGCTTTTCCCCAGTGCTCTGCAAGCTCTCCAGGGCAACATAAAATCTGGGGCTCTGTGCTTTCTTTCCTTCTGAACAAGTGTTAGTGTTTTCTGCGCAAACGCGATTCTGCAAAGCAATGTGAACACTTCTCCTTCCCAGGCACAGAGAAGGTGCTAGCAGGGAATTCTCTGCCTGCTTTTCCCCAGTGCTCTGCAAGCTCTCCAGGGCAACATAAAATGTGGGGCTCTGTGCTTTCTTTCCTTCTGAACAAGTGTTAGTGTTTTCTGCACAAACGCGATTCTGCGAAGCAATGTGAACACTTCTCCTTCCCAGGCACAGAGAAGGTGCTAGCAGGGAATTCTCTGCCTGCCTTTCCCCAGTGCTCTGCAAGCTTTCCAGGGCAACATAAAATCTGGGGCTCTGTGCTTTCTTTCCTTCTGAACAAGTGTTAGTGTTTTCTGCACAAACGCGATTCTGCAAAGCAATGTGAACACTTGTGCTTCCCAGGCACAGAGAAGGTGCTAGCAGGGAATTCTCTGCCTGCTTTTCCCCAGTGCTCTGCAAGCTCTCCAGGGCAACATAAAATGTGGGGCTCTGTGCTTTCTTTCCTTCTGAACAAGTGTTAGTGTTTTCTGCACAAACGCGATTCTGCGAAGCAATGTGAACACTTCTCCTTCCCAGGCACAGAGAAGGTGCTAGCAGGGAATTCTCTGCCTGCTTTTCCCCAGTGCTCTGCAAGCTCTCCAGGGCAACATAAAATGTGGGGCTCTGTGCTTTCTTTCCTTCTGAACAAGTGTTAGTGTTTTCTGCACAAACGCGATTCTGCGAAGCAATGTGAACACTTGTGCTTCCCAGGCACAGAGAAGGTGCTAGCAGGGAATTCTCTGCCTGCTTTTCCCCAGTGCTCTGCAAGCTCTCCAGGGCAACATAAAATCTGGGGCTCTGTGCTTTCTTTCCTTCTGAACAAGTGTTAGTGTTTTCTGCACAAACGCGATTCTGCAAAGCAATGTGAACACTTGTGCTTCCCAGGCACAGAGAAGGTGCTAGCAGGGAATTCTCTGCCTGATTTTCCCCAGTGCTCTGCAAGCTCTCCAGGGCAACATAAAATCTGGGGCTCTGTGCTTTCTTTCCTTCTGAACAAGTGTTAGTGTTTTCTGCACAAACGCGATTCTGCAAAGCAATGTGAACACTTTTGCTTCCCAGGCACAGAGAAGGTGCTAGCAGGGAATTCTCTGCCTGCTTTTCCCCAGTGCTCTGCAAGCTCTCCAGGGCAACATAAAATCTGGGGCTCTGTGCTTTCTTTCCTTCTGAACAAGTGTTAGTGTTTTCTGCACAAACGCGATTCTGAGAAGCAATGTGAACACTTGTGCTTCCCAGGCACAGAGAAGGTGCTAGCAGGGAATTCTCTGCCTGCTTTTCCCCAGTGCTCTGCAAGCTCTCCAGGGCAACATAAAATCTGGGGCTCTGTGCTTTCTTTCCTTCTGAACAAGTGTTAGTGTTTTCTGCACAAACGCGATTCTGCGAAGCAATGTGAACACTTGTGCTTCCCAGGCACAGAGAAGGTGCTAGCAGGGAATTCTCTGCCTGCTTTTCCCCAGTGCTCTGCAAGCTCTCCAGGGCAACATAAAATCTGGGGCTCTGTGCTTTCTTTCCTTCTGAACAGGTGTTAGTGTTTTCTGCACAAACGCGATTCTGCAAAGCAATGTGAACACTTGTGCTTCCCAGGCACAGAGAAGGTGCTAGCAGGGAATTCTCTGCCTGCTTTTCCCCAGTGCTCTGCAAGCTCTCCAGGGCAACATAAAATCTGGGGCTCTGGGCTTTCTTTCCTTCTGAACAAGTGTTAGTGTTTTCTGCACAAACGCGATTCTGAGAAGCAATGTGAACACTTGTGCTTCCCAGGCACAGAGAAGGTGCTAGCAGGGAATTCTCTGCCTGCTTTTCCCCAGTGCTCTGCAAGCTCTCCAGGGCAACATAAAATGTGGGGCTCTGTGCTTTCTTTCCTTCTGAACAAGTGTTAGTGTTTTCTGCACAAACGTGATTCTGAGAAGCAATGTGAACACTTCTCCTTCCCAGGCACAGAGAAGGTGCTAGCAGGGAATTCTCTGCCTGCTTTTCCCCAGTGCTCTGCAAGCTCTCCAGGGCAACATAAAATCTGGGGCTCTGTGCTTTCTTTCCTTCTGAACAAGTGTTAGTGTTTTCTGCACAAACGCGATTCTGCGAAGCAATGTGAACACTTCTCCTTCCCAGGCACAGAGAAGGTGCTAGCAGGGAATTCTCTGCCTGCTTTTCCCCAGTGCTCTGCAAGCTCTCCAGGGCAACATAAAATCTGGGGCTCTGTGCTTTCTTTCCTTCTGAACAAGTGTTAGTGTTTTCTGCACAAACGCGATTCTGCAAAGCAATGTGAACACTTCTCCTTCCCAGGCACAGAGAAGGTGCTAGCAGGGAATTCTCTGCCTGCTTTTCCCCAGTGCTCTGCAAGCTCTCCAGGGCAACATAAAATGTGGGGCTCTGTGCTTTCTTTCCTTCTGAACAAGTGTTAGTGTTTTCTGCACAAACGCGATTCTGCGAAGCAATGTGAACACTTCTCCTTCCCAGGCACAGAGAAGGTGCTAGCAGGGAATTCTCTGCCTGCTTTTCCCCAGTGCTCTGCAAGCTCTCCAGGGCAACATAAAATGTGGGGCTCTGTGCTTTCTTTCCTTCTGAACAAGTGTTAGTGTTTTCTGCACAAACGCGATTGTGAGAAGCAATGTGAACACTTGTGCTTCCCAGGCACAGAGAAGGTGCTAGCAGGGAATTCTCTGCCTGCTTTTCCCCAGTGCTCTGCAAGCTCTCCAGGGCAACATAAAATCTGGGGCTCTGTGCTTTCTTTCCTTCTGAACAAGTGTTAGTGTTTTCTGCACAAACGCGATTCTGCGAAGCAATGTGAACACTTGTGCTTCCCAGGCACAGAGAAGGTGCTAGCAGGGAATTCTCTGCCTGCTTTTCCCCAGTGCTCTGCAAGCTCTCCAGGGCAACATAAAATCTGGGGCTCTGTGCTTTCTTTCCTTCTGAACAAGTGTTAGTGTTTTCTGCACAAACGCGATTCTGCGAAGCAATGTGAACACTTTTGCTTCCCAGGCACAGAGAAGGTGCTAGCAGGGAATTCTCTGCCTGCTTTTCCCCAGTGCTCTGCAAGCTCTCCAGGGCAACATAAAATCTGGGGCTCTGTGCTTTCTTTCCTTCTGAACAAGTGTTAGTGTTTTCTGCACAAACGCGATTCTGCGAAGCAATGTGAACACTTTTGCTTCCCAGGCACAGAGAAGGTGCTAGCAGGGAATTCTCTGCCTGCTTTTCCCCAGTGCTCTGCAAGCTCTCCAGGGCAACATAAAATGTGGGGCTCTGTGCTTTCTTTCCTTCTGAACAAGTGTTAGTGTTTTCTGCACAAACGCGATTCTGCAAAGCAATGTGAACACTTTTGCTTCCCAGGCACAGAGAAGGTGCTAGCAGGGAATTCTCTGCCTGCTTTTCCCCAGTGCTCTGCAAGCTCTCCAGGGCAACATAAAATCTGGGGCTCTGTGCTTTCTTTCCTTCTGAACAAGTGTTAGTGTTTTCTGCACAAACGCGATTCTGCAAAGCAATGTGAACACTTGTGCTTCCCAGGCACAGAGAAGGTGCTAGCAGGGAATTCTCTGCCTGCTTTTCCCCAGTGCTCTGCAAGCTCTCCAGGGCAACATAAAATGTGGGGCTCTGTGCTTTCTTTCCTTCTGAACAAGTGTTAGTGTTTTCTGCACAAACGCGATTCTGCGAAGCAATGTGAACACTTGTGCTTCCCAGGCACAGAGAAGGTGCTAGCAGGGAATTCTCTGCCTGCTTTTCCCCAGTGCTCTGCAAGCTCTCCAGGGCAACATAAAATCTGGGGCTCTGTGCTTTCTTTCCTTCTGAACAAGTGTTAGTGTTTTCTGCACAAACGCGATTCTGCAAAGCAATGTGAACACTTGTGCTTCCCAGGCACAGAGAAGGTGCTAGCAGGGAATTCTCTGCCTGCTTTTCCCCAGTGCTCTGCAAGCTCTCCAGGGCAACATAAAATCTGGGGCTCTGTGCTTTCTTTCCTTCTGAACAAGTGTTAGTGTTTTCTGCACAAACGCGATTCTGCAAAGCAATGTGAACACTTGTGCTTCCCAGGCACAGAGAAGGTGCTAGCAGGGAATTCTCTGCCTGCTTTTCCCCAGTGCTCTGCAAGCTCTCCAGGGCAACATAAAATCTGGGGCTCTGTGCTTTCTTTCCTTCTGAACAAGTGTTAGTGTTTTCTGCACAAACGCGATTCTGCGAAGCAATGTGAACACTTGTGCTTCCCAGGCACGGAGAAGGTGCTAGCAGGGAATTCTCTGCCTGCTTTTCCCCAGTGCTCTGCAAGCTCTCCAGGGCAACATAAAATCTGGGGCTCTGTGCTTTCTTTCCTTCTGAACAAGTGTTAGTGTTTTCTGCACAAACACGATTCTGCAAAGCAATGTCAACACTTTTGCTTCCCAGGCACAGAGAAGGTGCTAGCAGGGAATTCTCTGCCTGCTTTTCCCCAGTGCTCTGCAAGCTCTCCAGGGCAACATAAAATCTGGGGCTCTGTGCTTTCTTTCCTTCTGAACAAGTGTTAGTGTTTTCTGCACAAACGCGATTCTGCAAAGCAATGTCAACACTTGTGCTTCCCAGGCACAGAGAAGGTGCTAGCAGGGAATTCTCTGCCTGCTTTTCCCCAGTGCTCTGCAAGCTCTCCAGGGCAACATAAAATGTGGGGCTCTGTGCTTTCTTTCCTTCTGAACAAGTGTTAGTGTTTTCTGCACAAACGCGATTCTGCAAAGCAATGTGAACACTTGTGCTTCCCAGGCACAGAGAAGGTGCTAGCAGGGAATTCTCTGCCTGCTTTTCCCCAGTGCTCTGCAAGCTCTCCAGGGCAACATAAAATCTGGGGCTCTGTGCTTTCTTTCCTTCTGAACAAGTGTTAGTGTTTTCTGCACAAACGCGATTCTGCAAAGCAATGTGAACACTTGTGCTTCCCAGGCACAGAAAAGGTGCTAGCAGGGAATTCTCTGCCTGCTTTTCCCCAGTGCTCTGCAAGCTCTCCAGGGCAACATAAAATGTGGGGCTCTGTGCTTTCTTTCCTTCTGAACAAGTGTTAGTGTTTTCTGCACAAACGCGATTCTGCGAAGCAATGTGAACACTTGTGCTTCCCAGGCACAGAGAAGGTGCTAGCAGGGAATTCTCTGCCTGCTTTTCCCCAGTGCTCTGCAAGCTCTCCAGGGCAACATAAAATCTGGGGCTCTGTGCTTTCTTTCCTTCTGAACAAGTGTTAGTGTTTTCTGCACAAACGCGATTCTGCAAAGCAATGTGAACACTTCTCCTTCCCAGGCACAGAGAAGGTGCTAGCAGGGAATTCTCTGCCTGCTTTTCCCCAGTGCTCTGCAAGCTCTCCAGGGCAACATAAAATGTGGGGCTCTGTGCTTTCTTTCCTTCTGAACAAGTGTTAGTGTTTTCTGCACAAACGCGATTCTGCGAAGCAATGTGAACACTTCTCCTTCCCAGGCACAGAGAAGGTGCTAGCAGGGAATTCTCTGCCTGCTTTTCCCCAGTGCTCTGCAAGCTTTCCAGGGCAACATAAAATCTGGGGCTCTGTGCTTTCTTTCCTTCTGAACAAGTGTTAGTGTTTTCTGCACAAACGCGATTCTGCGAAGCAATGTGAACACTTGTGCTTCCCAGGCACAGAGAAGGTGCTAGCAGGGAATTCTCTGCCTGCTTTTCCCCAGTGCTCTGCAAGCTCTCCAGGGCAACATAAAATGTGGGGCTCTGTGCTTTCTTTCCTTCTGAACAAGTGTTAGTGTTTTCTGCACAAACGCGATTCTGCGAAGCAATGTGAACACTTCTCCTTCCCAGGCACAGAGAAGGTGCTAGCAGGGAATTCTCTGCCTGCTTTTCCCCAGTGCTCTGCAAGCTCTCCAGGGCAACATAAAATGTGGGGCTCTGTGCTTTCTTTCCTTCTGAACAAGTGTTAGTGTTTTCTGCACAAACGCGATTCTGCGAAGCAATGTGAACACTTGTGCTTCCCAGGCACAGAGAAGGTGCTACCAGGGAATTCTCTGCCTGCTTTTCCCCAGTGCTCTGCAAGCTCTCCAGGGCAACATAAAATCTGGGGCTCTGTGCTTTCTTTCCTTCTGAACAAGTGTTAGTGTTTTCTGCACAAACGCGATTCTGAGAAGCAATGTGAACACTTGTGCTTCCCAGGCACAGAGAAGGTGCTAGCAGGGAATTCTCTGCCTGCTTTTCCCCAGTGCTCTGCAAGCTCTCCAGGGCAACATAAAATCTGGGGCTCTGGGCTTTCTTTCCTTCTGAACAAGTGTTAGTGTTTTCTGCACAAACGTGATTGTGAGAAGCAATGTGAACACTTCTCCTTCCCAGGCACAGAGAAGGTGCTAGCAGGGAATTCTCTGCCTGCTTTTCCCCAGTGCTCTGCAAGCTCTCCAGGGCAACATAAAATCTGGGGCTCTGTGCTTTCTTTCCTTCTGAACAAGTGTTAGTGTTTTCTGCACAAACGCGATTCTGAGAAGCAATGTGAACACTTGTGCTTCCCAGGCACAGAGAAGGTGCTAGCAGGGAATTCTCTGCCTGCTTTTCCCCAGTGCTCTGCAAGCTCTCCAGGGCAACATAAAATCTGGGGCTCTGTGCTTTCTTTCCTTCTGAACAAGTGTTAGTGTTTTCTGCACAAACGCGATTCTGAGAAGCAATGTGAACACTTGTGCTTCCCAGGCACAGAGAAGGTGCTAGCAGGGAATTCTCTGCCTGCTTTTCCCCAGTGCTCTGCAAGCTCTCCAGGGCAACATAAAATGTGGGGCTCTGTGCTTTCTTTCCTTCTGAACAGGTGTTAGTGTTTTCTGCACAAACGCGATTCTGCAAAGCAATGTGAACACTTGTGCTTCCCAGGCACAGAGAAGGTGCTAGCAGGGAATTCTCTGCCTGCTTTTCCCCAGTGCTCTGCAAGCTCTCCAGGGCAACATAAAATGTGGGGCTCTGTGCTTTCTTTCCTTCTGAACAAGTGTTAGTGTTTTCTGCACAAACGCGATTCTGCGAAGCAATGTGAACACTTGTGCTTCCCAGGCACAGAGAAGGTGCTAGCAGGGAATTCTCTGCCTGCTTTTCCCCAGTGCTCTGCAAGCTCTCCAGGGCAACATAAAATGTGGGGCTCTGTGCTTTCTTTCCTTCTGAACAAGTGTTAGTGTTTTCTGCACAAACGCGATTCTGCAAAGCAATGTGAACACTTCTCCTTCCCAGGCACAGAGAAGGTGCTAGCAGGGAATTCTCTGCCTGCTTTTCCCCAGTGCTCTGCAAGCTCTCCAGGGCAACATAAAATGTGGGGCTCTGTGCTTTCTTTCCTTCTGAACAAGTGTTAGTGTTTTCTGCACAAACGCGATTCTGCGAAGCAATGTGAACACTTCTCCTTCCCAGGCACAGAGAAGGTGCTAGCAGGGAATTCTCTGCCTGCTTTTCCCCAGTGCTCTGCAAGCTTTCCAGGGCAACATAAAATCTGGGGCTCTGTGCTTTCTTTCCTTCTGAACAAGTGTTAGTGTTTTCTGCACAAACGCGATTCTGCGAAGCAATGTGAACACTTGTGCTTCCCAGGCACAGAGAAGGTGCTAGCAGGGAATTCTCTGCCTGCTTTTCCCCAGTGCTCTGCAAGCTCTCCAGGGCAACATAAAATGTGGGGCTCTGTGCTTTCTTTCCTTCTGAACAAGTGTTAGTGTTTTCTGCACAAACGCGATTCTGCGAAGCAATGTGAACACTTCTCCTTCCCAGGCACAGAGAAGGTGCTAGCAGGGAATTCTCTGCCTGCTTTTCCCCAGTGCTCTGCAAGCTCTCCAGGGCAACATAAAATGTGGGGCTCTGTGCTTTCTTTCCTTCTGAACAAGTGTTAGTGTTTTCTGCACAAACGCGATTCTGCGAAGCAATGTGAACACTTGTGCTTCCCAGGCACAGAGAAGGTGCTACCAGGGAATTCTCTGCCTGCTTTTCCCCAGTGCTCTGCAAGCTCTCCAGGGCAACATAAAATCTGGGGCTCTGTGCTTTCTTTCCTTCTGAACAAGTGTTAGTGTTTTCTGCACAAACGCGATTCTGAGAAGCAATGTGAACACTTGTGCTTCCCAGGCACAGAGAAGGTGCTAGCAGGGAATTCTCTGCCTGCTTTTCCCCAGTGCTCTGCAAGCTCTCCAGGGCAACATAAAATCTGGGGCTCTGGGCTTTCTTTCCTTCTGAACAAGTGTTAGTGTTTTCTGCACAAACGTGATTGTGAGAAGCAATGTGAACACTTCTCCTTCCCAGGCACAGAGAAGGTGCTAGCAGGGAATTCTCTGCCTGCTTTTCCCCAGTGCTCTGCAAGCTCTCCAGGGCAACATAAAATCTGGGGCTCTGTGCTTTCTTTCCTTCTGAACAAGTGTTAGTGTTTTCTGCACAAACGCGATTCTGAGAAGCAATGTGAACACTTGTGCTTCCCAGGCACAGAGAAGGTGCTAGCAGGGAATTCTCTGCCTGCTTTTCCCCAGTGCTCTGCAAGCTCTCCAGGGCAACATAAAATCTGGGGCTCTGTGCTTTCTTTCCTTCTGAACAAGTGTTAGTGTTTTCTGCACAAACGCGATTCTGAGAAGCAATGTGAACACTTGTGCTTCCCAGGCACAGAGAAGGTGCTAGCAGGGAATTCTCTGCCTGCTTTTCCCCAGTGCTCTGCAAGCTCTCCAGGGCAACATAAAATGTGGGGCTCTGTGCTTTCTTTCCTTCTGAACAGGTGTTAGTGTTTTCTGCACAAACGCGATTCTGCAAAGCAATGTGAACACTTGTGCTTCCCAGGCACAGAGAAGGTGCTAGCAGGGAATTCTCTGCCTGCTTTTCCCCAGTGCTCTGCAAGCTCTCCAGGGCAACATAAAATCTGGGGCTCTGGGCTTTCTTTCCTTCTGAACAAGTGTTAGTGTTTTCTGCACAAACGCGATTCTGCAAAGCAATGTGAACACTTCTCCTTCCCAGGCACAGAGAAGGTGCTAGCAGGGAATTCTCTGCCTGCTTTTCCCCAGTGCTCTGCAAGCTCTCCAGGGCAACATAAAATGTGGGGCTCTGTGCTTTCTTTCCTTCTGAACAAGTGTTAGTGTTTTCTGCACAAACGCGATTCTGCAAAGCAATGTGAACACTTCTCCTTCCCAGGCACAGAGAAGGTGCTAGCAGGGAATTCTCTGCCTGCTTTTCCCCAGTGCTCTGCAAGCTCTCCAGGGCAACATAAAATGTGGGGCTCTGTGCTTTCTTTCCTTCTGAACAAGTGTTAGTGTTTTCTGCACAAACGCGATTCTGCAAAGCAATGTGAACACTTGTGCTTCCCAGGCACAGAGAAGGTGCTAGCAGGGAATTCTCTGCCTGCTTTTCCCCAGTGCTCTGCAAGCTCTCCAGGGCAACATAAAATGTGGGGCTCTGTGCTTTCTTTCCTTCTGAACAAGTGTTAGTGTTTTCTGCACAAACGTGATTCTGAGAAGCAATGTGAACACTTCTCCTTCCCAGGCACAGAGAAGGTGCTAGCAGGGAATTCTCTGCCTGCTTTTCCCCAGTGCTCTGCAAGCTCTCCAGGGCAACATAAAATCTGGGGCTCTGTGCTTTCTTTCCTTCTGAACAAGTGTTAGTGTTTTCTGCACAAACGCGATTCTGCGAAGCAATGTGAACACTTGTGCTTCCCAGGCACAGAGAAGGTGCTAGCAGGGAATTCTCTGCCTGCTTTTCCCCAGTGCTCTGCAAGCTCTCCAGGGCAACATAAAATCTGGGGCTCTGTGCTTTCTTTCCTTCTGAACAAGTGTTAGTGTTTTCTGCACAAACGCGATTCTGCAAAGCAATGTGAACACTTCTCCTTCCCAGGCACAGAGAAGGTGCTAGCAGGGAATTCTCTGCCTGCTTTTCCCCAGTGCTCTGCAAGCTCTCCAGGGCAACATAAAATGTGGGGCTCTGTGCTTTCTTTCCTTCTGAACAAGTGTTAGTGTTTTCTGCACAAACGCGATTCTGCGAAGCAATGTGAACACTTCTCCTTCCCAGGCACAGAGAAGGTGCTAGCAGGGAATTCTCTGCCTGCTTTTCCCCAGTGCTCTGCAAGCTCTCCAGGGCAACATAAAATGTGGGGCTCTGTGCTTTCTTTCCTTCTGAACAAGTGTTAGTGTTTTCTGCACAAACGCGATTGTGAGAAGCAATGTGAACACTTGTGCTTCCCAGGCACAGAGAAGGTGCTAGCAGGGAATTCTCTGCCTGCTTTTCCCCAGTGCTCTGCAAGCTCTCCAGGGCAACATAAAATCTGGGGCTCTGTGCTTTCTTTCCTTCTGAACAAGTGTTAGTGTTTTCTGCACAAACGCGATTCTGCGAAGCAATGTGAACACTTGTGCTTCCCAGGCACAGAGAAGGTGCTAGCAGGGAATTCTCTGCCTGCTTTTCCCCAGTGCTCTGCAAGCTCTCCAGGGCAACATAAAATCTGGGGCTCTGTGCTTTCTTTCCTTCTGAACAAGTGTTAGTGTTTTCTGCACAAACGCGATTCTGCGAAGCAATGTGAACACTTTTGCTTCCCAGGCACAGAGAAGGTGCTAGCAGGGAATTCTCTGCCTGCTTTTCCCCAGTGCTCTGCAAGCTCTCCAGGGCAACATAAAATCTGGGGCTCTGGGCTTTCTTTCCTTCTGAACAAGTGTTAGTGTTTTCTGCACAAACGCGATTCTGCGAAGCAATGTGAACACTTTTGCTTCCCAGGCACAGAGAAGGTGCTAGCAGGGAATTCTCTGCCTGCTTTTCCCCAGTGCTCTGCAAGCTCTCCAGGGCAACATAAAATGTGGGGCTCTGTGCTTTCTTTCCTTCTGAACAAGTGTTAGTGTTTTCTGCACAAACGCGATTCTGCAAAGCAATGTGAACACTTTTGCTTCCCAGGCACAGAGAAGGTGCTAGCAGGGAATTCTCTGCCTGCTTTTCCCCAGTGCTCTGCAAGCTCTCCAGGGCAACATAAAATCTGGGGCTCTGTGCTTTCTTTCCTTCTGAACAAGTGTTAGTGTTTTCTGCACAAACGCGATTCTGCAAAGCAATGTGAACACTTGTGCTTCCCAGGCACAGAGAAGGTGCTAGCAGGGAATTCTCTGCCTGCTTTTCCCCAGTGCTCTGCAAGCTCTCCAGGGCAACATAAAATCTGGGGCTCTGGGCTTTCTTTCCTTCTGAACAAGTGTTAGTGTTTTCTGCACAAACGCGATTCTGCAAAGCAATGTGAACACTTGTGCTTCCCAGGCACAGAGAAGGTGCTAGCAGGGAATTCTCTGCCTGCTTTTCCCCAGTGCTCTGCAAGCTCTCCAGGGCAACATAAAATCTGGGGCTCTGTGCTTTCTTTCCTTCTGAACAAGTGTTAGTGTTTTCTGCACAAACGCGATTCTGCGAAGCAATGTGAACACTTTTGCTTCCCAGGCACAGAGAAGGTGCTAGCAGGGAATTCTCTGCCTGCTTTTCCCCAGTGCTCTGCAAGCTCTCCAGGGCAACATAAAATCTGGGGCTCTGTGCTTTCTTTCCTTCTGAACAAGTGTTAGTGTTTTCTGCACAAACGCGATTCTGCGAAGCAATGTGAACACTTCTCCTTCCCAGGCACAGAGAAGGTGCTAGCAGGGAATTCTCTGCCTGCTTTTCCCCAGTGCTCTGCAAGCTCTCCAGGGCAACATAAAATGTGGGGCTCTGTGCTTTCTTTCCTTCTGAACAAGTGTTAGTGTTTTCTGCACAAACGCGATTCTGCAAAGCAATGTGAACACTTGTGCTTCCCAGGCACAGAGAAGGTGCTAGCAGGGAATTCTCTGCCTGCTTTTCCCCAGTGCTCTGCAAGCTCTCCAGGGCAACATAAAATCTGGGGCTCTGGGCTTTCTTTCCTTCTGAACAAGTGTTAGTGTTTTCTGCACAAACGCGATTCTGCAAAGCAATGTGAACACTTGTGCTTCCCAGGCACAGAGAAGGTGCTAGCAGGGAATTCTCTGCCTGCTTTTCCCCAGTGCTCTGCAAGCTCTCCAGGGCAACATAAAATCTGGGGCTCTGTGCTTTCTTTCCTTCTGAACAAGTGTTAGTGTTTTCTGCACAAACGCGATTCTGCAAAGCAATGTGAACACTTGTGCTTCCCAGGCACAGAGAAGGAGCTAGCAGGGAATTCTCTGCCTGCTTTTCCCCAGTGCTCTGCAAGCTCTCCAGGGCAACATAAAATCTGGGGCTCTGTGCTTTCTTTCCTTCTGAACAAGTGTTAGTGTTTTCTGCACAAACGCGATTCTGCAAAGCAATGTGAACACTTGTGCTTCCCAGGCACAGAGAAGGTGCTAGCAGGGAATTCTCTGCCTGCTTTTCCCCAGTGCTCTGCAAGCTCTCCAGGGCAACATAAAATCTGGGGCTCTGTGCTTTCTTTCCTTCTGAACAAGTGTTAGTGTTTTCTGCACAAACGCGATTCTGCGAAGCAATGTGAACACTTGTGCTTCCCAGGCACAGAGAAGGTGCTAGCAGGGAATTCTCTGCCTGCTTTTCCCCAGTGCTCTGCAAGCTCTCCAGGGCAACATAAAATCTGGGGCTCTGTGCTTTCTTTCCTTCTGAACAAGTGTTAGTGTTTTCTGCACAAACGCGATTCTGCGAAGCAATGTGAACACTTGTGCTTCCCAGGCACAGAGAAGGTGCTAGCAGGGAATTCTCTGCCTGCTTTTCCCCAGTGCTCTGCAAGCTCTCCAGGGCAACATAAAATCTGGGGCTCTGTGCTTTCTTTCCTTCTGAACAAGTGTTAGTGTTTTCTGCACAAACGCGATTCTGCGAAGCAATGTGAACACTTGTGCTTCCCAGGCACGGAGAAGGTGCTAGCAGGGAATTCTCTGCCTGCTTTTCCCCAGTGCTCTGCAAGCTCTCCAGGGCAACATAAAATCTGGGGCTCTGTGCTTTCTTTCCTTCTGAACAAGTGTTAGTGTTTTCTGCACAAACGCGATTCTGCAAAGCAATGTCAACACTTTTGCTTCCCAGGCACAGAGAAGGTGCTAGCAGGGAATTCTCTGCCTGCTTTTCCCCAGTGCTCTGCAAGCTCTCCAGGGCAACATAAAATCTGGGGCTCTGTGCTTTCTTTCCTTCTGAACAAGTGTTAGTGTTTTCTGCACAAACGCGATTCTGCAAAGCAATGTCAACACTTGTGCTTCCCAGGCACAGAGAAGGTGCTAGCAGGGAATTCTCTGCCTGCTTTTCCCCAGTGCTCTGCAAGCTCTCCAGGGCAACATAAAATCTGGGGCTCTGTGCTTTCTTTCCTTCTGAACAAGTGTTAGTGTTTTCTGCACAAACGCGATTCTGCAAAGCAATGTGAACACTTGTGCTTCCCAGGCACAGAGAAGGTGCTAGCAGGGAATTCTCTGCCTGCTTTTCCCCAGTGCTCTGCAAGCTCTCCAGGGCAACATAAAATGTGGGGCTCTGTGCTTTCTTTCCTTCTGAACAAGTGTTAGTGTTTTCTGCACAAACGCGATTCTGCGAAGCAATGTGAACACTTCTCCTTCCCAGGCACAGAGAAGGTGCTAGCAGGGAATTCTCTGCCTGCTTTTCCCCAGTGCTCTGCAAGCTCTCCAGGGCAACATAAAATGTGGGGCTCTGTGCTTTCTTTCCTTCTGAACAAGTGTTAGTGTTTTCTGCACAAACGCGATTCTGCGAAGCAATGTGAACACTTGTGCTTCCCAGGCACAGAGAAGGTGCTAGCAGGGAATTCTCTGCCTGCTTTTCCCCAGTGCTCTGCAAGCTCTCCAGGGCAACATAAAATCTGGGGCTCTGTGCTTTCTTTCCTTCTGAACAAGTGTTAGTGTTTTCTGCACAAACGCGATTCTGCAAAGCAATGTGAACACTTTTGCTTCCCAGGCACAGAGAAGGTGCTAGCAGGGAATTCTCTGCCTGCTTTTCCCCAGTGCTCTGCAAGCTCTCCAGGGCAACATAAAATGTGGGGCTCTGTGCTTTCTTTCCTTCTGAACAAGTGTTAGTGTTTTCTGCACAAACGCGATTCTGCAAAGCAATGTGAACACTTGTGCTTCCCAGGCACAGAGAAGGTGCTAGCAGGGAATTCTCTGCCTGCTTTTCCCCAGTGCTCTGCAAGCTCTCCAGGGCAACATAAAATCTGGGGCTCTGTGCTTTCTTTCCTTCTGAACAAGTGTTAGTGTTTTCTGCACAAACGCGATTCTGCAAAGCAATGTGAACACTTTTGCTTCCCAGGCACAGAGAAGGTGCTAGCAGGGAATTCTCTGCCTGCTTTTCCCCAGTGCTCTGCAAGCTCTCCAGGGCAACATAAAATGTGGGGCTCTGTGCTTTCTTTCCTTCTGAACAAGTGTTAGTGTTTTCTGCACAAACGCGATTCTGCAAAGCAATGTGAACACTTGTGTTCCCAGGCACAGAGAAGGTGCTAGCAGGGAATTCTCTGCCTGCTTTTCCCCAGCGCTCTGCAAGCTCTCCAGGGCAACATAAAATCTGGGGCTCTGGGCTTTCTTTCCTTCTGAACAAGTGTTAGTGTTTTCTGCACAAACGCGATTCTGCAAAGCAATGTGAACACTTGTGCTTCCCAGGCACAGAGAAGGTGCTAGCAGGGAATTCTCTGCCTGCTTTTCCCCAGTGCTCTGCAAGCTCTCCAGGGCAACATAAAATCTGGGGCTCTGTGCTTTCTTTCCTTCTGAACAAGTGTTAGTGTTTTCTGCACAAACGCGATTCTGAGAAGCAATGTGAACACTTCTCCTTCCCAGGCACAGAGAAGGTGCTAGCAGGGAATTCTCTGCCTGCTTTTCCCCAGTGCTCTGCAAGCTCTCCAGGGCAACATAAAATCTGGGGCTCTGTGCTTTCTTTCCTTCTGAACAAGTGTTAGTGTTTTCTGCACAAACGCGATTCTGCGAAGCAATGTCAACACTTCTCCTTCCCAGGCACAGAGAAGGTGCTAGCAGGGAATTCTCTGCCTGCTTTTCCCCAGTGCTCTGCAAGCTCTCCAGGGCAACATAAAATGTGGGGCTCTGTGCTTTCTTTCCTTCTGAACAAGTGTTAGTGTTTTCTGCACAAACGCGATTCTGCAAAGCAATGTGAACACTTTTGCTTCCCAGGCACAGAGAAGGTGCTAGCAGGGAATTCTCTGCCTGCTTTTCCCCAGTGCTCTGCAAGCTCTCCAGGGCAACATAAAATCTGGGGCTCTGTGCTTTCTTTCCTTCTGAACAAGTGTTAGTGTTTTCTGCACAAACGCGATTCTGCAAAGCAATGTGAACACTTGTGCTTCCCAGGCACAGAGAAGGTGCTAGCAGGGAATTCTCTGCCTGCTTTTCCCCAGTGCTCTGCAAGCTCTCCAGGGCAACATCAAATGTGGGGCTCTGTGCTTTCTTTCCTTCTGAACAAGTGTTAGTGTTTTCTGCACAAACGCGATTCTGCGAAGCAATGTGAACACTTGTGCTTCCCAGGCACAGAGAAGGTGCTAGCAGGGAATTCTCTGCCTGCTTTTCCCCAGTGCTCTGCAAGCTCTCCAGGGCAACATCAAATCTGGGGCTCTGTGCTTTCTTTCCTTCTGAACAAGTGTTAGTGTTTTCTGCACAAACGCGATTCTGCAAAGCAATGTCAACACTTGTGCTTCCCAGGCACAGAGAAGGTGCTAGCAGGGAATTCTCTGCCTGCTTTTCCCCAGTGCTCTGCAAGCTCTCCAGGGCAACATAAAATCTGGGGCTCTGTGCTTTCTTTCCTTCTGAACAAGTGTTAGTGTTTTCTGCACAAACGCGATTCTGCAAAGCAATGTGAACACTTTTGCTTCCCAGGCACAGAGAAGGTGCTAGCAGGGAATTCTCTGCCTGCTTTTCCCCAGTGCTCTGCAAGCTCTCCAGGGCAACATAAAATCTGGGGCTCTGTGCTTTCTTTCCTTCTGAACAAGTGTTAGTGTTTTCTGCACAAACGCGATTCTGCAAAGCAATGTGAACACTTGTGCTTCCCAGGCACAGAGAAGGTGCTAGCAGGGAATTCTCTGCCTGCTTTTCCCCAGTGCTCTGCAAGCTCTCCAGGGCAACATAAAATGTGGGGCTCTGTGCTTTCTTTCCTTCTGAACAAGTGTTAGTGTTTTCTGCACAAACGCGATTCTGCGAAGCAATGTGAACACTTCTCCTTCCCAGGCACAGAGAAGGTGCTAGCAGGGAATTCTCTGCCTGCTTTTCCCCAGTGCTCTGCAAGCTCTCCAGGGCAACATAAAATCTGGGGCTCTGTGCTTTCTTTCCTTCTGAACAAGTGTTAGTGTTTTCTGCACAAACACGATTCTGAGAAGCAATGTGAACACTTGTGTTTCCCAGGCACAGAGAAGGTGCTAGCAGGGAATTCTCTGCCTGCTTTTCCCCAGTGCTCTGCAAGCTCTCCAGGGCAACATAAAATCTGGGGCTCTGTGCTTTCTTTCCTTCTGAACAAGTGTTAGTGTTTTCTGCACAAACGCGATTCTGCGAAGCAATGTGAACACTTCTCCTTCCCAGGCACAGAGAAGGTGCTAGCAGGGAATTCTCTGCCTGCTTTTCCCCAGTGCTCTGCAAGCTCTCCAGGGCAACATAAAATCTGGGGCTCTGTGCTTTCTTTCCTTCTGAACAGGTGTTAGTGTTTTCTGCACAAACGCGATTCTGCAAAGCAATGTCAACACTTCTCCTTCCAGGCACAGAGAAGGTGCTAGCAGGGAATTCTCTGCCTGCTTTTCCCCAGTGCTCTGCAAGCTCTCCAGGGCAACATAAAATCTGGGGCTCTGGGCTTTCTTTCCTTCTGAACAAGTGTTAGTGTTTTCTGCACAAACGCGATTCTGCGAAGCAATGTGAACACTTTTGCTTCCCAGGCACAGAGAAGGTGCTAGCAGGGAATTCTCTGCCTGCTTTTCCCCAGTGCTCTGCAAGCTCTCCAGGGCAACATAAAATGTGGGGCTCTGTGCTTTCTTTCCTTCTGAACAAGTGTTAGTGTTTTCTGCACAAACGCGATTCTGCGAAGCAATGTGAACACTTCTCCTTCCCAGGCACAGAGAAGGTGCTAGCAGGGAATTCTCTGCCTGCTTTTCCCCAGTGCTCTGCAAGCTCTCCAGGGCAACATAAAATGTGGGGCTCTGTGCTTTCTTTCCTTCTGAACAAGTGTTAGTGTTTTCTGCACAAACGCGATTCTGCAAAGCAATGTGAACACTTGTGCTTCCCAGGCACAGAGAAGGTGCTAGCAGGGAATTCTCTGCCTGCTTTTCCCCAGTGCTCTGCAAGCTCTCCAGGGCAACATAAAATCTGGGGCTCTGTGCTTTCTTTCCTTCTGAACAAGTGTTAGTGTTTTCTGCACAAACACGATTCTGAGAAGCAATGTGAACACTTGTGTTTCCCAGGCACAGAGAAGGTGCTAGCAGGGAATTCTCTGCCTGCTTTTCCCCAGTGCTCTGCAAGCTCTCCAGGGCAACATAAAATGTGGGGCTCTGTGCTTTCTTTCCTTCTGAACAAGTGTTAGTGTTTTCTGCACAAACGCGATTCTGCGAAGCAATGTGAACACTTCTCCTTCCCAGGCACAGAGAAGGTGCTAGCAGGGAATTCTCTGCCTGCTTTTCCCCAGTGCTCTGCAAGCTCTCCAGGGCAACATAAAATCTGGGGCTCTGTGCTTTCTTTCCTTCTGAACAAGTGTTAGTGTTTTCTGCACAAACGCGATTCTGCAAAGCAATGTGAACACTTTTGCTTCCCAGGCACAGAGAAGGTGCTAGCAGGGAATTCTCTGCCTGCTTTTCCCCAGTGCTCTGCAAGCTCTCCAGGGCAACATAAAATCTGGGGCTCTGTGCTTTCTTTCCTTCTGAACAAGTGTTAGTGTTTTCTGCACAAACGCGATTCTGCAAAGCAATGTGAACACTTTTGCTTCCCAGGCACAGAGAAGGTGCTAGCAGGGAATTCTCTGCCTGCTTTTCCCCAGTGCTCTGCAAGCTCTCCAGGGCAACATAAAATCTGGGGCTCTGTGCTTTCTTTCCTTCTGAACAAGTGTTAGTGTTTTCTGCACAAACGCGATTCTGCAAAGCAATGTGAACACTTGTGCTTCCCAGGCACAGAGAAGGTGCTAGCAGGGAATTCTCTGCCTGCTTTTCCCCAGTGCTCTGCAAGCTCTCCAGGGCAACATAAAATGTGGGGCTCTGTGCTTTCTTTCCTTCTGAACAAGTGTTAGTGTTTTCTGCACAAACGCGATTCTGCGAAGCAATGTGAACACTTCTCCTTCCCAGGCACAGAGAAGGTGCTAGCAGGGAATTCTCTGCCTGCTTTTCCCCAGTGCTCTGCAAGCTCTCCAGGGCAACATAAAATCTGGGGCTCTGTGCTTTCTTTCCTTCTGAACAAGTGTTAGTGTTTTCTGCACAAACACGATTCTGAGAAGCAATGTGAACACTTGTGTTTCCCAGGCACAGAGAAGGTGCTAGCAGGGAATTCTCTGCCTGCTTTTCCCCAGTGCTCTGCAAGCTCTCCAGGGCAACATAAAATCTGGGGCTCTGTGCTTTCTTTCCTTCTGAACAAGTGTTAGTGTTTTCTGCACAAACGCGATTCTGCGAAGCAATGTGAACACTTCTCCTTCCCAGGCACAGAGAAGGTGCTAGCAGGGAATTCTCTGCCTGCTTTTCCCCAGTGCTCTGCAAGCTCTCCAGGGCAACATAAAATCTGGGGCTCTGTGCTTTCTTTCCTTCTGAACAGGTGTTAGTGTTTTCTGCACAAACGCGATTCTGCAAAGCAATGTCAACACTTCTCCTTCCAGGCACAGAGAAGGTGCTAGCAGGGAATTCTCTGCCTGCTTTTCCCCAGTGCTCTGCAAGCTCTCCAGGGCAACATAAAATCTGGGGCTCTGGGCTTTCTTTCCTTCTGAACAAGTGTTAGTGTTTTCTGCACAAACGCGATTCTGCGAAGCAATGTGAACACTTTTGCTTCCCAGGCACAGAGAAGGTGCTAGCAGGGAATTCTCTGCCTGCTTTTCCCCAGTGCTCTGCAAGCTCTCCAGGGCAACATAAAATGTGGGGCTCTGTGCTTTCTTTCCTTCTGAACAAGTGTTAGTGTTTTCTGCACAAACGCGATTCTGCGAAGCAATGTGAACACTTCTCCTTCCCAGGCACAGAGAAGGTGCTAGCAGGGAATTCTCTGCCTGCTTTTCCCCAGTGCTCTGCAAGCTCTCCAGGGCAACATAAAATCTGGGGCTCTGTGCTTTCTTTCCTTCTGAACAAGTGTTAGTGTTTTCTGCACAAACGCGATTCTGCAAAGCAATGTGAACACTTGTGCTTCCCAGGCACAGAGAAGGTGCTAGCAGGGAATTCTCTGCCTGCTTTTCCCCAGTGCTCTGCAAGCTCTCCAGGGCAACATAAAATGTGGGGCTCTGTGCTTTCTTTCCTTCTGAACAAGTGTTAGTGTTTTCTGCACAAACGCGATTCTGCAAAGCAATGTGAACACTTGTGTTCCCAGGCACAGAGAAGGTGCTAGCAGGGAATTCTCTGCCTGCTTTTCCCCAGCGCTCTGCAAGCTCTCCAGGGCAACATAAAATCTGGGGCTCTGTGCTTTCTTTCCTTCTGAACAAGTGTTAGTGTTTTCTGCACAAACGCGATTCTGCAAAGCAATGTGAACACTTGTGCTTCCCAGGCACAGAGAAGGTGCTAGCAGGGAATTCTCTGCCTGCTTTTCCCCAGTGCTCTGCAAGCTCTCCAGGGCAACATAAAATCTGGGGCTCTGGGCTTTCTTTCCTTCTGAACAAGTGTTAGTGTTTTCTGCACAAACGCGATTCTGCGAAGCAATGTGAACACATGTGCTTCCCAGGCACAGAGAAGGTGCTAGCAGGGAATTCTCTGCCTGCTTTTCCCCAGTGCTCTGCAAGCTCTCCAGGGCAACATAAAATCTGGGGCTCTGTGCTTTCTTTCCTTCTGAACAAGTGTTAGTGTTTTCTGCACAAACGCGATTCTGCGAAGCAATGTGAACACTTCTCCTTCCCAGGCACAGAGAAGGTGCTAGCAGGGAATTCTCTGCCTGCTTTTCCCCAGTGCTCTGCAAGCTCTCCAGGGCAACATAAAATGTGGGGCTCTGTGCTTTCTTTCCTTCTGAACAAGTGTTAGTGTTTTCTGCACAAACGCGATTCTGCAAAGCAATGTGAACACTTTTGCTTCCCAGGCACAGAGAAGGTGCTAGCAGGGAATTCTCTGCCTGCTTTTCCCCAGTGCTCTGCAAGCTCTCCAGGGCAACATAAAATCTGGGGCTCTGTGCTTTCTTTCCTTCTGAACAAGTGTTAGTGTTTTCTGCACAAACGCGATTCTGCGAAGCAATGTGAACACTTCTCCTTCCCAGGCACAGAGAAGGTGCTAGCAGGGAATTCTCTGCCTGCTTTTCCCCAGTGCTCTGCAAGCTCTCCAGGGCAACATAAAATCTGGGGCTCTGTGCTTTCTTTCCTTCTGAACAAGTGTTAGTGTTTTCTGCACAAACACGATTCTGAGAAGCAATGTGAACACTTGTGTTTCCCAGGCACAGAGAAGGTGCTAGCAGGGAATTCTCTGCCTGCTTTTCCCCAGTGCTCTGCAAGCTCTCCAGGGCAACATAAAATCTGGGGCTCTGTGCTTTCTTTCCTTCTGAACAAGTGTTAGTGTTTTCTGCACAAACGCGATTCTGCGAAGCAATGTGAACACTTCTCCTTCCCAGGCACAGAGAAGGTGCTAGCAGGGAATTCTCTGCCTGCTTTTCCCCAGTGCTCTGCAAGCTCTCCAGGGCAACATAAAATCTGGGGCTCTGTGCTTTCTTTCCTTCTGAACAGGTGTTAGTGTTTTCTGCACAAACGCGATTCTGCAAAGCAATGTCAACACTTCTCCTTCCAGGCACAGAGAAGGTGCTAGCAGGGAATTCTCTGCCTGCTTTTCCCCAGTGCTCTGCAAGCTCTCCAGGGCAACATAAAATCTGGGGCTCTGGGCTTTCTTTCCTTCTGAACAAGTGTTAGTGTTTTCTGCACAAACGCGATTCTGCGAAGCAATGTGAACACTTTTGCTTCCCAGGCACAGAGAAGGTGCTAGCAGGGAATTCTCTGCCTGCTTTTCCCCAGTGCTCTGCAAGCTCTCCAGGGCAACATAAAATGTGGGGCTCTGTGCTTTCTTTCCTTCTGAACAAGTGTTAGTGTTTTCTGCACAAACGCGATTCTGCGAAGCAATGTGAACACTTCTCCTTCCCAGGCACAGAGAAGGTGCTAGCAGGGAATTCTCTGCCTGCTTTTCCCCAGTGCTCTGCAAGCTCTCCAGGGCAACATAAAATGTGGGGCTCTGTGCTTTCTTTCCTTCTGAACAAGTGTTAGTGTTTTCTGCACAAACGCGATTCTGCAAAGCAATGTGAACACTTGTGCTTCCCAGGCACAGAGAAGGTGCTAGCAGGGAATTCTCTGCCTGCTTTTCCCCAGTGCTCTGCAAGCTCTCCAGGGCAACATAAAATGTGGGGCTCTGTGCTTTCTTTCCTTCTGAACAAGTGTTAGTGTTTTCTGCACAAACGCGATTCTGCAAAGCAATGTGAACACTTTTGCTTCCCAGGCACAGAGAAGGTGCTAGCAGGGAATTCTCTGCCTGCTTTTCCCCAGTGCTCTGCAAGCTCTCCAGGGCAACATAAAATCTGGGGCTCTGTGCTTTCTTTCCTTCTGAACAAGTGTTAGTGTTTTCTGCACAAACGCGATTCTGCAAAGCAATGTGAACACTTTTGCTTCCCAGGCACAGAGAAGGTGCTAGCAGGGAATTCTCTGCCTGCTTTTCCCCAGTGCTCTGCAAGCTCTCCAGGGCAACATAAAATCTGGGGCTCTGTGCTTTCTTTCCTTCTGAACAAGTGTTAGTGTTTTCTGCACAAACGCGATTCTGCAAAGCAATGTGAACACTTGTGCTTCCCAGGCACAGAGAAGGTGCTAGCAGGGAATTCTCTGCCTGCTTTTCCCCAGTGCTCTGCAAGCTCTCCAGGGCAACATAAAATGTGGGGCTCTGTGCTTTCTTTCCTTCTGAACAAGTGTTAGTGTTTTCTGCACAAACGCGATTCTGCGAAGCAATGTGAACACTTCTCCTTCCCAGGCACAGAGAAGGTGCTAGCAGGGAATTCTCTGCCTGCTTTTCCCCAGTGCTCTGCAAGCTCTCCAGGGCAACATAAAATCTGGGGCTCTGTGCTTTCTTTCCTTCTGAACAAGTGTTAGTGTTTTCTGCACAAACACGATTCTGAGAAGCAATGTGAACACTTGTGTTTCCCAGGCACAGAGAAGGTGCTAGCAGGGAATTCTCTGCCTGCTTTTCCCCAGTGCTCTGCAAGCTCTCCAGGGCAACATAAAATCTGGGGCTCTGTGCTTTCTTTCCTTCTGAACAAGTGTTAGTGTTTTCTGCACAAACGCGATTCTGCGAAGCAATGTGAACACTTCTCCTTCCCAGGCACAGAGAAGGTGCTAGCAGGGAATTCTCTGCCTGCTTTTCCCCAGTGCTCTGCAAGCTCTCCAGGGCAACATAAAATCTGGGGCTCTGTGCTTTCTTTCCTTCTGAACAGGTGTTAGTGTTTTCTGCACAAACGCGATTCTGCAAAGCAATGTCAACACTTCTCCTTCCAGGCACAGAGAAGGTGCTAGCAGGGAATTCTCTGCCTGCTTTTCCCCAGTGCTCTGCAAGCTCTCCAGGGCAACATAAAATCTGGGGCTCTGGGCTTTCTTTCCTTCTGAACAAGTGTTAGTGTTTTCTGCACAAACGCGATTCTGCGAAGCAATGTGAACACTTTTGCTTCCCAGGCACAGAGAAGGTGCTAGCAGGGAATTCTCTGCCTGCTTTTCCCCAGTGCTCTGCAAGCTCTCCAGGGCAACATAAAATCTGGGGCTCTGTGCTTTCTTTCCTTCTGAACAAGTGTTAGTGTTTTCTGCACAAACGCGATTCTGCGAAGCAATGTGAACACTTCTCCTTCCCAGGCACAGAGAAGGTGCTAGCAGGGAATTCTCTGCCTGCTTTTCCCCAGTGCTCTGCAAGCTCTCCAGGGCAACATAAAATCTGGGGCTCTGTGCTTTCTTTCCTTCTGAACAAGTGTTAGTGTTTTCTGCACAAACGCGATTCTGCAAAGCAATGTGAACACTTTTGCTTCCCAGGCACAGAGAAGGTGCTAGCAGGGAATTCTCTGCCTGCTTTTCCCCAGTGCTCTGCAAGCTCTCCAGGGCAACATAAAATCTGGGGCTCTGTGCTTTCTTTCCTTCTGAACAAGTGTTAGTGTTTTCTGCACAAACGCGATTCTGCAAAGCAATGTGAACACTTGTGCTTCCCAGGCACAGAGAAGGTGCTAGCAGGGAATTCTCTGCCTGCTTTTCCCCAGTGCTCTGCAAGCTCTCCAGGGCAACATAAAATGTGGGGCTCTGTGCTTTCTTTCCTTCTGAACAAGTGTTAGTGTTTTCTGCACAAACGCGATTCTGCAAAGCAATGTGAACACTTGTGTTCCCAGGCACAGAGAAGGTGCTAGCAGGGAATTCTCTGCCTGCTTTTCCCCAGCGCTCTGCAAGCTCTCCAGGGCAACATAAAATCTGGGGCTCTGTGCTTTCTTTCCTTCTGAACAAGTGTTAGTGTTTTCTGCACAAACGCGATTCTGCAAAGCAATGTGAACACTTGTGCTTCCCAGGCACAGAGAAGGTGCTAGCAGGGAATTCTCTGCCTGCTTTTCCCCAGTGCTCTGCAAGCTCTCCAGGGCAACATAAAATCTGGGGCTCTGTGCTTTCTTTCCTTCTGAACAAGTGTTAGTGTTTTCTGCACAAACGCGATTCTGCGAAGCAATGTGAACACATGTGCTTCCCAGGCACAGAGAAGGTGCTAGCAGGGAATTCTCTGCCTGCTTTTCCCCAGTGCTCTGCAAGCTCTCCAGGGCAACATAAAATCTGGGGCTCTGTGCTTTCTTTCCTTCTGAACAAGTGTTAGTGTTTTCTGCACAAACGCGATTCTGCGAAGCAATGTGAACACTTCTCCTTCCCAGGCACAGAGAAGGTGCTAGCAGGGAATTCTCTGCCTGCTTTTCCCCAGTGCTCTGCAAGCTCTCCAGGGCAACATAAAATGTGGGGCTCTGTGCTTTCTTTCCTTCTGAACAAGTGTTAGTGTTTTCTGCACAAACGCGATTCTGCAAAGCAATGTGAACACTTTTGCTTCCCAGGCACAGAGAAGGTGCTAGCAGGGAATTCTCTGCCTGCTTTTCCCCAGTGCTCTGCAAGCTCTCCAGGGCAACATAAAATCTGGGGCTCTGTGCTTTCTTTCCTTCTGAACAAGTGTTAGTGTTTTCTGCACAAACGCGATTCTGCAAAGCAATGTGAACACTTGTGCTTCCCAGGCACAGAGAAGGTGCTAGCAGGGAATTCTCTGCCTGCTTTTCCCCAGTGCTCTGCAAGCTCTCCAGGGCAACATAAAATGTGGGGCTCTGTGCTTTCTTTCCTTCTGAACAAGTGTTAGTGTTTTCTGCACAAAGGCGATTCTGCGAAGCAATGTGAACACTTCTCCTTCGCAGGCACAGAGAAGGTGCTAGCAGGGAATTCTCTGCCTGCTTTTCCCCAGTGCTCTGCAAGCTCTCCAGGGCAACATAAAATCTGGGGCTCTGTGCTTTCTTTCCTTCTGAACAAGTGTTAGTGTTTTCTGCACAAACGCGATTCTGCAAAGCAATGTGAACACTTTTGCTTCCCAGGCACAGAGAAGGTGCTAGCAGGGAATTCTCTGCCTGCTTTTCCCCAGTGCTCTGCAAGCTCTCCAGGGCAACATAAAATCTGGGGCTCTGTGCTTTCTTTCCTTCTGAACAAGTGTTAGTGTTTTCTGCACAAACGCGATTCTGCAAAGCAATGTGAACACTTTTGCTTCCCAGGCACAGAGAAGGTGCTAGCAGGGAATTCTCTGCCTGCTTTTCCCCAGTGCTCTGCAAGCTCTCCAGGGCAACATAAAATGTGGGGCTCTGTGCTTTCTTTCCTTCTGAACAAGTGTTAGTGTTTTCTGCACAAACGCGATTCTGCAAAGCAATGTGAACACTTGTGTTCCCAGGCACAGAGAAGGTGCTAGCAGGGAATTCTCTGCCTGCTTTTCCCCAGCGCTCTGCAAGCTCTCCAGGGCAACATAAAATCTGGGGCTCTGGGCTTTCTTTCCTTCTGAACAAGTGTTAGTGTTTTCTGCACAAACGCGATTCTGCGAAGCAATGTGAACACTTGTGCTTCCCAGGCACAGAGAAGCTGCTAGCAGGGAATTCTCTGCCTGCTTTTCCCCAGTGCTCTGCAAGCTCTCCAGGGCAACATAAAATCTGGGGCTCTGTGCTTTCTTTCCTTCTGAACAAGTGTTAGTGTTTTCTGCACAAACGCGATTCTGCAAAGCAATGTGAACACTTGTGCTTCCCAGGCACAGAGAAGGTGCTAGCAGGGAATTCTCTGCCTGCTTTTCCCCAGTGCTCTGCAAGCTCTCCAGGGCAACATAAAATCTGGGGCTCTGTGCTTTCTTTCCTTCTGAACAAGTGTTAGTGTTTTCTGCACAAACGCGATTCTGCAAAGCAATGTGAACACTTGTGCTTCCCAGGCACAGAGAAGGTGCTAGCAGGGAATTCTCTGCCTGCTTTTCCCCAGTGCTCTGCAAGCTCTCCAGGGCAACATAAAATCTGGGGCTCTGTGCTTTCTTTCCTTCTGAACAAGTGTTAGTGTTTTCTGCACAAACGCGATTCTGCGAAGCAATGTGAACACATGTGCTTCCCAGGCACAGAGAAGGTGCTAGCAGGGAATTCTCTGCCTGCTTTTCCCCAGTGCTCTGCAAGCTCTCCAGGGCAACATAAAATCTGGGGCTCTGTGCTTTCTTTCCTTCTGAACAAGTGTTAGTGTTTTCTGCACAAACGCGATTCTGCGAAGCAATGTGAACACTTCTCCTTCCCAGGCACAGAGAAGGTGCTAGCAGGGAATTCTCTGCCTGCTTTTCCCCAGTGCTCTGCAAGCTCTCCAGGGCAACATAAAATGTGGGGCTCTGTGCTTTCTTTCCTTCTGAACAAGTGTTAGTGTTTTCTGCACAAACGCGATTCTGCAAAGCAATGTGAACACTTTTGCTTCCCAGGCACAGAGAAGGTGCTAGCAGGGAATTCTCTGCCTGCTTTTCCCCAGTGCTCTGCAAGCTCTCCAGGGCAACATAAAATCTGGGGCTCTGTGCTTTCTTTCCTTCTGAACAAGTGTTAGTGTTTTCTGCACAAACGCGATTCTGCAAAGCAATGTGAACACTTGTGCTTCCCAGGCACAGAGAAGGTGCTAGCAGGGAATTCTCTGCCTGCTTTTCCCCAGTGCTCTGCAAGCTCTCCAGGGCAACATAAAATCTGGGGCTCTGTGCTTTCTTTCCTTCTGAACAAGTGTTAGTGTTTTCTGCACAAACGCGATTCTGCGAAGCAATGTGAACACTTGTGCTTCCCAGGCACAGAGAAGGTGCTAGCAGGGAATTCTCTGCCTGCTTTTCCCCAGTGCTCTGCAAGCTCTCCAGGGCAACATAAAATCTGGGGCTCTGTGCTTTCTTTCCTTCTGAACAAGTGTTAGTGTTTTCTGCACAAACGCGATTCTGCAAAGCAATGTGAACACTTGTGTTCCCAGGCACAGAGAAGGTGCTAGCAGGGAATTCTCTGCCTGCTTTTCCCCAGCGCTCTGCAAGCTCTCCAGGGCAACATAAAATCTGGGGCTCTGGGCTTTCTTTCCTTCTGAACAAGTGTTAGTGTTTTCTGCACAAACGCGATTCTGCAAAGCAATGTGAACACTTGTGCTTCCCAGGCACAGAGAAGGTGCTAGCAGGGAATTCTCTGCCTGCTTTTCCCCAGTGCTCTGCAAGCTCTCCAGGGCAACATAAAATCTGGGGCTCTGTGCTTTCTTTCCTTCTGAACAAGTGTTAGTGTTTTCTGCACAAACGCGATTCTGCAAAGCAATGTGAACACTTGTGCTTCCCAGGCACAGAGAAGGTGCTAGCAGGGAATTCTCTGCCTGCTTTTCCCCAGTGCTCTGCAAGCTCTCCAGGGCAACATAAAATCTGGGGCTCTGTGCTTTCTTTCCTTCTGAACAAGTGTTAGTGTTTTCTGCACAAACGCGATTCTGCAAAGCAATGTGAACACTTGTGCTTCCCAGGCACAGAGAAGGTGCTAGCAGGGAATTCTCTGCCTGCTTTTCCCCAGTGCTCTGCAAGCTCTCCAGGGCAACATAAAATCTGGGGCTCTGTGCTTTCTTTCCTTCTGAACAAGTGTTAGTGTTTTCTGCACAAACGCGATTCTGCGAAGCAATGTGAACACATGTGCTTCCCAGGCACAGAGAAGGTGCTAGCAGGGAATTCTCTGCCTGCTTTTCCCCAGTGCTCTGCAAGCTCTCCAGGGCAACATAAAATCTGGGGCTCTGTGCTTTCTTTCCTTCTGAACAAGTGTTAGTGTTTTCTGCACAAACGCGATTCTGCGAAGCAATGTGAACACTTCTCCTTCCCAGGCACAGAGAAGGTGCTAGCAGGGAATTCTCTGCCTGCTTTTCCCCAGTGCTCTGCAAGCTCTCCAGGGCAACATAAAATGTGGGGCTCTGTGCTTTCTTTCCTTCTGAACAAGTGTTAGTGTTTTCTGCACAAACGCGATTCTGCGAAGCAATGTGAACACTTTTGCTTCCCAGGCACAGAGAAGGTGCTAGCAGGGAATTCTCTGCCTGCTTTTCCCCAGTGCTCTGCAAGCTCTCCAGGGCAACATAAAATCTGGGGCTCTGTGCTTTCTTTCCTTCTGAACAAGTGTTAGTGTTTTCTGCACAAACGCGATTCTGCAAAGCAATGTGAACACTTGTGCTTCCCAGGCACAGAGAAGGTGCTAGCAGGGAATTCTCTGCCTGCTTTTCCCCAGTGCTCTGCAAGCTCTCCAGGGCAACATAAAATCTGGGGCTCTGTGCTTTCTTTCCTTCTGAACAAGTGTTAGTGTTTTCTGCACAAACGCGATTCTGCGAAGCAATGTGAACACTTGTGCTTCCCAGGCACAGAGAAGGTGCTAGCAGGGAATTCTCTGCCTGCTTTTCCCCAGTGCTCTGCAAGCTCTCCAGGGCAACATAAAATCTGGGGCTCTGTGCTTTCTTTCCTTCTGAACAAGTGTTAGTGTTTTCTGCACAAACGCGATTCTGCGAAGCAATGTGAACACTTTTGCTTCCCAGGCACAGAGAAGGTGCTAGCAGGGAATTCTCTGCCTGCTTTTCCCCAGTGCTCTGCAAGCTCTCCAGGGCAACATAAAATCTGGGGCTCTGTGCTTTCTTTCCTTCTGAACAAGTGTTAGTGTTTTCTGCACAAACGCGATTCTGCAAAGCAATGTGAACACTTGTGCTTCCCAGGCACAGAGAAGGTGCTAGCAGGGAATTCTCTGCCTGCTTTTCCCCAGTGCTCTGCAAGCTCTCCAGGGCAACATAAAATCTGGGGCTCTGTGCTTTCTTTCCTTCTGAACAAGTGTTAGTGTTTTCTGCACAAACGCGATTCTGAGAAGCAATGTGAACACTTGTGTTTCCCAGGCACAGAGAAGGTGCTAGCAGGGAATTCTCTGCCTGCTTTTCCCCAGTGCTCTGCAAGCTCTCCAGGGCAACATAAAATCTGGGGCTCTGTGCTTTCTTTCCTTCTGAACAAGTGTTAGTGTTTTCTGCACAAACGCGATTCTGCAAAGCAATGTGAACACTTGTGCTTCCCAGGCACAGAGAAGGTGCTAGCAGGGAATTCTCTGCCTGCTTTTCCCCAGTGCTCTGCAAGCTCTCCAGGGCAACATAAAATCTGGGGCTCTGTGCTTTCTTTCCTTCTGAACAAGTGTTAGTGTTTTCTGCACAAACGCGATTCTGCGAAGCAATGTGAACACTTGTGCTTCCCAGGCACAGAGAAGGTGCTAGCAGGGAATTCTCTGCCTGCTTTTCCCCAGTGCTCTGCAAGCTCTCCAGGGCAACATAAAATCTGGGGCTCTGTGCTTTCTTTCCTTCTGAACAAGTGTTAGTGTTTTCTGCACAAACGCGATTCTGCGAAGCAATGTGAACACTTTTGCTTCCCAGGCACAGAGAAGGTGCTAGCAGGGAATTCTCTGCCTGCTTTTCCCCAGTGCTCTGCAAGCTCTCCAGGGCAACATAAAATCTGGGGCTCTGTGCTTTCTTTCCTTCTGAACAAGTGTTAGTGTTTTCTGCACAAACGCGATTCTGCAAAGCAATGTGAACACTTGTGCTTCCCAGGCACAGAGAAGGTGCTAGCAGGGAATTCTCTGCCTGCTTTTCCCCAGTGCTCTGCAAGCTCTCCAGGGCAACATAAAATCTGGGGCTCTGTGCTTTCTTTCCTTCTGAACAAGTGTTAGTGTTTTCTGCACAAACGCGATTCTGAGAAGCAATGTGAACACTTGTGTTTCCCAGGCACAGAGAAGGTGCTAGCAGGGAATTCTCTGCCTGCTTTTCCCCAGTGCTCTGCAAGCTCTCCAGGGCAACATAAAATCTGGGGCTCTGTGCTTTCTTTCCTTCTGAACAGGTGTTAGTGTTTTCTGCACAAACGCGATTCTGCAAAGCAATGTCAACACTTCTCCTTCCAGGCACAGAGAAGGTGCTAGCAGGGAATTCTCTGCCTGCTTTTCCCCAGTGCTCTGCAAGCTCTCCAGGGCAACATAAAATCTGGGGCTCTGGGCTTTCTTTCCTTCTGAACAAGTGTTAGTGTTTTCTGCACAAACGCGATTCTGCGAAGCAATGTGAACACTTCTCCTTCCCAGGCACAGAGAAGGTGCTAGCAGGGAATTCTCTGCCTGCTTTTCCCCAGTGCTCTGCAAGCTCTCCAGGGCAACATAAAATGTGGGGCTCTGTGCTTTCTTTCCTTCTGAACAAGTGTTAGTGTTTTCTGCACAAACGCGATTCTGCGAAGCAATGTGAACACTTGTGCTTCCCAGGCACAGAGAAGGTGCTAGCAGGGAATTCTCTGCCTGCTTTTCCCCAGTGCTCTGCAAGCTCTCCAGGGCAACATAAAATCTGGGGCTCTGGGCTTTCTTTCCTTCTGAACAAGTGTTAGTGTTTTCTGCACAAACGCGATTCTGCAAAGCAATGTGAACACTTGTGCTTCCCAGGCACAGAGAAGGTGCTAGCAGGGAAGTCTCTGCCTGCTTTTCCCCAGTGCTCTGCAAGCTCTCCAGGGCAACATAAAATCTGGGGCTCTGTGCTTTCTTTCCTTCTGAACAAGTGTTAGTGTTTTCTGCACAAACGCGATTCTGCAAAGCAATGTGAACACTTGTGCTTCCCAGGCACAGAGAAGGTGCTAGCAGGGAATTCTCTGCCTGCTTTTCCCCAGTGCTCTGCAAGCTCTCCAGGGCAACATAAAATCTGGGGCTCTGTGCTTTCTTTCCTTCTGAACAAGTGTTAGTGTTTTCTGCACAAACGCGATTCTGCAAAGCAATGTGAACACTTGTGCTTCCCAGGCACAGAGAAGGTGCTAGCAGGGAATTCTCTGCCTGCTTTTCCCCAGTGCTCTGCAAGCTCTCCAGGGCAACATAAAATCTGGGGCTCTGTGCTTTCTTTCCTTCTGAACAAGTGTTAGTGTTTTCTGCACAAACGCGATTCTGCGAAGCAATGTGAACACATGTGCTTCCCAGGCACAGAGAAGGTGCTAGCAGGGAATTCTCTGCCTGCTTTTCCCCAGTGCTCTGCAAGCTCTCCAGGGCAACATAAAATCTGGGGCTCTGTGCTTTCTTTCCTTCTGAACAAGTGTTAGTGTTTTCTGCACAAACGCGATTCTGCGAAGCAATGTGAACACTTCTCCTTCCCAGGCACAGAGAAGGTGCTAGCAGGGAATTCTCTGCCTGCTTTTCCCCAGTGCTCTGCAAGCTCTCCAGGGCAACATAAAATGTGGGGCTCTGTGCTTTCTTTCCTTCTGAACAAGTGTTAGTGTTTTCTGCACAAACGCGATTCTGCAAAGCAATGTGAACACTTTTGCTTCCCAGGCACAGAGAAGGTGCTAGCAGGGAATTCTCTGCCTGCTTTTCCCCAGTGCTCTGCAAGCTCTCCAGGGCAACATAAAATCTGGGGCTCTGTGCTTTCTTTCCTTCTGAACAAGTGTTAGTGTTTTCTGCACAAACGCGATTCTGCAAAGCAATGTGAACACTTGTGCTTCCCAGGCACAGAGAAGGTGCTAGCAGGGAATTCTCTGCCTGCTTTTCCCCAGTGCTCTGCAAGCTCTCCAGGGCAACATAAAATCTGGGGCTCTGTGCTTTCTTTCCTTCTGAACAAGTGTTAGTGTTTTCTGCACAAACGCGATTCTGCGAAGCAATGTGAACACTTGTGCTTCCCAGGCACAGAGAAGGTGCTAGCAGGGAATTCTCTGCCTGCTTTTCCCCAGTGCTCTGCAAGCTCTCCAGGGCAACATAAAATGTGGGGCTCTGTGCTTTCTTTCCTTCTGAACAAGTGTTAGTGTTTTCTGCACAAACGCGATTCTGCAAAGCAATGTGAACACTTGTGTTCCCAGGCACAGAGAAGGTGCTAGCAGGGAATTCTCTGCCTGCTTTTCCCCAGCGCTCTGCAAGCTCTCCAGGGCAACATAAAATCTGGGGCTCTGGGCTTTCTTTCCTTCTGAACAAGTGTTAGTGTTTTCTGCACAAACGCGATTCTGCAAAGCAATGTGAACACTTGTGCTTCCCAGGCACAGAGAAGGTGCTAGCAGGGAATTCTCTGCCTGCTTTTCCCCAGTGCTCTGCAAGCTCTCCAGGGCAACATAAAATCTGGGGCTCTGTGCTTTCTTTCCTTCTGAACAAGTGTTAGTGTTTTCTGCACAAACGCGATTCTGCAAAGCAATGTGAACACTTGTGCTTCCCAGGCACAGAGAAGGTGCTAGCAGGGAATTCTCTGCCTGCTTTTCCCCAGTGCTCTGCAAGCTCTCCAGGGCAACATAAAATCTGGGGCTCTGTGCTTTCTTTCCTTCTGAACAAGTGTTAGTGTTTTCTGCACAAACGCGATTCTGCAAAGCCATGTCAACACTTGTGCTTCCCAGGCACAGAGAAGGTGCTAGCAGGGAATTCTCTGCCTGCTTTTCCCCAGTGCTCTGCAAGCTCTCCAGGGCAACATAAAATCTGGGGCTCTGTGCTTTCTTTCCTTCTGAACAAGTGTTAGTGTTTTCTGCACAAACGCGATTCTGCGAAGCAATGTGAACACTTCTCCTTCCCAGGCACAGAGAAGGTGCTAGCAGGGAATTCTCTGCCTGCTTTTCCCCAGTGCTCTGCAAGCTCTCCAGGGCAACATAAAATCTGGGGCTCTGTGCTTTCTTTCCTTCTGAACAAGTGTTAGTGTTTTCTGCACAAACGCGATTCTGCGAAGCAATGTGAACACTTCTCCTTCCCAGGCACAGAGAAGGTGCTAGCAGGGAATTCTCTGCCTGCTTTTCCCCAGTGCTCTGCAAGCTCTCCAGGGCAACATAAAATGTGGGGCTCTGTGCTTTCTTTCCTTCTGAACAAGTGTTAGTGTTTTCTGCACAAACGCGATTCTGCAAAGCAATGTGAACACTTTTGCTTCCCAGGCACAGAGAAGGTGCTAGCAGGGAATTCTCTGCCTGCTTTTCCCCAGTGCTCTGCAAGCTCTCCAGGGCAACATAAAATCTGGGGCTCTGGGCTTTCTTTCCTTCTGAACAAGTGTTAGTGTTTTCTGCACAAACGCGATTCTGCAAAGCAATGTGAACACTTGTGCTTCCCAGGCACAGAGAAGGTGCTAGCAGGGAATTCTCTGCCTGCTTTTCCCCAGTGCTCTGCAAGCTCTCCAGGGCAACATAAAATCTGGGGCTCTGTGCTTTCTTTCCTTCTGAACAAGTGTTAGTGTTTTCTGCACAAACGCGATTCTGCGAAGCAATGTGAACACTTGTGCTTCCCAGGCACAGAGAAGGTGCTAGCAGGGAATTCTCTGCCTGCTTTTCCCCAGTGCTCTGCAAGCTCTCCAGGGCAACATAAAATCTGGGGCTCTGTGCTTTCTTTCCTTCTGAACAAGTGTTAGTGTTTTCTGCACAAACGCGATTCTGCGAAGCAATGTGAACACTTTTGCTTCCCAGGCACAGAGAAGGTGCTAGCAGGGAATTCTCTGCCTGCTTTTCCCCAGTGCTCTGCAAGCTCTCCAGGGCAACATAAAATCTGGGGCTCTGTGCTTTCTTTCCTTCTGAACAAGTGTTAGTGTTTTCTGCACAAACGCGATTCTGCAAAGCAATGTGAACACTTGTGCTTCCCAGGCACAGAGAAGGTGCTAGCAGGGAATTCTCTGCCTGCTTTTCCCCAGTGCTCTGCAAGCTCTCCAGGGCAACATAAAATCTGGGGCTCTGTGCTTTCTTTCCTTCTGAACAAGTGTTAGTGTTTTCTGCACAAACGCGATTCTGAGAAGCAATGTGAACACTTGTGTTTCCCAGGCACAGAGAAGGTGCTAGCAGGGAATTCTCTGCCTGCTTTTCCCCAGTGCTCTGCAAGCTCTCCAGGGCAACATAAAATCTGGGGCTCTGTGCTTTCTTTCCTTCTGAACAAGTGTTAGTGTTTTCTGCACAAACGCGATTCTGCGAAGCAATGTGAACACTTGTGCTTCCCAGGCACAGAGAAGGTGCTAGCAGGGAATTCTCTGCCTGCTTTTCCCCAGTGCTCTGCAAGCTCTCCAGGGCAACATAAAATCTGGGGCTCTGTGCTTTCTTTCCTTCTGAACAAGTGTTAGTGTTTTCTGCACAAACGCGATTCTGCGAAGCAATGTGAACACTTTTGCTTCCCAGGCACAGAGAAGGTGCTAGCAGGGAATTCTCTGCCTGCTTTTCCCCAGTGCTCTGCAAGCTCTCCAGGGCAACATAAAATCTGGGGCTCTGTGCTTTCTTTCCTTCTGAACAAGTGTTAGTGTTTTCTGCACAAACGCGATTCTGCAAAGCAATGTGAACACTTGTGCTTCCCAGGCACAGAGAAGGTGCTAGCAGGGAATTCTCTGCCTGCTTTTCCCCAGTGCTCTGCAAGCTCTCCAGGGCAACATAAAATCTGGGGCTCTGTGCTTTCTTTCCTTCTGAACAAGTGTTAGTGTTTTCTGCACAAACGCGATTCTGAGAAGCAATGTGAACACTTGTGTTTCCCAGGCACAGAGAAGGTGCTAGCAGGGAATTCTCTGCCTGCTTTTCCCCAGTGCTCTGCAAGCTCTCCAGGGCAACATAAAATCTGGGGCTCTGTGCTTTCTTTCCTTCTGAACAGGTGTTAGTGTTTTCTGCACAAACGCGATTCTGCAAAGCAATGTCAACACTTCTCCTTCCAGGCACAGAGAAGGTGCTAGCAGGGAATTCTCTGCCTGCTTTTCCCCAGTGCTCTGCAAGCTCTCCAGGGCAACATAAAATCTGGGGCTCTGGGCTTTCTTTCCTTCTGAACAAGTGTTAGTGTTTTCTGCACAAACGCGATTCTGCGAAGCAATGTGAACACTTCTCCTTCCCAGGCACAGAGAAGGTGCTAGCAGGGAATTCTCTGCCTGCTTTTCCCCAGTGCTCTGCAAGCTCTCCAGGGCAACATAAAATCTGGGGCTCTGGGCTTTCTTTCCTTCTGAACAAGTGTTAGTGTTTTCTGCACAAACGCGATTCTGCAAAGCAATGTGAACACTTGTGCTTCCCAGGCACAGAGAAGGTGCTAGCAGGGAATTCTCTGCCTGCTTTTCCCCAGTGCTCTGCAAGCTCTCCAGGGCAACATAAAATCTGGGGCTCTGTGCTTTCTTTCCTTCTGAACAAGTGTTAGTGTTTTCTGCACAAACGCGATTCTGCGAAGCAATGTGAACACTTTTGCTTCCCAGGCACAGAGAAGGTGCTAGCAGGGAATTCTCTGCCTGCTTTTCCCCAGTGCTCTGCAAGCTCTCCAGGGCAACATAAAATCTGGGGCTCTGTGCTTTCTTTCCTTCTGAACAAGTGTTAGTGTTTTCTGCACAAACGCGATTCTGCAAAGCAATGTGAACACTTGTGCTTCCCAGGCACAGAGAAGGTGCTAGCAGGGAATTCTCTGCCTGCTTTTCCCCAGTGCTCTGCAAGCTCTCCAGGGCAACATAAAATCTGGGGCTCTGTGCTTTCTTTCCTTCTGAACAAGTGTTAGTGTTTTCTGCACAAACGCGATTCTGCGAAGCAATGTGAACACTTTTGCTTCCCAGGCACAGAGAAGGTGCTAGCAGGGAATTCTCTGCCTGCTTTTCCCCAGTGCTCTGCAAGCTCTCCAGGGCAACATAAAATCTGGGGCTCTGTGCTTTCTTTCCTTCTGAACAAGTGTTAGTGTTTTCTGCACAAACGCGATTCTGCAAAGCAATGTGAACACTTGTGCTTCCCAGGCACAGAGAAGGTGCTAGCAGGGAATTCTCTGCCTGCTTTTCCCCAGTGCTCTGCAAGCTCTCCAGGGCAACATAAAATCTGGGGCTCTGTGCTTTCTTTCCTTCTGAACAAGTGTTAGTGTTTTCTGCACAAACGCGATTCTGCGAAGCAATGTGAACACTTCTCCTTCCCAGGCACAGAGAAGGTGCTAGCAGGGAATTCTCTGCCTGCCTTTCCCCAGTGCTCTGCAAGCTTTCCAGGGCAACATAAAATCTGGGGCTCTGTGCTTTCTTTCCTTCTGAACAAGTGTTAGTGTTTTCTGCACAAACGCGATTCTGCGAAGCAATGTGAACACTTGTGCTTCCCAGGCACAGAGAAGGTGCTAGCAGGGAATTCTCTGCCTGCTTTTCCCCAGTGCTCTGCAAGCTCTCCAGGGCAACATAAAATGTGGGGCTCTGTGCTTTCTTTCCTTCTGAACAAGTGTTAGTGTTTTCTGCACAAACGCGATTCTGCGAAGCAATGTGAACACTTCTCCTTCCCAGGCACAGAGAAGGTGCTAGCAGGGAATTCTCTGCCTGCTTTTCCCCAGTGCTCTGCAAGCTCTCCAGGGCAACATAAAATGTGGGGCTCTGTGCTTTCTTTCCTTCTGAACAAGTGTTAGTGTTTTCTGCACAAACGCGATTCTGCAAAGCAATGTGAACACTTCTCCTTCCAGGCACAGAGAAGGTGCTAGCAGGGAATTCTCTGCCTGCTTTTCCCCAGTGCTCTGCAAGCTCTCCAGGGCAACATAAAATCTGGGGCTCTGTGCTTTCTTTCCTTCTGAACAAGTGTTAGTGTTTTCTGCACAAACGCGATTCTGAGAAGCAATGTGAACACTTCTCCTTCCAGGCACAGAGAAGGTGCTAGCAGGGAATTCTCTGCCTGCTTTTCCCCAGTGCTCTGCAAGCTCTCCAGGGCAACATAAAATCTGGGGCTCTGTGCTTTCTTTCCTTCTGAACAAGTGTTAGTGTTTTCTGCACAAACGCGATTCTGCAAAGCAATGTGAACACTTCTCCTTCCCAGGCACAGAGAAGGTGCTAGCAGGGAATTCTCTGCCTGCCTTTCCCCAGTGCTCTGCAAGCTCTCCAGGGCAACATAAAATCTGGGGCTCTGGGCTTTCTTTCCTTCTGAACAAGTGTTAGTGTTTTCTGCACAAACGCGATTCTGCGAAGCAATGTGAACACTTGTGCTTCCCAGGCACAGAGAAGGTGTTAGCAGGGAATTCTCTGCCTGCTTTTCCCCAGTGCTCTGCAAGCTCTCCAGGGCAACATAAAATGTGGGGCTCTGTGCTTTCTTTCCTTCTGAACAAGTGTTAGTGTTTTCTGCACAAACGCGATTCTGCAAAGCAATGTGAACACTTGTGCTTCCCAGGCACAGAGAAGGTGCTAGCAGGGAATTCTCTGCCTGCTTTTCCCCAGTGCTCTGCAAGCTCTCCAGGGCAACATAAAATCTGGGGCTCTGTGCTTTCTTTCCTTCTGAACAAGTGTTAGTGTTTTCTGCACAAACGCGATTCTGCGAAGCAATGTGAACACTTGTGCTTCCCAGGCACAGAGAAGGTGCTAGCAGGGAATTCTCTGCCTGCTTTTCCCCAGTGCTCTGCAAGCTCTCCAGGGCAACATAAAATGTGGGGCTCTGTGCTTTCTTTCCTTCTGAACAAGTGTTAGTGTTTTCTGCACAAACGCGATTCTGCGAAGCAATGTGAACACTAGTGCTTCCCAGGCACAGAGGAGGTGCTAGCAGGGAATTCTCTGCCTGCTTTTCCCCAGTGCTCTGCAAGCTCTCCAGGGCAACATAAAATCTGGGGCTCTGGGCTTTCTTTCCTTCTGAACAAGTGTTAGTGTTTTCTGCACAAACGCGATTCTGCAAAGCAATGTGAACACTTTTGCTTCCCAGGCACAGAGAAGGTGCTAGCAGGGAATTCTCTGCCTGCTTTTCCCCAGTGCTCTGCAAGCTCTCCAGGGCAACATAAAATGTGGGGCTCTGTGCTTTCTTTCCTTCTGAACAAGTGTTAGTGTTTTCTGCACAAACGCGATTCTGCAAAGCAATGTGAACACTTGTGCTTCCCAGGCACAGAGAAGGTGCTAGCAGGGAATTCTCTGCCTGCTTTTCCCCAGTGCTCTGCAAGCTCTCCAGGGCAACATAAAATCTGGGGCTCTGTGCTTTCTTTCCTTCTGAACAAGTGTTAGTGTTTTCTGCACAAACGCGATTCTGCAAAGCAATGTGAACACTTGTGCTTCCCAGGCACAGAGAAGGTGCTAGCAGGGAATTCTCTGCCTGCTTTTCCCCAGTGCTCTGCAAGCTCTCCAGGGCAACATAAAATCTGGGGCTCTGTGCTTTCTTTCCTTCTGAACAAGTGTTAGTGTTTTCTGCACAAACGCGATTCTGCAAAGCAATGTGAACACTTTTGCTTCCCAGGCACAGAGAAGGTGCTAGCAGGGAATTCTCTGCCTGCTTTTCCCCAGTGCTCTGCAAGCTCTCCAGGGCAACATAAAATCTGGGGCTCTGTGCTTTCTTTCCTTCTGAACAAGTGTTAGTGTTTTCTGCACAAACGCGATTCTGCAAAGCAATGTGAACACTTGTGCTTCCCAGGCACAGAGAAGGTGCTAGCAGGGAATTCTCTGCCTGCTTTTCCCCAGTGCTCTGCAAGCTCTCCAGGGCAACATAAAATCTGGGGCTCTGTGCTTTCTTTCCTTCTGAACAAGTGTTAGTGTTTTCTGCACAAACGCGATTCTGCAAAGCAATGTGAACACTTGTGCTTCCCAGGCACAGAGAAGGTGCTAGCAGGGAATTCTCTGCCTGCTTTTCCCCAGTGCTCTGCAAGCTCTCCAGGGCAACATAAAATCTGGGGCTCTGTGCTTTCTTTCCTTCTGAACAAGTGTTAGTGTTTTCTGCACAAACGCGATTCTGCAAAGCAATGTGAACACTTGTGCTTCCCAGGCACAGAGAAGGTGCTAGCAGGGAATTCTCTGCCTGCTTTTCCCCAGTGCTCTGCAAGCTCTCCAGGGCAACATAAAATCTGGGGCTCTGTGCTTTCTTTCCTTCTGAACAAGTGTTAGTGTTTTCTGCACAAACGCGATTCTGCGAAGCAATGTGAACACTTTTGCTTCCCAGGCACAGAGAAGGTGCTAGCAGGGAATTCTCTGCCTGCTTTTCCCCAGTGCTCTGCAAGCTCTCCAGGGCAACATAAAATCTGGGGCTCTGTGCTTTCTTTCCTTCTGAACAAGTGTTAGTGTTTTCTGCACAAACGCGATTCTGCAAAGCAATGTGAACACTTGTGCTTCCCAGGCACAGAGAAGGTGCTAGCAGGGAATTCTCTGCCTGCTTTTCCCCAGTGCTCTGCAAGCTCTCCAGGGCAACATAAAATCTGGGGCTCTGTGCTTTCTTTCCTTCTGAACAAGTGTTAGTGTTTTCTGCACAAACGCGATTCTGCAAAGCAATGTGAACACTTGTGCTTCCCAGGCACAGAGAAGGTGCTAGCAGGGAATTCTCTGCCTGCTTTTCCCCAGTGCTCTGCAAGCTCTCCAGGGCAACATAAAATCTGGGGCTCTGTGCTTTCTTTCCTTCTGAACAAGTGTTAGTGTTTTCTGCACAAACGCGATTGTGAGAAGCAATGTGAACACTTGTGCTTCCCAGGCACAGAGAAGGTGCTAGCAGGGAATTCTCTGCCTGCTTTTCCCCAGTGCTCTGCAAGCTCTCCAGGGCAACATAAAATCTGGGGCTCTGGGCTTTCTTTCCTTCTGAACAAGTGTTAGTGTTTTCTGCACAAACGCGATTCTGAGAAGCAATGTGAACACTTCTCCTTCCCAGGCACAGAGAAGGTGCTAGCAGGGAATTCTCTGCCTGCCTTTCCCCAGTGCTCTGCAAGCTTTCCAGGGCAACATAAAATCTGGGGCTCTGTGCTTTCTTTCCTTCTGAACAAGTGTTAGTGTTTTCTGCACAAACGCGATTCTGCGAAGCAATGTGAACACTTGTGCTTCCCAGGCACAGAGAAGGTGCTAGCAGGGAATTCTCTGCCTGCTTTTCCCCAGTGCTCTGCAAGCTCTCCAGGGCAACATAAAATGTGGGGCTCTGTGCTTTCTTTCCTTCTGAACAAGTGTTAGTGTTTTCTGCACAAACGCGATTCTGCGAAGCAATGTGAACACTTCTCCTTCCCAGGCACAGAGAAGGTGCTAGCAGGGAATTCTCTGCCTGCTTTTCCCCAGTGCTCTGCAAGCTCTCCAGGGCAACATAAAATCTGGGGCTCTGTGCTTTCTTTCCTTCTGAACAAGTGTTAGTGTTTTCTGCACAAACGCGATTCTGCAAAGCAATGTGAACACTTCTCCTTCCAGGCACAGAGAAGGTGCTAGCAGGGAATTCTCTGCCTGCTTTTCCCCAGTGCTCTGCAAGCTCTCCAGGGCAACATAAAATCTGGGGCTCTGTGCTTTCTTTCCTTCTGAACAAGTGTTAGTGTTTTCTGCACAAACGCGATTCTGAGAAGCAATGTGAACACTTCTCCTTCCAGGCACAGAGAAGGTGCTAGCAGGGAATTCTCTGCCTGCTTTTCCCCAGTGCTCTGCAAGCTCTCCAGGGCAACATAAAATCTGGGGCTCTGTGCTTTCTTTCCTTCTGAACAGGTGTTAGTGTTTTCTGCACAAACGCGATTCTGCAAAGCAATGTCAACACTTCTCCTTCCAGGCACAGAGAAGGTGCTAGCAGGGAATTCTCTGCCTGCTTTTCCCCAGTGCTCTGCAAGCTCTCCAGGGCAACATAAAATCTGGGGCTCTGTGCTTTCTTTCCTTCTGAACAAGTGTTAGTGTTTTCTGCACAAACGCGATTCTGCAAAGCAATGTGAACACTTCTCCTTCCCAGGCACAGAGAAGGTGCTAGCAGGGAATTCTCTGCCTGCCTTTCCCCAGTGCTCTGCAAGCTCTCCAGGGCAACATAAAATCTGGGGCTCTGGGCTTTCTTTCCTTCTGAACAAGTGTTAGTGTTTTCTGCACAAACGCGATTCTGCGAAGCAATGTGAACACTTGTGCTTCCCAGGCACAGAGAAGGTGTTAGCAGGGAATTCTCTGCCTGCTTTTCCCCAGTGCTCTGCAAGCTCTCCAGGGCAACATAAAATGTGGGGCTCTGTGCTTTCTTTCCTTCTGAACAAGTGTTAGTGTTTTCTGCACAAACGCGATTCTGCGAAGCAATGTGAACACTTCTCCTTCCCAGGCACAGAGAAGGTGCTAGCAGGGAATTCTCTGCCTGCTTTTCCCCAGTGCTCTGCAAGCTCTCCAGGGCAACATAAAATCTGGGGCTCTGTGCTTTCTTTCCTTCTGAACAAGTGTTAGTGTTTTCTGCACAAACGCGATTCTGCAAAGCAATGTGAACACTTTTGCTTCCCAGGCACAGAGAAGGTGCTAGCAGGGAATTCTCTGCCTGCTTTTCCCCAGTGCTCTGCAAGCTCTCCAGGGCAACATAAAATCTGGGGCTCTGGGCTTTCTTTCCTTCTGAACAAGTGTTAGTGTTTTCTGCACAAACGCGATTCTGCAAAGCAATGTGAACACTTGTGCTTCCCAGGCACAGAGAAGGTGCTAGCAGGGAATTCTCTGCCTGCTTTTCCCCAGTGCTCTGCAAGCTCTCCAGGGCAACATAAAATCTGGGGCTCTGTGCTTTCTTTCCTTCTGAACAAGTGTTAGTGTTTTCTGCACAAACGCGATTCTGCAAAGCAATGTGAACACTTTTGCTTCCCAGGCACAGAGAAGGTGCTAGCAGGGAATTCTCTGCCTGCTTTTCCCCAGTGCTCTGCAAGCTCTCCAGGGCAACATAAAATCTGGGGCTCTGTGCTTTCTTTCCTTCTGAACAAGTGTTAGTGTTTTCTGCACAAACGCGATTCTGCGAAGCAATGTGAACACTTTTGCTTCCCAGGCACAGAGAAGGTGCTAGCAGGGAATTCTCTGCCTGCTTTTCCCCAGTGCTCTGCAAGCTCTCCAGGGCAACATAAAATCTGGGGCTCTGTGCTTTCTTTCCTTCTGAACAGGTGTTAGTGTTTTCTGCACAAACGCGATTCTGCAAAGCAATGTCAACACTTCTCCTTCCAGGCACAGAGAAGGTGCTAGCAGGGAATTCTCTGCCTGCTTTTCCCCAGTGCTCTGCAAGCTCTCCAGGGCAACATAAAATCTGGGGCTCTGTGCTTTCTTTCCTTCTGAACAAGTGTTAGTGTTTTCTGCACAAACGCGATTCTGCAAAGCAATGTGAACACTTCTCCTTCCCAGGCACAGAGAAGGTGCTAGCAGGGAATTCTCTGCCTGCCTTTCCCCAGTGCTCTGCAAGCTCTCCAGGGCAACATAAAATCTGGGGCTCTGGGCTTTCTTTCCTTCTGAACAAGTGTTAGTGTTTTCTGCACAAACGCGATTCTGCGAAGCAATGTGAACACTTGTGCTTCCCAGGCACAGAGAAGGTGTTAGCAGGGAATTCTCTGCCTGCTTTTCCCCAGTGCTCTGCAAGCTCTCCAGGGCAACATAAAATGTGGGGCTCTGTGCTTTCTTTCCTTCTGAACAAGTGTTAGTGTTTTCTGCACAAACGCGATTCTGCGAAGCAATGTGAACACTTCTCCTTCCCAGGCACAGAGAAGGTGCTAGCAGGGAATTCTCTGCCTGCTTTTCCCCAGTGCTCTGCAAGCTCTCCAGGGCAACATAAAATCTGGGGCTCTGTGCTTTCTTTCCTTCTGAACAAGTGTTAGTGTTTTCTGCACAAACGCGATTCTGCAAAGCAATGTGAACACTTTTGCTTCCCAGGCACAGAGAAGGTGCTAGCAGGGAATTCTCTGCCTGCTTTTCCCCAGTGCTCTGCAAGCTCTCCAGGGCAACATAAAATCTGGGGCTCTGTGCTTTCTTTCCTTCTGAACAAGTGTTAGTGTTTTCTGCACAAACGCGATTCTGCAAAGCAATGTGAACACTTGTGCTTCCCAGGCACAGAGAAGGTGCTAGCAGGGAATTCTCTGCCTGCTTTTCCCCAGTGCTCTGCAAGCTCTCCAGGGCAACATAAAATCTGGGGCTCTGTGCTTTCTTTCCTTCTGAACAAGTGTTAGTGTTTTCTGCACAAACGCGATTCTGCAAAGCAATGTGAACACTTTTGCTTCCCAGGCACAGAGAAGGTGCTAGCAGGGAATTCTCTGCCTGCTTTTCCCCAGTGCTCTGCAAGCTCTCCAGGGCAACATAAAATCTGGGGCTCTGTGCTTTCTTTCCTTCTGAACAAGTGTTAGTGTTTTCTGCACAAACGCGATTCTGCGAAGCAATGTGAACACTTTTGCTTCCCAGGCACAGAGAAGGTGCTAGCAGGGAATTCTCTGCCTGCTTTTCCCCAGTGCTCTGCAAGCTCTCCAGGGCAACATAAAATCTGGGGCTCTGTGCTTTCTTTCCTTCTGAACAAGTGTTAGTGTTTTCTGCACAAACGCGATTCTGCAAAGCAATGTGAACACTTGTGCTTCCCAGGCACAGAGAAGGTGCTAGCAGGGAATTCTCTGCCTGCTTTTCCCCAGTGCTCTGCAAGCTCTCCAGGGCAACATAAAATGTGGGGCTCTGTGCTTTCTTTCCTTCTGAACAAGTGTTAGTGTTTTCTGCACAAACGCGATTCTGCGAAGCAATGTGAACACTTCTCCTTCCCAGGCACAGAGAAGGTGCTAGCAGGGAATTCTCTGCCTGCTTTTCCCCAGTGCTCTGCAAGCTCTCCAGGGCAACATAAAATCTGGGGCTCTGTGCTTTCTTTCCTTCTGAACAAGTGTTAGTGTTTTCTGCACAAACGTGATTCTGAGAAGCAATGTGAACACTTCTCCTTCCCAGGCACAGAGAAGGTGCTAGCAGGGAATTCTCTGCCTGCTTTTCCCCAGCGCTCTGCAAGCTCTCCAGGGCAACATAAAATCTGGGGCTCTGTGCTTTCTTTCCTTCTGAACAAGTGTTAGTGTTTTCTGCACAAACGCGATTCTGCGAAGCAATGTGAACACTTGTGCTTCCCAGGCACAGAGAAGGTGCTAGCAGGGAATTCTCTGCCTGCTTTTCCCCAGTGCTCTGCAAGCTCTCCAGGGCAACATAAAATCTGGGGCTCTGTGCTTTCTTTCCTTCTGAACAAGTGTTAGTGTTTTCTGCACAAACGCGATTCTGCAAAGCAATGTGAACACTTGTGCTTCCCAGGCACAGAGAAGGTGCTAGCAGGGAATTCTCTGCCTGCTTTTCCCCAGTGCTCTGCAAGCTCTCCAGGGCAACATAAAATCTGGGGCTCTGTGCTTTCTTTCCTTCTGAACAAGTGTTAGTGTTTTCTGCACAAACGCGATTCTGCGAAGCAATGTGAACACTTCTCCTTCCCAGGCACAGAGAAGGTGCTAGCAGGGAATTCTCTGCCTGCTTTTCCCCAGTGCTCTGCAAGCTCTCCAGGGCAACATAAAATGTGGGGCTCTGTGCTTTCTTTCCTTCTGAACAAGTGTTAGTGTTTTCTGCACAAACGCGATTGTGAGAAGCAATGTGAACACTTGTGCTTCCCAGGCACAGAGAAGGTGCTAGCAGGGAATTCTCTGCCTGCTTTTCCCCAGTGCTCTGCAAGCTCTCCAGGGCAACATAAAATCTGGGGCTCTGTGCTTTCTTTCCTTCTGAACAAGTGTTAGTGTTTTCTGCACAAACGCGATTCTGCGAAGCAATGTGAACACTTGTGCTTCCCAGGCACAGAGAAGGTGCTAGCAGGGAATTCTCTGCCTGCTTTTCCCCAGTGCTCTGCAAGCTCTCCAGGGCAACATAAAATGTGGGGCTCTGTGCTTTCTTTCCTTCTGAACAAGTGTTAGTGTTTTCTGCACAAACGCGATTCTGCGAAGCAATGTGAACACTTGTGCTTCCCAGGCACAGAGAAGGTGCTAGCAGGGAATTCTCTGCCTGCTTTTCCCCAGTGCTCTGCAAGCTCTCCAGGGCAACATAAAATCTGGGGCTCTGTGCTTTCTTTCCTTCTGAACAAGTGTTAGTGTTTTCTGCACAAACGCGATTCTGCAAAGCAATGTGAACACTTGTGCTTCCCAGGCACAGAGAAGGTGCTAGCAGGGAATTCTCTGCCTGATTTTCCCCAGTGCTCTGCAAGCTCTCCAGGGCAACATCAAATCTGGGGCTCTGTGCTTTCTTTCCTTCTGAACAAGTGTTAGTGTTTTCTGCACAAACGCGATTCTGCGAAGCAATGTGAACACTTGTGCTTCCCAGGCACAGAGAAGGTGCTAGCAGGGAATTCTCTGCCTGCTTTTCCCCAGTGCTCTGCAAGCTCTCCAGGGCAACATAAAATCTGGGGCTCTGTGCTTTCTTTCCTTCTGAACAAGTGTTAGTGTTTTCTGCACAAACGCGATTCTGCGAAGCAATGTGAACACTTTTGCTTCCCAGGCACAGAGAAGGTGCTAGCAGGGAATTCTCTGCCTGCTTTTCCCCAGTGCTCTGCAAGCTCTCCAGGGCAACATAAAATCTGGGGCTCTGTGCTTTCTTTCCTTCTGAACAGGTGTTAGTGTTTTCTGCACAAACGCGATTCTGCAAAGCAATGTCAACACTTCTCCTTCCAGGCACAGAGAAGGTGCTAGCAGGGAATTCTCTGCCTGCTTTTCCCCAGTGCTCTGCAAGCTCTCCAGGGCAACATAAAATCTGGGGCTCTGTGCTTTCTTTCCTTCTGAACAAGTGTTAGTGTTTTCTGCACAAACGCGATTCTGCAAAGCAATGTGAACACTTCTCCTTCCCAGGCACAGAGAAGGTGCTAGCAGGGAATTCTCTGCCTGCCTTTCCCCAGTGCTCTGCAAGCTCTCCAGGGCAACATAAAATCTGGGGCTCTGGGCTTTCTTTCCTTCTGAACAAGTGTTAGTGTTTTCTGCACAAACGCGATTCTGCGAAGCAATGTGAACACTTGTGCTTCCCAGGCACAGAGAAGGTGTTAGCAGGGAATTCTCTGCCTGCTTTTCCCCAGTGCTCTGCAAGCTCTCCAGGGCAACATAAAATGTGGGGCTCTGTGCTTTCTTTCCTTCTGAACAAGTGTTAGTGTTTTCTGCACAAACGCGATTCTGCGAAGCAATGTGAACACTTCTCCTTCCCAGGCACAGAGAAGGTGCTAGCAGGGAATTCTCTGCCTGCTTTTCCCCAGTGCTCTGCAAGCTCTCCAGGGCAACATAAAATCTGGGGCTCTGTGCTTTCTTTCCTTCTGAACAAGTGTTAGTGTTTTCTGCACAAACGCGATTCTGCAAAGCAATGTGAACACTTTTGCTTCCCAGGCACAGAGAAGGTGCTAGCAGGGAATTCTCTGCCTGCTTTTCCCCAGTGCTCTGCAAGCTCTCCAGGGCAACATAAAATCTGGGGCTCTGTGCTTTCTTTCCTTCTGAACAAGTGTTAGTGTTTTCTGCACAAACGCGATTCTGCAAAGCAATGTGAACACTTGTGCTTCCCAGGCACAGAGAAGGTGCTAGCAGGGAATTCTCTGCCTGCTTTTCCCCAGTGCTCTGCAAGCTCTCCAGGGCAACATAAAATCTGGGGCTCTGTGCTTTCTTTCCTTCTGAACAAGTGTTAGTGTTTTCTGCACAAACGCGATTCTGCAAAGCAATGTGAACACTTTTGCTTCCCAGGCACAGAGAAGGTGCTAGCAGGGAATTCTCTGCCTGCTTTTCCCCAGTGCTCTGCAAGCTCTCCAGGGCAACATAAAATCTGGGGCTCTGTGCTTTCTTTCCTTCTGAACAAGTGTTAGTGTTTTCTGCACAAACGCGATTCTGCGAAGCAATGTGAACACTTTTGCTTCCCAGGCACAGAGAAGGTGCTAGCAGGGAATTCTCTGCCTGCTTTTCCCCAGTGCTCTGCAAGCTCTCCAGGGCAACATAAAATCTGGGGCTCTGTGCTTTCTTTCCTTCTGAACAAGTGTTAGTGTTTTCTGCACAAACGCGATTCTGCAAAGCAATGTGAACACTTGTGCTTCCCAGGCACAGAGAAGGTGCTAGCAGGGAATTCTCTGCCTGCTTTTCCCCAGTGCTCTGCAAGCTCTCCAGGGCAACATAAAATCTGGGGCTCTGTGCTTTCTTTCCTTCTGAACAAGTGTTAGTGTTTTCTGCACAAACGCGATTCTGCGAAGCAATGTGAACACTTCTCCTTCCCAGGCACAGAGAAGGTGCTAGCAGGGAATTCTCTGCCTGCTTTTCCCCAGTGCTCTGCAAGCTCTCCAGGGCAACATAAAATCTGGGGCTCTGTGCTTTCTTTCCTTCTGAACAAGTGTTAGTGTTTTCTGCACAAACGTGATTCTGAGAAGCAATGTGAACACTTCTCCTTCCCAGGCACAGAGAAGGTGCTAGCAGGGAATTCTCTGCCTGCTTTTCCCCAGCGCTCTGCAAGCTCTCCAGGGCAACATAAAATCTGGGGCTCTGTGCTTTCTTTCCTTCTGAACAAGTGTTAGTGTTTTCTGCACAAACGCGATTCTGCGAAGCAATGTGAACACTTGTGCTTCCCAGGCACAGAGAAGGTGCTAGCAGGGAATTCTCTGCCTGCTTTTCCCCAGTGCTCTGCAAGCTCTCCAGGGCAACATAAAATCTGGGGCTCTGTGCTTTCTTTCCTTCTGAACAAGTGTTAGTGTTTTCTGCACAAACGCGATTCTGCAAAGCAATGTGAACACTTGTGCTTCCCAGGCACAGAGAAGGTGCTAGCAGGGAATTCTCTGCCTGCTTTTCCCCAGTGCTCTGCAAGCTCTCCAGGGCAACATAAAATCTGGGGCTCTGTGCTTTCTTTCCTTCTGAACAAGTGTTAGTGTTTTCTGCACAAACGCGATTCTGCGAAGCAATGTGAACACTTCTCCTTCCCAGGCACAGAGAAGGTGCTAGCAGGGAATTCTCTGCCTGCTTTTCCCCAGTGCTCTGCAAGCTCTCCAGGGCAACATAAAATGTGGGGCTCTGTGCTTTCTTTCCTTCTGAACAAGTGTTAGTGTTTTCTGCACAAACGCGATTGTGAGAAGCAATGTGAACACTTGTGCTTCCCAGGCACAGAGAAGGTGCTAGCAGGGAATTCTCTGCCTGCTTTTCCCCAGTGCTCTGCAAGCTCTCCAGGGCAACATAAAATCTGGGGCTCTGTGCTTTCTTTCCTTCTGAACAAGTGTTAGTGTTTTCTGCACAAACGCGATTCTGCGAAGCAATGTGAACACTTGTGCTTCCCAGGCACAGAGAAGGTGCTAGCAGGGAATTCTCTGCCTGCTTTTCCCCAGTGCTCTGCAAGCTCTCCAGGGCAACATAAAATGTGGGGCTCTGTGCTTTCTTTCCTTCTGAACAAGTGTTAGTGTTTTCTGCACAAACGCGATTCTGCGAAGCAATGTGAACACTTGTGCTTCCCAGGCACAGAGAAGGTGCTAGCAGGGAATTCTCTGCCTGCTTTTCCCCAGTGCTCTGCAAGCTCTCCAGGGCAACATAAAATCTGGGGCTCTGTGCTTTCTTTCCTTCTGAACAAGTGTTAGTGTTTTCTGCACAAACGCGATTCTGCAAAGCAATGTGAACACTTGTGCTTCCCAGGCACAGAGAAGGTGCTAGCAGGGAATTCTCTGCCTGCTTTTCCCCAGTGCTCTGCAAGCTCTCCAGGGCAACATAAAATCTGGGGCTCTGTGCTTTCTTTCCTTCTGAACAAGTGTTAGTGTTTTCTGCACAAACGCGATTCTGCGAAGCAATGTGAACACTTCTCCTTCCCAGGCACAGAGAAGGTGCTAGCAGGGAATTCTCTGCCTGCTTTTCCCCAGTGCTCTGCAAGCTCTCCAGGGCAACATAAAATGTGGGGCTCTGTGCTTTCTTTCCTTCTGAACAAGTGTTAGTGTTTTCTGCACAAACGCGATTCTGCAAAGCAATGTGAACACTTGTGCTTCCCAGGCACAGAGAAGGTGCTAGCAGGGAATTCTCTGCCTGCTTTTCCCCAGTGCTCTGCAAGCTCTCCAGGGCAACATAAAATCTGGGGCTCTGTGCTTTCTTTCCTTCTGAACAAGTGTTAGTGTTTTCTGCACAAACGCGATTCTGCAAAGCAATGTGAACACTTGTGCTTCCCAGGCACAGAGAAGGTGCTAGCAGGGAATTCTCTGCCTGATTTTCCCCAGTGCTCTGCAAGCTCTCCAGGGCAACATAAAATCTGGGGCTCTGTGCTTTCTTTCCTTCTGAACAAGTGTTAGTGTTTTCTGCACAAACGCGATTCTGCGAAGCAATGTGAACACTTGTGCTTCCCAGGCACAGAGAAGGTGCTAGCAGGGAATTCTCTGCCTGCTTTTCCCCAGTGCTCTGCAAGCTCTCCAGGGCAACATAAAATCTGGGGCTCTGTGCTTTCTTTCCTTCTGAACAAGTGTTAGTGTTTTCTGCACAAACGCGATTCTGAGAAGCAATGTGAACACTTGTGCTTCCCAGGCACAGAGAAGGTGCTAGCAGGGAATTCTCTGCCTGCTTTTCCCCAGTGCTCTGCAAGCTCTCCAGGGCAACATAAAATCTGGGGCTCTGTGCTTTCTTTCCTTCTGAACAAGTGTTAGTGTTTTCTGCACAAACGCGATTCTGCAAAGCAATGTGAACACTTGTGCTTCCCAGGCACAGAGAAGGTGCTAGCAGGGAATTCTCTGCCTGCTTTTCCCCAGTGCTCTGCAAGCTCTCCAGGGCAACATAAAATCTGGGGCTCTGTGCTTTCTTTCCTTCTGAACAAGTGTTAGTGTTTTCTGCACAAACGCGATTCTGCAAAGCCATGTCAACACTTGTGCTTCCCAGGCACAGAGAAGGTGCTAGCAGGGAATTCTCTGCCTGCTTTTCCCCAGTGCTCTGCAAGCTCTCCAGGGCAACATAAAATCTGGGGCTCTGTGCTTTCTTTCCTTCTGAACAAGTGTTAGTGTTTTCTGCACAAACGCGATTCTGCGAAGCAATGTGAACACTTCTCCTTCCCAGGCACAGAGAAGGTGCTAGCAGGGAATTCTCTGCCTGCTTTTCCCCAGTGCTCTGCAAGCTCTCCAGGGCAACATAAAATCTGGGGCTCTGTGCTTTCTTTCCTTCTGAACAAGTGTTAGTGTTTTCTGCACAAACGCGATTCTGCAAAGCAATGTGAACACTTGTGCTTCCCAGGCACAGAGAAGGTGCTAGCAGGGAATTCTCTGCCTGCTTTTCCCCAGTGCTCTGCAAGCTCTCCAGGGCAACATAAAATGTGGGGCTCTGTGCTTTCTTTCCTTCTGAACAAGTGTTAGTGTTTTCTGCACAAACGCGATTCTGCGAAGCAATGTGAACACTTTTGCTTCCCAGGCACAGAGAAGGTGCTAGCAGGGAATTCTCTGCCTGCTTTTCCCCAGTGCTCTGCAAGCTCTCCAGGGCAACATAAAATCTGGGGCTCTGTGCTTTCTTTCCTTCTGAACAAGTGTTAGTGTTTTCTGCACAAACGCGATTCTGCAAAGCCATGTCAACACTTGTGCTTCCCAGGCACAGAGAAGGTGCTAGCAGGGAATTCTCTGCCTGCTTTTCCCCAGCGCTCTGCAAGCTCTCCAGGGCAACATAAAATCTGGGGCTCTGTGCTTTCTTTCCTTCTGAACAAGTGTTAGTGTTTTCTGCACAAACGCGATTCTGCAAAGCAATGTGAACACTTGTGCTTCCCAGGCACAGAGAAGGTGCTAGCAGGGAATTCTCTGCCTGCTTTTCCCCAGTGCTCTGCAAGCTCTCCAGGGCAACATAAAATCTGGGGCTCTGTGCTTTCTTTCCTTCTGAACAAGTGTTAGTGTTTTCTGCACAAACGCGATTCTGCAAAGCAATGTGAACACTTGTGCTTCCCAGGCACAGAGAAGGTGCTAGCAGGGAATTCTCTGCCTGCTTTTCCCCAGTGCTCTGCAAGCTCTCCAGGGCAACATAAAATCTGGGGCTCTGTGCTTTCTTTCCTTCTGAACAAGTGTTAGTGTTTTCTGCACAAACGCGATTCTGCAAAGCAATGTGAACACTTGTGCTTCCCAGGCACAGAGAAGGTGCTAGCAGGGAATTCTCTGCCTGCTTTTCCCCAGTGCTCTGCAAGCTCTCCAGGGCAACATAAAATCTGGGGCTCTGTGCTTTCTTTCCTTCTGAACAAGTGTTAGTGTTTTCTGCACAAACGCGATTCTGCAAAGCAATGTGAACACTTGTGCTTCCCAGGCACAGAGAAGGTGCTAGCAGGGAATTCTCTGCCTGCTTTTCCCCAGTGCTCTGCAAGCTCTCCAGGGCAATATAAAATGTGGGGCTCTGTGCTTTCTTTCCTTCTGAACAAGTGTTAGTGTTTTCTGCACAAACGCGATTCTGCAAAGCAATGTCAACACTTGTGCTTCCCAGGCACAGAGAAGGTGCTAGCAGGGAATTCTCTGCCTGCTTTTCCCCAGTGCTCTGCAAGCTCTCCAGGGCAACATAAAATCTGGGGCTCTGTGCTTTCTTTCCTTCTGAACAAGTGTTAGTGTTTTCTGCACAAACGTGATTCTGAGAAGCAATGTGAACACTTGTGCTTCCCAGGCACAGAGAAGGTGCTAGCAGGGAATTCTCTGCCTGCTTTTCCCCAGTGCTCTGCAAGCTCTCCAGGGCAACATAAAATCTGGGGCTCTGTGCTTTCTTTCCTTCTGAACAAGTGTTAGTGTTTTCTGCACAAACGCGATTCTGCGAAGCAATGTGAACACTTGTGCTTCCCAGGCACAGAGAAGGTGCTAGCAGGGAATTCTCTGCCTGCTTTTCCCCAGTGCTCTGCAAGCTCTCCAGGGCAACATAAAATCTGGGGCTCTGTGCTTTCTTTCCTTCTGAACAAGTGTTAGTGTTTTCTGCACAAACGCAATTCTGCGAAGCAATGTGAACACTTGTGCTTCCCAGGCACAGAGAAGGTGCTAGCAGGGAATTCTCTGCCTGCTTTTCCCCAGTGCTCTGCAAGCTCTCCAGGGCAACATAAAATCTGGGGCTCTGTGCTTTCTTTCCTTCTGAACAAGTGTTAGTGTTTTCTGCACAAACGCGATTCTGCAAAGCAATGTGAACACTTCTCCTTCCCAGGCACAGAGAAGGTGTTAGCAGGGAATTCTCTGCCTGCTTTTCCCCAGTGCTCTGCAAGCTCTCCAGGGCAACATAAAATGTGGGGCTCTGTGCTTTCTTTCCTTCTGAACAAGTGTTAGTGTTTTCTGCACAAACGCGATTCTGCAAAGCAATGTGAACACTTCTCCTTCCAGGCACAGAGAAGGTGCTAGCAGGGAATTCTCTGCCTGCTTTTCCCCAGTGCTCTGCAAGCTCTCCAGGGCAACATAAAATCTGGGGCTCTGTGCTTTCTTTCCTTCTGAACAAGTGTTAGTGTTTTCTGCACAAACGCGATTCTGAGAAGCAATGTGAACACTTGTGCTTCCCAGGCACAGAGAAGGTGCTAGCAGGGAATTCTCTGCCTGCCTTTCCCCAGTGCTCTGCAAGCTCTCCAGGGCAACATAAAATCTGGGGCTCTGTGCTTTCTTTCCTTCTGAACAAGTGTTAGTGTTTTCTGCACAAACGCGATTCTGCGAAGCAATGTGAACACTTCTCCTTCCCAGGCACAGAGAAGGTGCTAGCAGGGAATTCTCTGCCTGCTTTTCCCCAGTGCTCTGCAAGCTCTCCAGGGCAATATAAAATGTGGGGCTCTGTGCTTTCTTTCCTTCTGAACAAGTGTTAGTGTTTTCTGCACAAACGTGATTCTGCAAACAAATGTGAACACTTGTGTTTCCCAGGCACAGAGAAGGTGCTAGCAGGGAATTCTCTGCCTGCTTTTCCCCAGTGCTCTGCAAGCTCTCCAGGGCAACATAAAATCTGGGGCTCTGTGCTTTCTTTCCTTCTGAACAAGTGTTAGTGTTTTCTGCACAAACGCGATTCTGCAAAGCAATGTGAACACTTGTGCTTCCCAGGCACAGAGAAGGTGCTAGCAGGGAATTCTCTGCCTGCTTTTCCCCAGTGCTCTGCAAGCTCTCCAGGGCAACATCAAATCTGGGGCTCTGTGCTTTCTTTCCTTCTGAACAAGTGTTAGTGTTTTCTGCACAAACGCGATTCTGCAAAGCAATGTGAACACTTTTGCTTCCCAGGCACAGAGAAGGTGCTAGCAGGGAATTCTCTGCCTGCTTTTCCCCAGTGCTCTGCAAGCTCTCCAGGGCAACATCAAATCTGGGGCTCTGTGCTTTCTTTCCTTCTGAACAAGTGTTAGTGTTTTCTGCACAAACGCGATTCTGAGAAGCAATGTGAACACTTCTCCTTCCCAGGCACGGAGAAGGTGCTAGCAGGGAATTCTCTGCCTGCTTTTCCCCAGTGCTCTGCAAGCTCTCCAGGGCAACATAAAATGTGGGGCTCTGTGCTTTCTTTCCTTCTGAACAAGTGTTAGTGTTTTCTGCACAAACGCGATTCTGAGAAGCAATGTGAACACTTCTCCTTCCCAGGCACAGAGAAGGTGCTAGCAGGGAATTCTCTGCCTGCTTTTCCCCAGTGCTCTGCAAGCTCTCCAGGGCAACATAAAATGTGGGGCTCTGTGCTTTCTTTCCTTCTGAACAAGTGTTAGTGTTTTCTGCACAAACGCAATTCTGCGAAGCAATGTGAACACTTCTCCTTCCCAGGCACAGAGAAGGTGCTAGCAGGGAATTCTCTGCCTGCTTTTCCCCAGTGCTCTGCAAGCTCTCCAGGGCAACATCAAATCTGGGGCTCTGTGCTTTCTTTCCTTCTGAACAAGTGTTAGTGTTTTCTGCACAAACGCGATTCTGCAAAGCAATGTGAACACTTTTGCTTCCCAGGCACAGAGAAGGTGCTAGCAGGGAATTCTCTGCCTGCTTTTCCCCAGTGCTCTGCAAGCTCTCCAGGGCAACATAAAATCTGGGGCTCTGTGCTTTCTTTCCTTCTGAACAAGTGTTAGTGTTTTCTGCACAAACGCGATTCTGAGAAGCAATGTGAACACTTCTCCTTCCCAGGCACAGAGAATGTGCTAGCAGGGAATTCTCTGCCTGCTTTTCCCCAGTGCTCTGCAAGCTCTCCAGGGCAACATAAAATGTGGGGCTCTGGGCTTTCTTTCCTTCTGAACAAGTGTTAGTGTTTTCTGCACAAACGCGATTCTGCGAAGCAATGTGAACACTTGTGCTTCCCAGGCACAGAGAAGGTGCTAGCAGGGAATTCTCTGCCTGCTTTTCCCCAGTGCTCTGCAAGCTCTCCAGGGCAACATAAAATCTGGGGCTCTGTGCTTTCTTTCCTTCTGAACAAGTGTTAGTGTTTTCTGCACAAACGCGATTCTGCAAAGCAATGTGAACACTTGTGCTTCCCAGGCACAGAGAAGGTGCTAGCAGGGAATTCTCTGCCTGCTTTTCCCCAGTGCTCTGCAAGCTCTCCAGGGCAACATAAAATCTGGGGCTCTGTGCTTTCTTTCCTTCTGAACAAGTGTTAGTGTTTTCTGCACAAACGCGATTCTGCGAAGCAATGTGAACACTTGTGCTTCCCAGGCACAGAGAAGGTGCTAGCAGGGAATTCTCTGCCTGCTTTTCCCCAGTGCTCTGCAAGCTCTCCAGGGCAACATAAAATCTGGGGCTCTGTGCTTTCTTTCCTTCTGAACAAGTGTTAGTGTTTTCTGCACAAACGCGATTCTGCAAAGCAATGTCAACACTTGTGCTTCCCAGGCACAGAGAAGGTGCTAGCAGGGAATTCTCTGCCTGCTTTTCCCCAGTGCTCTGCAAGCTCTCCAGGGCAACATAAAATCTGGGGCTCTGTGCTTTCTTTCCTTCTGAACAAGTGTTAGTGTTTTCTGCACAAACGCGATTCTGAGAAGCAATGTGAACACTTGTGCTTCCCAGGCACAGAGAAGGTGCTAGCAGGGAATTCTCTGCCTGCCTTTCCCCAGTGCTCTGCAAGCTCTCCAGGGCAACATAAAATCTGGGGCTCTGTGCTTTCTTTCCTTCTGAACAAGTGTTAGTGTTTTCTGCACAAACGCGATTCTGCAAAGCCATGTCAACACTTGTGCTTCCCAGGCACAGAGAAGGTGCTAGCAGGGAATTCTCTGCCTGCTTTTCCCCAGTGCTCTGCAAGCTCTCCAGGGCAACATAAAATCTGGGGCTCTGTGCTTTCTTTCCTTCTGAACAAGTGTTAGTGTTTTCTGCACAAACGCGATTCTGCGAAGCAATGTGAACACTTCTCCTTCCCAGGCACAGAGAAGGTGCTAGCAGGGAATTCTCTGCCTGCTTTTCCCCAGTGCTCTGCAAGCTCTCCAGGGCAACATCAAATCTGGGGCTCTGTGCTTTCTTTCCTTCTGAACAAGTGTTAGTGTTTTCTGCACAAACGCGATTCTGCGAAGCAATGTGAACACTTCTCCTTCCCAGGCACAGAGAAGGTGCTAGCAGGGAATTCTCTGCCTGCTTTTCCCCAGTGCTCTGCAAGCTCTCCAGGGCAACATCAAATCTGGGGCTCTGTGCTTTCTTTCCTTCTGAACAAGTGTTAGTGTTTTCTGCACAAACGCGATTCTGCAAAGCAATGTGAACACTTTTGCTTCCCAGGCACAGAGAAGGTGCTAGCAGGGAATTCTCTGCCTGCTTTTCCCCAGTGCTCTGCAAGCTCTCCAGGGCAACATCAAATCTGGGGCTCTGTGCTTTCTTTCCTTCTGAACAAGTGTTAGTGTTTTCTGCACAAACGCGATTCTGAGAAGCAATGTGAACACTTCTCCTTCCCAGGCACGGAGAAGGTGCTAGCAGGGAATTCTCTGCCTGCTTTTCCCCAGTGCTCTGCAAGCTCTCCAGGGCAACATAAAATCTGGGGCTCTGTGCTTTCTTTCCTTCTGAACAAGTGTTAGTGTTTTCTGCACAAACGCGATTCTGAGAAGCAATGTGAACACTTCTCCTTCCCAGGCACAGAGAAGGTGCTAGCAGGGAATTCTCTGCCTGCTTTTCCCCAGTGCTCTGCAAGCTCTCCAGGGCAACATAAAATGTGGGGCTCTGTGCTTTCTTTCCTTCTGAACAAGTGTTAGTGTTTTCTGCACAAACGCGATTGTGAGAAGCAATGTGAACACTTTTGCTTCCCAGGCACAGAGAAGGTGCTAGCAGGGAATTCTCTGCCTGCTTTTCCCCAGTGCTCTGCAAGCTCTCCAGGGCAACATAAAATCTGGGGCTCTGTGCTTTCTTTCCTTCTGAACAAGTGTTAGTGTTTTCTGCACAAACGCGATTCTGCAAAGCAATGTGAACACTTTTGCTTCCCAGGCACAGAGAAGGTGCTAGCAGGGAATTCTCTGCCTGCTTTTCCCCAGTGCTCTGCAAGCTCTCCAGGGCAACATAAAATCTGGGGCTCTGTGCTTTCTTTCCTTCTGAACAAGTGTTAGTGTTTTCTGCACAAACGCGATTCTGCAAAGCAATGTGAACACTTGTGCTTCCCAGGCACAGAGAAGGTGCTAGCAGGGAATTCTCTGCCTGCTTTTCCCCAGTGCTCTGCAAGCTCTCCAGGGCAATATAAAATGTGGGGCTCTGTGCTTTCTTTCCTTCTGAACAAGTGTTAGTGTTTTCTGCACAAACGCGATTCTGCAAAGCAATGTGAACACTTCTCCTTCCCAGGCACAGAGAAGGTGCTAGCAGGGAATTCTCTGCCTGCTTTTCCCCAGTGCTCTGCAAGCTCTCCAGGGCAACATCAAATCTGGGGCTCTGTGCTTTCTTTCCTTCTGAACAAGTGTTAGTGTTTTCTGCACAAACGCGATTCTGAGAAGCAATGTGAACACTTCTCCTTCCCAGGCACGGAGAAGGTGCTAGCAGGGAATTCTCTGCCTGCTTTTCCCCAGTGCTCTGCAAGCTCTCCAGGGCAACATAAAATGTGGGGCTCTGTGCTTTCTTTCCTTCTGAACAAGTGTTAGTGTTTTCTGCACAAACGCGATTCTGAGAAGCAATGTGAACACTTCTCCTTCCCAGGCACAGAGAAGGTGCTAGCAGGGAATTCTCTGCCTGCTTTTCCCCAGTGCTCTGCAAGCTCTCCAGGGCAACATAAAATCTGGGGCTCTGTGCTTTCTTTCCTTCTGAACAAGTGTTAGTGTTTTCTGCACAAACGTGATTCTGCAAACAAATGTGAACACTTGTGTTTCCCAGGCACAGAGAAGGTGCTAGCAGGGAATTCTCTGCCTGCTTTTCCCCAGTGCTCTGCAAGCTCTCCAGGGCAACATCAAATCTGGGGCTCTGTGCTTTCTTTCCTTCTGAACAAGTGTTAGTGTTTTCTGCACAAACGCGATTCTGCGAAGCAATGTGAACACTTCTCCTTCCCAGGCACAGAGAAGGTGCTAGCAGGGAATTCTCTGCCTGCTTTTCCCCAGTGCTCTGCAAGCTCTCCAGGGCAACATCAAATCTGGGGCTCTGTGCTTTCTTTCCTTCTGAACAAGTGTTAGTGTTTTCTGCACAAACGCGATTCTGCAAAGCAATGTGAACACTTTTGCTTCCCAGGCACAGAGAAGGTGCTAGCAGGGAATTCTCTGCCTGCTTTTCCCCAGTGCTCTGCAAGCTCTCCAGGGCAACATAAAATCTGGGGCTCTGTGCTTTCTTTCCTTCTGAACAAGTGTTAGTGTTTTCTGCACAAACGCGATTCTGAGAAGCAATGTGAACACTTCTCCTTCCCAGGCACGGAGAAGGTGCTAGCAGGGAATTCTCTGCCTGCTTTTCCCCAGTGCTCTGCAAGCTCTCCAGGGCAACATAAAATCTGGGGCTCTGTGCTTTCTTTCCTTCTGAACAAGTGTTAGTGTTTTCTGCACAAACGCGATTCTGAGAAGCAATGTGAACACTTCTCCTTCCCAGGCACAGAGAAGGTGCTAGCAGGGAATTCTCTGCCTGCTTTTCCCCAGTGCTCTGCAAGCTCTCCAGGGCAACATAAAATGTGGGGCTCTGTGCTTTCTTTCCTTCTGAACAAGTGTTAGTGTTTTCTGCACAAACGCAATTCTGCGAAGCAATGTGAACACTTCTCCTTCCCAGGCACAGAGAAGGTGCTAGCAGGGAATTCTCTGCCTGCTTTTCCCCAGTGCTCTGCAAGCTCTCCAGGGCAACATAAAATCTGGGGCTCTGTGCTTTCTTTCCTTCTGAACAAGTGTTAGTGTTTTCTGCACAAACGCGATTCTGCAAAGCAATGTGAACACTTTTGCTTCCCAGGCACAGAGAAGGTGCTAGCAGGGAATTCTCTGCCTGCTTTTCCCCAGTGCTCTGCAAGCTCTCCAGGGCAACATAAAATCTGGGGCTCTGTGCTTTCTTTCCTTCTGAACAAGTGTTAGTGTTTTCTGCACAAACGCGATTCTGCAAAGCAATGTGAACACTTGTGCTTCCCAGGCACAGAGAAGGTGCTAGCAGGGAATTCTCTGCCTGCTTTTCCCCAGTGCTCTGCAAGCTCTCCAGGGCAATATAAAATGTGGGGCTCTGTGCTTTCTTTCCTTCTGAACAAGTGTTAGTGTTTTCTGCACAAACGCGATTCTGCAAAGCAATGTGAACACTTCTCCTTCCCAGGCACAGAGAAGGTGCTAGCAGGGAATTCTCTGCCTGCTTTTCCCCAGTGCTCTGCAAGCTCTCCAGGGCAACATCAAATCTGGGGCTCTGTGCTTTCTTTCCTTCTGAACAAGTGTTAGTGTTTTCTGCACAAACGCGATTCTGAGAAGCAATGTGAACACTTCTCCTTCCCAGGCACGGAGAAGGTGCTAGCAGGGAATTCTCTGCCTGCTTTTCCCCAGTGCTCTGCAAGCTCTCCAGGGCAACATAAAATGTGGGGCTCTGTGCTTTCTTTCCTTCTGAACAAGTGTTAGTGTTTTCTGCACAAACGCGATTCTGAGAAGCAATGTGAACACTTCTCCTTCCCAGGCACAGAGAAGGTGCTAGCAGGGAATTCTCTGCCTGCTTTTCCCCAGTGCTCTGCAAGCTCTCCAGGGCAACATAAAATGTGGGGCTCTGTGCTTTCTTTCCTTCTGAACAAGTGTTAGTGTTTTCTGCACAAACGCAATTCTGCGAAGCAATGTGAACACTTCTCCTTCCCAGGCACAGAGAAGGTGCTAGCAGGGAATTCTCTGCCTGCTTTTCCCCAGTGCTCTGCAAGCTCTCCAGGGCAACATAAAATCTGGGGCTCTGTGCTTTCTTTCCTTCTGAACAAGTGTTAGTGTTTTCTGCACAAACGCGATTCTGCAAAGCAATGTGAACACTTTTGCTTCCCAGGCACAGAGAAGGTGCTAGCAGGGAATTCTCTGCCTGCTTTTCCCCAGTGCTCTGCAAGCTCTCCAGGGCAACATAAAATCTGGGGCTCTGTGCTTTCTTTCCTTCTGAACAAGTGTTAGTGTTTTCTGCACAAACGCGATTCTGAGAAGCAATGTGAACACTTGTGCTTCCCAGGCACAGAGAAGGTGCTAGCAGGGAATTCTCTGCCTGCCTTTCCCCAGTGCTCTGCAAGCTCTCCAGGGCAACATAAAATCTGGGGCTCTGGGCTTTCTTTCCTTCTGAACAAGTGTTAGTGTTTTCTGCACAAACGCGATTCTGCGAAGCAATGTGAACACTTCTCCTTCCCAGGCACAGAGAAGGTGCTAGCAGGGAATTCTCTGCCTGCTTTTCCCCAGTGCTCTGCAAGCTCTCCAGGGCAACATAAAATCTGGGGCTCTGTGCTTTCTTTCCTTCTGAACAAGTGTTAGTGTTTTCTGCACAAACGCAATTCTGCGAAGCAATGTGAACACTTGTGCTTCCCAGGCACAGAGAAGGTGCTAGCAGGGAATTCTCTGCCTGCTTTTCCCCAGTGCTCTGCAAGCTCTCCAGGGCAACATAAAATCTGGGGCTCTGTGCTTTCTTTCCTTCTGAACAAGTGTTAGTGTTTTCTGCACAAACGCGATTCTGCAAAGCAATGTGAACACTTCTCCTTCCCAGGCACAGAGAAGGTGTTAGCAGGGAATTCTCTGCCTGCTTTTCCCCAGTGCTCTGCAAGCTCTCCAGGGCAACATAAAATGTGGGGCTCTGTGCTTTCTTTCCTTCTGAACAAGTGTTAGTGTTTTCTGCACAAACGCGATTCTGCAAAGCAATGTGAACACTTCTCCTTCCAGGCACAGAGAAGGTGCTAGCAGGGAATTCTCTGCCTGCTTTTCCCCAGTGCTCTGCAAGCTCTCCAGGGCAACATAAAATCTGGGGCTCTGTGCTTTCTTTCCTTCTGAACAAGTGTTAGTGTTTTCTGCACAAACGCGATTCTGAGAAGCAATGTGAACACTTGTGCTTCCCAGGCACAGAGAAGGTGCTAGCAGGGAATTCTCTGCCTGCCTTTCCCCAGTGCTCTGCAAGCTCTCCAGGGCAACATAAAATCTGGGGCTCTGTGCTTTCTTTCCTTCTGAACAAGTGTTAGTGTTTTCTGCACAAACGCGATTCTGCGAAGCAATGTGAACACTTCTCCTTCCCAGGCACAGAGAAGGTGCTAGCAGGGAATTCTCTGCCTGCTTTTCCCCAGTGCTCTGCAAGCTCTCCAGGGCAATATAAAATGTGGGGCTCTGTGCTTTCTTTCCTTCTGAACAAGTGTTAGTGTTTTCTGCACAAACGTGATTCTGCAAACAAATGTGAACACTTGTGTTTCCCAGGCACAGAGAAGGTGCTAGCAGGGAATTCTCTGCCTGCTTTTCCCCAGTGCTCTGCAAGCTCTCCAGGGCAACATCAAATCTGGGGCTCTGTGCTTTCTTTCCTTCTGAACAAGTGTTAGTGTTTTCTGCACAAACGCGATTCTGCGAAGCAATGTGAACACTTCTCCTTCCCAGGCACAGAGAAGGTGCTAGCAGGGAATTCTCTGCCTGCTTTTCCCCAGTGCTCTGCAAGCTCTCCAGGGCAACATCAAATCTGGGGCTCTGTGCTTTCTTTCCTTCTGAACAAGTGTTAGTGTTTTCTGCACAAACGCGATTCTGAGAAGCAATGTGAACACTTCTCCTTCCCAGGCACAGAGAAGGTGCTAGCAGGGAATTCTCTGCCTGCTTTTCCCCAGTGCTCTGCAAGCTCTCCAGGGCAACATAAAATGTGGGGCTCTGTGCTTTCTTTCCTTCTGAACAAGTGTTAGTGTTTTCTGCACAAACGCAATTCTGCGAAGCAATGTGAACACTTCTCCTTCCCAGGCACAGAGAAGGTGCTAGCAGGGAATTCTCTGCCTGCTTTTCCCCAGTGCTCTGCAAGCTCTCCAGGGCAACATAAAATCTGGGGCTCTGTGCTTTCTTTCCTTCTGAACAAGTGTTAGTGTTTTCTGCACAAACGCGATTCTGCAAAGCAATGTGAACACTTTTGCTTCCCAGGCACAGAGAAGGTGCTAGCAGGGAATTCTCTGCCTGCTTTTCCCCAGTGCTCTGCAAGCTCTCCAGGGCAACATAAAATCTGGGGCTCTGTGCTTTCTTTCCTTCTGAACAAGTGTTAGTGTTTTCTGCACAAACGCGATTCTGCAAAGCAATGTGAACACTTGTGCTTCCCAGGCACAGAGAAGGTGCTAGCAGGGAATTCTCTGCCTGCTTTTCCCCAGTGCTCTGCAAGCTCTCCAGGGCAATATAAAATGTGGGGCTCTGTGCTTTCTTTCCTTCTGAACAAGTGTTAGTGTTTTCTGCACAAACGCGATTCTGCAAAGCAATGTGAACACTTCTCCTTCCCAGGCACAGAGAAGGTGCTAGCAGGGAATTCTCTGCCTGCTTTTCCCCAGTGCTCTGCAAGCTCTCCAGGGCAACATAAAATCTGGGGCTCTGTGCTTTCTTTCCTTCTGAACAAGTGTTAGTGTTTTCTGCACAAACGCGATTCTGCGAAGCAATGTGAACACTTGTGCTTCCCAGGCACAGAGAAGGTGCTAGCAGGGAATTCTCTGCCTGCTTTTCCCCAGTGCTCTGCAAGCTCTCCAGGGCAACATAAAATGTGGGGCTCTGTGCTTTCTTTCCTTCTGAACAAGTGTTAGTGTTTTCTGCACAAACGCGATTCTGCGAAGCAATGTGAACACTTTTGCTTCCCAGGCACAGAGAAGGTGCTAGCAGGGAATTCTCTGCCTGCTTTTCCCCAGTGCTCTGCAAGCTCTCCAGGGCAACATAAAATCTGGGGCTCTGTGCTTTCTTTCCTTCTGAACAAGTGTTAGTGTTTTCTGCACAAACGCGATTCTGCGAAGCAATGTGAACACTTGTGCTTCCCAGGCACAGAGAAGGTGCTAGCAGGGAATTCTCTGCCTGCTTTTCCCCAGTGCTCTGCAAGCTCTCCAGGGCAACATAAAATGTGGGGCTCTGTGCTTTCTTTCCTTCTGAACAAGTGTTAGTGTTTTCTGCACAAACGCGATTCTGAGAAGCAATGTGAACACTTGTGCTTCCCAGGCACAGAGAAGGTGCTAGCAGGGAATTCTCTGCCTGCTTTTCCCCAGTGCTCTGCAAGCTCTCCAGGGCAACATAAAATCTGGGGCTCTGTGCTTTCTTTCCTTCTGAACAAGTGTTAGTGTTTTCTGCACAAACGCGATTCTGCAAAGCAATGTGAACACTTGTGCTTCCCAGGCACAGAGAAGGTGCTAGCAGGGAATTCTCTGCCTGCTTTTCCCCAGTGCTCTGCAAGCTCTCCAGGGCAACATAAAATCTGGGGCTCTGTGCTTTCTTTCCTTCTGAACAAGTGTTAGTGTTTTCTGCACAAACGCGATTCTGAGAAGCAATGTGAACACTTCTCCTTCCCAGGCACAGAGAAGGTGCTAGCAGGGAATTCTCTGCCTGCTTTTCCCCAGTGCTCTGCAAGCTCTCCAGGGCAACATAAAATGTGGGGCTCTGTGCTTTCTTTCCTTCTGAACAAGTGTTAGTGTTTTCTGCACAAACGCGATTCTGAGAAGCAATGTGAACACTTCTCCTTCCCAGGCACAGAGAAGGTGCTAGCAGGGAATTCTCTGCCTGCTTTTCCCCAGTGCTCTGCAAGCTCTCCAGGGCAACATAAAATGTGGGGCTCTGTGCTTTCTTTCCTTCTGAACAAGTGTTAGTGTTTTCTGCACAAACGCAATTCTGCGAAGCAATGTGAACACTTCTCCTTCCCAGGCACAGAGAAGGTGCTAGCAGGGAATTCTCTGCCTGCTTTTCCCCAGTGCTCTGCAAGCTCTCCAGGGCAACATAAAATCTGGGGCTCTGTGCTTTCTTTCCTTCTGAACAAGTGTTAGTGTTTTCTGCACAAACGCGATTCTGCAAAGCAATGTGAACACTTTTGCTTCCCAGGCACAGAGAAGGTGCTAGCAGGGAATTCTCTGCCTGCTTTTCCCCAGTGCTCTGCAAGCTCTCCAGGGCAACATAAAATCTGGGGCTCTGTGCTTTCTTTCCTTCTGAACAAGTGTTAGTGTTTTCTGCACAAACGCGATTCTGAGAAGCAATGTGAACACTTGTGCTTCCCAGGCACAGAGAAGGTGCTAGCAGGGAATTCTCTGCCTGCCTTTCCCCAGTGCTCTGCAAGCTCTCCAGGGCAACATAAAATCTGGGGCTCTGGGCTTTCTTTCCTTCTGAACAAGTGTTAGTGTTTTCTGCACAAACGCGATTCTGCGAAGCAATGTGAACACTTCTCCTTCCCAGGCACAGAGAAGGTGCTAGCAGGGAATTCTCTGCCTGCTTTTCCCCAGTGCTCTGCAAGCTCTCCAGGGCAACATAAAATCTGGGGCTCTGTGCTTTCTTTCCTTCTGAACAAGTGTTAGTGTTTTCTGCACAAACGCAATTCTGCGAAGCAATGTGAACACTTGTGCTTCCCAGGCACAGAGAAGGTGCTAGCAGGGAATTCTCTGCCTGCTTTTCCCCAGTGCTCTGCAAGCTCTCCAGGGCAACATAAAATCTGGGGCTCTGTGCTTTCTTTCCTTCTGAACAAGTGTTAGTGTTTTCTGCACAAACGCGATTCTGCAAAGCAATGTGAACACTTCTCCTTCCCAGGCACAGAGAAGGTGCTAGCAGGGAATTCTCTGCCTGCTTTTCCCCAGTGCTCTGCAAGCTCTCCAGGGCAACATAAAATCTGGGGCTCTGTGCTTTCTTTCCTTCTGAACAAGTGTTAGTGTTTTCTGCACAAACGCGATTCTGAGAAGCAATGTGAACACTTGTGCTTCCCAGGCACAGAGAAGGTGCTAGCAGGGAATTCTCTGCCTGCCTTTCCCCAGTGCTCTGCAAGCTCTCCAGGGCAACATAAAATCTGGGGCTCTGTGCTTTCTTTCCTTCTGAACAAGTGTTAGTGTTTTCTGCACAAACGCGATTCTGCGAAGCAATGTGAACACTTCTCCTTCCCAGGCACAGAGAAGGTGCTAGCAGGGAATTCTCTGCCTGCTTTTCCCCAGTGCTCTGCAAGCTCTCCAGGGCAATATAAAATGTGGGGCTCTGTGCTTTCTTTCCTTCTGAACAAGTGTTAGTGTTTTCTGCACAAACGTGATTCTGCAAACAAATGTGAACACTTGTGTTTCCCAGGCACAGAGAAGGTGCTAGCAGGGAATTCTCTGCCTGCTTTTCCCCAGTGCTCTGCAAGCTCTCCAGGGCAACATCAAATCTGGGGCTCTGTGCTTTCTTTCCTTCTGAACAAGTGTTAGTGTTTTCTGCACAAACGCGATTCTGCGAAGCAATGTGAACACTTCTCCTTCCCAGGCACAGAGAAGGTGCTAGCAGGGAATTCTCTGCCTGCTTTTCCCCAGTGCTCTGCAAGCTCTCCAGGGCAACATCAAATCTGGGGCTCTGTGCTTTCTTTCCTTCTGAACAAGTGTTAGTGTTTTCTGCACAAACGCGATTCTGCAAAGCAATGTGAACACTTTTGCTTCCCAGGCACAGAGAAGGTGCTAGCAGGGAATTCTCTGCCTGCTTTTCCCCAGTGCTCTGCAAGCTCTCCAGGGCAACATCAAATCTGGGGCTCTGTGCTTTCTTTCCTTCTGAACAAGTGTTAGTGTTTTCTGCACAAACGCGATTCTGAGAAGCAATGTGAACACTTCTCCTTCCCAGGCACAGAGAAGGTGCTAGCAGGGAATTCTCTGCCTGCTTTTCCCCAGTGCTCTGCAAGCTCTCCAGGGCAACATAAAATCTGGGGCTCTGTGCTTTCTTTCCTTCTGAACAAGTGTTAGTGTTTTCTGCACAAACGCGATTCTGAGAAGCAATGTGAACACTTCTCCTTCCCAGGCACAGAGAAGGTGCTAGCAGGGAATTCTCTGCCTGCTTTTCCCCAGTGCTCTGCAAGCTCTCCAGGGCAACATAAAATGTGGGGCTCTGTGCTTTCTTTCCTTCTGAACAAGTGTTAGTGTTTTCTGCACAAACGCAATTCTGCGAAGCAATGTGAACACTTCTCCTTCCCAGGCACAGAGAAGGTGCTAGCAGGGAATTCTCTGCCTGCTTTTCCCCAGTGCTCTGCAAGCTCTCCAGGGCAACATAAAATCTGGGGCTCTGTGCTTTCTTTCCTTCTGAACAAGTGTTAGTGTTTTCTGCACAAACGCGATTCTGCAAAGCAATGTGAACACTTTTGCTTCCCAGGCACAGAGAAGGTGCTAGCAGGGAATTCTCTGCCTGCTTTTCCCCAGTGCTCTGCAAGCTCTCCAGGGCAACATAAAATCTGGGGCTCTGTGCTTTCTTTCCTTCTGAACAAGTGTTAGTGTTTTCTGCACAAACGCGATTCTGCAAAGCAATGTGAACACTTGTGCTTCCCAGGCACAGAGAAGGTGCTAGCAGGGAATTCTCTGCCTGCTTTTCCCCAGTGCTCTGCAAGCTCTCCAGGGCAATATAAAATGTGGGGCTCTGTGCTTTCTTTCCTTCTGAACAAGTGTTAGTGTTTTCTGCACAAACGCGATTCTGCAAAGCAATGTGAACACTTCTCCTTCCCAGGCACAGAGAAGGTGCTAGCAGGGAATTCTCTGCCTGCTTTTCCCCAGTGCTCTGCAAGCTCTCCAGGGCAACATAAAATCTGGGGCTCTGTGCTTTCTTTCCTTCTGAACAAGTGTTAGTGTTTTCTGCACAAACGCGATTCTGCGAAGCAATGTGAACACTTGTGCTTCCCAGGCACAGAGAAGGTGCTAGCAGGGAATTCTCTGCCTGCTTTTCCCCAGTGCTCTGCAAGCTCTCCAGGGCAACATAAAATCTGGGGCTCTGTGCTTTCTTTCCTTCTGAACAAGTGTTAGTGTTTTCTGCACAAACGCGATTCTGCGAAGCAATGTGAACACTTCTCCTTCCCAGGCACAGAGAAGGTGCTAGCAGGGAATTCTCTGCCTGCTTTTCCCCAGTGCTCTGCAAGCTCTCCAGGGCAACATAAAATCTGGGGCTCTGTGCTTTCTTTCCTTCTGAACAAGTGTTAGTGTTTTCTGCACAAACGCGATTCTGCGAAGCAATGTGAACACTTGTGCTTCCCAGGCACAGAGAAGGTGCTAGCAGGGAATTCTCTGCCTGCTTTTCCCCAGTGCTCTGCAAGCTCTCCAGGGCAACATAAAATGTGGGGCTCTGTGCTTTCTTTCCTTCTGAACAAGTGTTAGTGTTTTCTGCACAAACGCGATTCTGAGAAGCAATGTGAACACTTGTGCTTCCCAGGCACAGAGAAGGTGCTAGCAGGGAATTCTCTGCCTGCTTTTCCCCAGTGCTCTGCAAGCTCTCCAGGGCAACATAAAATCTGGGGCTCTGTGCTTTCTTTCCTTCTGAACAAGTGTTAGTGTTTTCTGCACAAACGCGATTCTGCAAAGCAATGTGAACACTTGTGCTTCCCAGGCACAGAGAAGGTGCTAGCAGGGAATTCTCTGCCTGCTTTTCCCCAGTGCTCTGCAAGCTCTCCAGGGCAACATAAAATCTGGGGCTCTGTGCTTTCTTTCCTTCTGAACAAGTGTTAGTGTTTTCTGCACAAACGCGATTCTGAGAAGCAATGTGAACACTTGTGCTTCCCAGGCACAGAGAAGGTGCTAGCAGGGAATTCTCTGCCTGCCTTTCCCCAGTGCTCTGCAAGCTCTCCAGGGCAACATAAAATCTGGGGCTCTGTGCTTTCTTTCCTTCTGAACAAGTGTTAGTGTTTTCTGCACAAACGCAATTCTGCGAAGCAATGTGAACACTTCTCCTTCCCAGGCACAGAGAAGGTGCTAGCAGGGAATTCTCTGCCTGCTTTTCCCCAGTGCTCTGCAAGCTCTCCAGGGCAACATAAAATCTGGGGCTCTGTGCTTTCTTTCCTTCTGAACAAGTGTTAGTGTTTTCTGCACAAACGCGATTCTGCGAAGCAATGTGAACACTTCTCCTTCCAGGCACACAGAAGGTGCTAGCAGGGAATTCTCTGCCTGCTTTTCCCCAGTGCTCTGCAAGCTCTCCAGGGCAACATAAAATCTGGGGCTCTGTGCTTTCTTTCCTTCTGAACAAGTGTTAGTGTTTTCTGCACAAACGCGATTCTGCAAAGCAATGTGAACACTTGTGCTTCCCAGGCACAGAGAAGGTGCTAGCAGGGAATTCTCTGCCTGCTTTTCCCCAGTGCTCTGCAAGCTCTCCAGGGCAACATAAAATGTGGGGCTCTGTGCTTTCTTTCCTTCTGAACAAGTGTTAGTGTTTTCTGCACAAACGTGATTCTGCGAAGCAATGTGAACACTTGTGCTTCCCAGGCACAGAGAAGGTGTTAGCAGGGAATTCTCTGCCTGCTTTTCCCCAGTGCTCTGCAAGCTCTCCAGGGCAACATAAAATGTGGGGCTCTGTGCTTTCTTTCCTTCTGAACAAGTGTTAGTGTTTTCTGCACAAACGCGATTCTGCAAAGCAATGTGAACACTTCTCCTTCCAGGCACGGAGAAGGTGCTAGCAGGGAATTCTCTGCCTGCTTTTCCCCAGTGCTCTGCAAGCTCTCCAGGGCAACATAAAATGTGGGGCTCTGTGCTTTCTTTCCTTCTGAACAAGTGTTAGTGTTTTCTGCACAAACGCGATTCTGAGAAGCAATGTGAACACTTGTGCTTCCCAGGCACAGAGAAGGTGCTAGCAGGGAATTCTCTGCCTGCCTTTCCCCAGTGCTCTGCAAGCTCTCCAGGGCAACATAAAATCTGGGGCTCTGTGCTTTCTTTCCTTCTGAACAAGTGTTAGTGTTTTCTGCACAAACGCAATTCTGCGAAGCAATGTGAACACTTGTGCTTCCCAGGCACTGAGAAGGTGCTAGCAGGGAATTCTCTGCCTGCTTTTCCCCAGTGCTCTGCAAGCTCTCCAGGGCAACATAAAATCTGGGGCTCTGTGCTTTCTTTCCTTCTGAACAAGTGTTAGTGTTTTCTGCACAAACGCGATTCTGCAAAGCAATGTGAACACTTCTCCTTCCCAGGCACAGAGAAGGTGTTAGCAGGGAATTCTCTGCCTGCTTTTCCCCAGTGCTCTGCAAGCTCTCCAGGGCAACATAAAATGTGGGGCTCTGTGCTTTCTTTCCTTCTGAACAAGTGTTAGTGTTTTCTGCACAAACGCGATTCTGCAAAGCAATATGAACACTTCTCCTTCCAGGCACAGAGAAGGTGCTAGCAGGGAATTCTCTGCCTGCTTTTCCCCAGTGCTCTGCAAGCTCTCCAGGGCAACATAAAATCTGGGGCTCTGTGCTTTCTTTCCTTCTGAACAAGTGTTAGTGTTTTCTGCACAAACGCGATTCTGAGAAGCAATGTGAACACTTGTGCTTCCCAGGCACAGAGAAGGTGCTAGCAGGGAATTCTCTGCCTGCCTTTCCCCAGTGCTCTGCAAGCTCTCCAGGGCAACATAAAATCTGGGGCTCTGTGCTTTCTTTCCTTCTGAACAAGTGTTAGTGTTTTCTGCACAAACGCAATTCTGCGAAGCAATGTGAACACTTCTCCTTCCCAGGCACAGAGAAGGTGCTAGCAGGGAATTCTCTGCCTGCTTTTCCCCAGTGCTCTGCAAGCTCTCCAGGGCAACATAAAATCTGGGGCTCTGTGCTTTCTTTCCTTCTGAACAAGTGTTAGTGTTTTCTGCACAAACGCAATTCTGCGAAGCAATGTGAACACTTGTGCTTCCCAGGCACAGAGAAGGTGCTAGCAGGGAATTCTCTGCCTGCTTTTCCCCAGTGCTCTGCAAGCTCTCCAGGGCAATATAAAATGTGGGGCTCTGTGCTTTCTTTCCTTCTGAACAAGTGTTAGTGTTTTCTGCACAAACGCAATTCTGCGAAGCAATGTGAACACTTGTGCTTCCCAGGCACAGAGAAGGTGCTAGCAGGGAATTCTCTGCCTGCTTTTCCCCAGTGCTCTGCAAGCTCTCCAGAGCGACATAAAATCTGGGGCTCTGTGCTTTCTTTCCTTCTGAACAAGTGTTAGTGTTTTCTGCACAAACGCGATTCTGCGAAGCAATGTGAACACTTGTGCTTCCCAGGCACAGAGAAGGTGCTAGCAGGGAATTCTCTGCCTGCTTTTCCCCAGTGCTCTGCAAGCTCTCCAGGGCAACATAAAATCTGGGGCTCTGTGCTTTCTTTCCTTCTGAACAAGTGTTAGTGTTTTCTGCACAAACGCGATTCTGCGAAGCAATGTGAACACTTCTCCTTCCCAGGCACAGAGAAGGTGCTAGCAGGGAATTCTCTGCCTGCTTTTCCCCAGCGCTCTGCAAGCTCTCCAGGGCAACATAAAATGTGGGGCTCTGTGCTTTCTTTCCTTCTGAACAAGTGTTAGTGTTTTCTGCACAAACGCGATTCTGCGAAGCAATGTGAACACTTCTCCTTCCCAGGCACAGAGAAGGTGCTAGCAGGGAATTCTCTGCCTGCCTTTCCCCAGTGCTCTGCAAGCTCTCCAGGGCAACATAAAATGTGGGGCTCTGTGCTTTCTTTCCTTCTGAACAAGTGTTAGTGTTTTCTGCACAAACGCGATTCTGCGAAGCAATGTGAACACTTGTGCTTCCCAGGCACAGAGAAGGTGCTAGCAGGGAATTCTCTGCCTGCTTTTCCCCAGTGCTCTGCAAGCTCTCCAGGGCAACATAAAATGTGGGGCTCTGTGCTTTCTTTCCTTCTGAACAAGTGTTAGTGTTTTCTGCACAAACGCGATTCTGCAAAGCAATGTGAACACTTTTGCTTCCCAGGCACAGAGAAGGTGCTAGCAGGGAATTCTCTGCCTGCTTTTCCCCAGTGCTCTGCAAGCTCTCCAGGGCAACATAAAATCTGGGGCTCTGTGCTTTCTTTCCTTCTGAACAAGTGTTAGTGTTTTCTGCACAAACGCGATTCTGAGAAGCAATGTGAACACTTCTCCTTCCCAGGCACAGAGAAGGTGCTAGCAGGGAATTCTCTGCCTGCTTTTCCCCAGTGCTCTGCAAGCTCTCCAGGGCAACATAAAATCTGGGGCTCTGTGCTTTCTTTCCTTCTGAACAAGTGTTAGTGTTTTCTGCACAAACGCGATTCTGCGAAGCAATGTGAACACTTCACCTTCCCAGGCACAGAGAAGGTGTTAGCAGGGAATTCTCTGCCTGCTTTTCCCCAGTGCTCTGCAAGCTCTCCAGGGCAACATAAAATCTGGGGCTCTGTGCTTTCTTTCCTTCTGAACAAGTGTTAGTGTTTTCTGCACAAACGCGATTCTGCAAAGCAATGTGAACACTTGTGCTTCCCAGGCACAGAGAAGGTGCTAGCAGGGAATTCTCTGCCTGCTTTTCCCCAGTGCTCTGCAAGCTCTCCAGGGCAACATAAAATCTGGGGCTCTGTGCTTTCTTTCCTTCTGAACAAGTGTTAGTGTTTTCTGCACAAACGTGATTCTGAGAAGCAATGTGAACACTTCACCTTCCCAGGCACAGAGAAGGTGCTAGCAGGGAATTCTCTGCCTGCTTTTCCCCAGTGCTCTGCAAGCTCTCCAGGGCAACATAAAATCTGGGGCTCTGTGCTTTCTTTCCTTCTGAACAAGTGTTAGTGTTTTCTGCACAAACGCGATTCTGCAAAGCAATGTGAACACTTCTCCTTCCCAGGCACAGAGAAGGTGCTAGCAGGGAATTCTCTGCCTGCTTTTCCCCAGTGCTCTGCAAGCTCTCCAGGGCAACATAAAATCTGGGGCTCTGTGCTTTCTTTCCTTCTGAACAAGTGTTAGTGTTTTCTGCACAAACGTGATTCTGAGAAGCAATGTGAACACTTCTCCTTCCCAGGCACAGAGAAGGTGCTAGCAGGGAATTCTCTGCCTGCTTTTCCCCAGTGCTCTGCAAGCTCTCCAGGGCAACATAAAATGTGGGGCTCTGTGCTTTCTTTCCTTCTGAACAAGTGTTAGTGTTTTCTGCACAAACGCGATTCTGCAAAGCAATGTGAACACTTGTGCTTCCCAGGCACAGAGAAGGTGCTAGCAGGGAATTCTCTGCCTGCTTTTCCCCAGTGCTCTGCAAGCTCTCCAGGGCAACATAAAATCTGGGGCTCTGTGCTTTCTTTCCTTCTGAACAAGTGTTAGTGTTTTCTGCACAAACGCGATTCTGCGAAGCAATGTGAACACTTGTGCTTCCCAGGCACAGAGAAGGTGTTAGCAGGGAATTCTCTGCCTGCTTTTCCCCAGTGCTCTGCAAGCTCTCCAGGGCAACATAAAATGTGGGGCTCTGTGCTTTCTTTCCTTCTGAACAAGTGTTAGTGTTTTCTGCACAAACGCGATTCTGCAAAGCAATGTGAACACTTTTGCTTCCCAGGCACAGAGAAGGTGCTAGCAGGGAATTCTCTGCCTGCTTTTCCCCAGTGCTCTGCAAGCTCTCCAGGGCAACATAAAATGTGGGGCTCTGTGCTTTCTTTCCTTCTGAACAAGTGTTAGTGTTTTCTGCACAAACGCGATTCTGAGAAGCAATGTGAACACTTCTCCTTCCCAGGCACAGAGAAGGTGCTAGCAGGGAATTCTCTGCCTGCTTTTCCCCAGTGCTCTGCAAGCTCTCCAGGGCAACATAAAATCTGGGGCTCTGTGCTTTCTTTCCTTCTGAACAAGTGTTAGTGTTTTCTGCACAAACGCGATTCTGAGAAGCAATGTGAACACTTCTCCTTCCCAGGCACAGAGAAGGTGCTAGCAGGGAATTCTCTGCCTGCTTTTCCCCAGTGCTCTGCAAGCTCTCCAGGGCAACATAAAATGTGGGGCTCTGTGCTTTCTTTCCTTCTGAACAAGTGTTAGTGTTTTCTGCACAAACGCGATTCTGCGAAGCAATGTGAACACTTCACCTTCCCAGGCACAGAGAAGGTGTTAGCAGGGAATTCTCTGCCTGCTTTTCCCCAGTGCTCTGCAAGCTCTCCAGGGCAACATAAAATCTGGGGCTCTGTGCTTTCTTTCCTTCTGAACAAGTGTTAGTGTTTTCTGCACAAACGCGATTCTGCAAAGCAATGTGAACACTTGTGCTTCCCAGGCACAGAGAAGGTGCTAGCAGGGAATTCTCTGCCTGCTTTTCCCCAGTGCTCTGCAAGCTCTCCAGGGCAACATAAAATCTGGGGCTCTGTGCTTTCTTTCCTTCTGAACAAGTGTTAGTGTTTTCTGCACAAACGTGATTCTGAGAAGCAATGTGAACACTTGTGCTTCCCAGGCACAGAGAAGGTGCTAGCAGGGAATTCTCTGCCTGCTTTTCCCCAGTGCTCTGCAAGCTCTCCAGGGCAACATAAAATCTGGGGCTCTGTGCTTTCTTTCCTTCTGAACAAGTGTTAGTGTTTTCTGCACAAACGTGATTCTGAGAAGCAATGTGAACACTTCACCTTCCCAGGCACAGAGAAGGTGCTAGCAGGGAATTCTCTGCCTGCTTTTCCCCAGTGCTCTGCAAGCTCTCCAGGGCAACATAAAATCTGGGGCTCTGTGCTTTCTTTCCTTCTGAACAAGTGTTAGTGTTTTCTGCACAAACGCGATTCTGCAAAGCAATGTGAACACTTTTGCTTCCCAGGCACAGAGAAGGTGCTAGCAGGGAATTCTCTGCCTGCTTTTCCCCAGTGCTCTGCAAGCTCTCCAGGGCAACATAAAATGTGGGGCTCTGTGCTTTCTTTCCTTCTGAACAAGTGTTAGTGTTTTCTGCACAAACGCGATTCTGCAAAGCAATGTGAACACTTGTGCTTCCCAGGCACAGAGAAGGTGCTAGCAGGGAATTCTCTGCTTGCTTTTCCCCAGTGCTCTGCAAGCTCTCCAGGGCAACATAAAATCTGGGGCTCTGTGCTTTCTTTCCTTCTGAACAAGTGTTAGTGTTTTCTGCACAAACGTGATTCTGAGAAGCAATGTGAACACTTGTGCTTCCCAGGCACAGAGAAGGTGCTAGCAGGGAATTCTCTGCCTGCTTTTCCCCAGTGCTCTGCAAGCTCTCCAGGGCAACATAAAATCTGGGGCTCTGTGCTTTCTTTCCTTCTGAACAAGTGTTAGTGTTTTCTGCACAAACGCGATTCTGCAAAGCAATGTGAACACTTGTGCTTCCCAGGCACAGAGAAGGTGCTAGCAGGGAATTCTCTGCCTGCTTTTCCCCAGTGCTCTGCAAGCTCTCCAGGGCAACATAAAATCTGGGGCTCTGTGCTTTCTTTCCTTCTGAACAAGTGTTAGTGTTTTCTGCACAAACGCGATTCTGAGAAGCAATGTAAACACTTCTCCTTCCAGGCACACAGAAGGTGCTAGCAGGGAATTCTCTGCCTGCTTTTCCCCAGTGCTCTGCAAGCTCTCCAGGGCAACATAAAATCTGGGGCTCTGTGCTTTCTTTCCTTCTGAACAAGTGTTAGTGTTTTCTGCACAAACGCGATTCTGCGAAGCAATGTGAACACTTGTGCTTCCCAGGCACAGAGAAGGTGCTAGCAGGGAATTCTCTGCCTGCTTTTCCCCAGTGCTCTGCAAGCTCTCCAGGGCAACATAAAATGTGGGGCTCTGTGCTTTCTTTCCTTCTGAACAAGTGTTAGTGTTTTCTGCACAAACGCGATTCTGCAAAGCAATGTGAACACTTTTGCTTCCCAGGCACAGAGAAGGTGCTAGCAGGGAATTCTCTGCCTGCTTTTCCCCAGTGCTCTGCAAGCTCTCCAGGGCAACATAAAATCTGGGGCTCTGTGCTTTCTTTCCTTCTGAACAAGTGTTAGTGTTTTCTGCACAAACGCGATTCTGCAAAGCAATGTGAACACTTGTGCTTCCCAGGCACAGAGAAGGTGCTAGCAGGGAATTCTCTGCCTGCTTTTCCCCAGTGCTCTGCAAGCTCTCCAGGGCAACATAAAATGTGGGGCTCTGTGCTTTCTTTCCTTCTGAACAAGTGTTAGTGTTTTCTGCACAAACGCGATTCTGCGAAGCAATGTGAACACTTCACCTTCCCAGGCACAGAGAAGGTGCTAGCAGGGAATTCTCTGCCTGCTTTTCCCCAGTGCTCTGCAAGCTCTCCAGGGCAACATAAAATCTGGGGCTCTGTGCTTTCTTTCCTTCTGAACAAGTGTTAGTGTTTTCTGCACAAACGTGATTCTGAGAAGCAATGTGAACACTTCTCCTTCCAGGCACACAGAAGGTGCTAGCAGGGAATTCTCTGCCTGCTTTTCCCCAGTGCTCTGCAAGCTCTCCAGGGCAACATAAAATCTGGGGCTCTGTGCTTTCTTTCCTTCTGAACAAGTGTTAGTGTTTTCTGCACAAACGTGATTCTGAGAAGCAATGTGAACACTTCTCCTTCCCAGGCACAGAGAAGGTGCTAGCAGGGAATTCTCTGCCTGCTTTTCCCCAGTGCTCTGCAAGCTCTCCAGGGCAACATAAAATCTGGGGCTCTGTGCTTTCTTTCCTTCTGAACAAGTGTTAGTGTTTTCTGCACAAACGCGATTCTGCAAAGCAATGTGAACACTTGTGCTTCCCAGGCACAGAGAAGGTGCTAGCAGGGAATTCTCTGCCTGCTTTTCCCCAGTGCTCTGCAAGCTCTCCAGGGCAACATAAAATCTGGGGCTCTGTGCTTTCTTTCCTTCTGAACAAGTGTTAGTGTTTTCTGCACAAACGCGATTCTGCGAAGCAATGTGAACACTTGTGCTTCCCAGGCACAGAGAAGGTGTTAGCAGGGAATTCTCTGCCTGCTTTTCCCCAGTGCTCTGCAAGCTCTCCAGGGCAACATAAAATGTGGGGCTCTGTGCTTTCTTTCCTTCTGAACAAGTGTTAGTGTTTTCTGCACAAACGCGATTCTGCAAAGCAATGTGAACACTTTTGCTTCCCAGGCACAGAGAAGGTGCTAGCAGGGAATTCTCTGCCTGCTTTTCCCCAGTGCTCTGCAAGCTCTCCAGGGCAACATAAAATGTGGGGCTCTGTGCTTTCTTTCCTTCTGAACAAGTGTTAGTGTTTTCTGCACAAACGCGATTCTGAGAAGCAATGTGAACACTTGTGCTTCCCAGGCACAGAGAAGGTGCTAGCAGGGAATTCTCTGCCTGCTTTTCCCCAGTGCTCTGCAAGCTCTCCAGGGCAACATAAAATCTGGGGCTCTGTGCTTTCTTTCCTTCTGAACAAGTGTTAGTGTTTTCTGCACAAACGCGATTCTGAGAAGCAATGTGAACACTTCTCCTTCCCAGGCACAGAGAAGGTGCTAGCAGGGAATTCTCTGCCTGCTTTTCCCCAGTGCTCTGCAAGCTCTCCAGGGCAACATAAAATGTGGGGCTCTGTGCTTTCTTTCCTTCTGAACAAGTGTTAGTGTTTTCTGCACAAACGCGATTCTGCGAAGCAATGTGAACACTTCACCTTCCCAGGCACAGAGAAGGTGTTAGCAGGGAATTCTCTGCCTGCTTTTCCCCAGTGCTCTGCAAGCTCTCCAGGGCAACATAAAATCTGGGGCTCTGTGCTTTCTTTCCTTCTGAACAAGTGTTAGTGTTTTCTGCACAAACGCGATTCTGCAAAGCAATGTGAACACTTGTGCTTCCCAGGCACAGAGAAGGTGCTAGCAGGGAATTCTCTGCCTGCTTTTCCCCAGTGCTCTGCAAGCTCTCCAGGGCAACATAAAATCTGGGGCTCTGTGCTTTCTTTCCTTCTGAACAAGTGTTAGTGTTTTCTGCACAAACGTGATTCTGAGAAGCAATGTGAACACTTGTGCTTCCCAGGCACAGAGAAGGTGCTAGCAGGGAATTCTCTGCCTGCTTTTCCCCAGTGCTCTGCAAGCTCTCCAGGGCAACATAAAATCTGGGGCTCTGTGCTTTCTTTCCTTCTGAACAAGTGTTAGTGTTTTCTGCACAAACGTGATTCTGAGAAGCAATGTGAACACTTCACCTTCCCAGGCACAGAGAAGGTGCTAGCAGGGAATTCTCTGCCTGCTTTTCCCCAGTGCTCTGCAAGCTCTCCAGGGCAACATAAAATCTGGGGCTCTGTGCTTTCTTTCCTTCTGAACAAGTGTTAGTGTTTTCTGCACAAACGCGATTCTGCAAAGCAATGTGAACACTTTTGCTTCCCAGGCACAGAGAAGGTGCTAGCAGGGAATTCTCTGCCTGCTTTTCCCCAGTGCTCTGCAAGCTCTCCAGGGCAACATAAAATGTGGGGCTCTGTGCTTTCTTTCCTTCTGAACAAGTGTTAGTGTTTTCTGCACAAACGCGATTCTGCAAAGCAATGTGAACACTTGTGCTTCCCAGGCACAGAGAAGGTGCTAGCAGGGAATTCTCTGCTTGCTTTTCCCCAGTGCTCTGCAAGCTCTCCAGGGCAACATAAAATCTGGGGCTCTGTGCTTTCTTTCCTTCTGAACAAGTGTTAGTGTTTTCTGCACAAACGTGATTCTGAGAAGCAATGTGAACACTTGTGCTTCCCAGGCACAGAGAAGGTGCTAGCAGGGAATTCTCTGCCTGCTTTTCCCCAGTGCTCTGCAAGCTCTCCAGGGCAACATAAAATCTGGGGCTCTGTGCTTTCTTTCCTTCTGAACAAGTGTTAGTGTTTTCTGCACAAACGCGATTCTGCAAAGCAATGTGAACACTTCTCCTTCCCAGGCACAGAGAAGGTGCTAGCAGGGAATTCTCTGCCTGCTTTTCCCCAGTGCTCTGCAAGCTCTCCAGGGCAACATAAAATGTGGGGCTCTGTGCTTTCTTTCCTTCTGAACAAGTGTTAGTGTTTTCTGCACAAACGTGATTCTGAGAAGCAATGTGAACACTTCTCCTTCCCAGGCACAGAGAAGGTGCTAGCAGGGAATTCTCTGCCTGCTTTTCCCCAGTGCTCTGCAAGCTCTCCAGGGCAACATAAAATCTGGGGCTCTGTGCTTTCTTTCCTTCTGAACAAGTGTTAGTGTTTTCTGCACAAACGCGATTCTGCAAAGCAATGTGAACACTTGTGCTTCCCAGGCACAGAGAAGGTGCTAGCAGGGAATTCTCTGCCTGCTTTTCCCCAGTGCTCTGCAAGCTCTCCAGGGCAACATAAAATCTGGGGCTCTGTGCTTTCTTTCCTTCTGAACAAGTGTTAGTGTTTTCTGCACAAACGCGATTCTGCGAAGCAATATGAACACTTGTGCTTCCCAGGCACAGAGAAGGTGTTAGCAGGGAATTCTCTGCCTGCTTTTCCCCAGTGCTCTGCAAGCTCTCCAGGGCAACATAAAATGTGGGGCTCTGTGCTTTCTTTCCTTCTGAACAAGTGTTAGTGTTTTCTGCACAAACGCGATTCTGCAAAGCAATGTGAACACTTTTGCTTCCCAGGCACAGAGAAGGTGCTAGCAGGGAATTCTCTGCCTGCTTTTCCCCAGTGCTCTGCAAGCTCTCCAGGGCAACATAAAATGTGGGGCTCTGTGCTTTCTTTCCTTCTGAACAAGTGTTAGTGTTTTCTGCACAAACGCGATTCTGAGAAGCAATGTGAACACTTCTCCTTCCCAGGCACAGAGAAGGTGCTAGCAGGGAATTCTCTGCCTGCTTTTCCCCAGTGCTCTGCAAGCTCTCCAGGGCAACATAAAATGTGGGGCTCTGTGCTTTCTTTCCTTCTGAACAAGTGTTAGTGTTTTCTGCACAAACGCGATTCTGAGAAGCAATGTGAACACTTCTCCTTCCCAGGCACAGAGAAGGTGCTAGCAGGGAATTCTCTGCCTGCTTTTCCCCAGTGCTCTGCTAGCTCTCCAGGGCAACATAAAATGTGGGGCTCTGTGCTTTCTTTCCTTCTGAACAAGTGTTAGTGTTTTCTGCACAAACGCGATTCTGCGAAGCAATGTGAACACTTCACCTTCCCAGGCACAGAGAAGGTGTTAGCAGGGAATTCTCTGCCTGCTTTTCCCCAGTGCTCTGCAAGCTCTCCAGGGCAACATAAAATCTGGGGCTCTGTGCTTTCTTTCCTTCTGAACAAGTGTTAGTGTTTTCTGCACAAACGCGATTCTGCAAAGCAATGTGAACACTTCTCCTTCCAGGCACAGAGAAGGTGCTAGCAGGGAATTCTCTGCCTGCTTTTCCCCAGTGCTCTGCAAGCTCTCCAGGGCAACATAAAATCTGGGGCTCTGTGCTTTCTTTCCTTCTGAACAAGTGTTAGTGTTTTCTGCACAAACGCGATTCTGAGAAGCAATGTAAACACTTCTCCTTCCAGGCACAGAGAAGGTGCTAGCAGGGAATTCTCTGCCTGCTTTTCCCCAGTGCTCTGCAAGCTCTCCAGGGCAACATAAAATCTGGGGCTCTGTGCTTTCTTTCCTTCTGAACAAGTGTTAGTGTTTTCTGCACAAACGCGATTCTGCGAAGCAATGTGAACACTTGTGCTTCCCAGGCACAGAGAAGGTGCTAGCAGGGAATTCTCTGCCTGCTTTTCCCCAGTGCTCTGCAAGCTCTCCAGGGCAACATAAAATGTGGGGCTCTGTGCTTTCTTTCCTTCTGAACAAGTGTTAGTGTTTTCTGCACAAACGCGATTCTGCAAAGCAATGTGAACACTTGTGCTTCCCAGGCACAGAGAAGGTGCTAGCAGGGAATTCTCTGCCTGCTTTTCCCCAGTGCTCTGCAAGCTCTCCAGGGCAACATAAAATCTGGGGCTCTGTGCTTTCTTTCCTTCTGAACAAGTGTTAGTGTTTTCTGCACAAACGCGATTCTGAGAAGCAATGTGAACACTTGTGCTTCCCAGGCACAGAGAAGGTGCTAGCAGGGAATTCTCTGCCTGCTTTTCCCCAGTGCTCTGCAAGCTCTCCAGGGCAACATAAAATCTGGGGCTCTGTGCTTTCTTTCCTTCTGAACAAGTGTTAGTGTTTTCTGCACAAACGCGATTCTGCGAAGCAATGTGAACACTTCACCTTCCCAGGCACAGAGAAGGTGCTAGCAGGGAATTCTCTGCCTGCTTTTCCCCAGTGCTCTGCAAGCTCTCCAGGGCAACATAAAATCTGGGGCTCTGTGCTTTCTTTCCTTCTGAACAAGTGTTAGTGTTTTCTGCACAAACGCGATTCTGAGAAGCAATGTGAACACTTCTCCTTCCAGGCACACAGAAGGTGCTAGCAGGGAATTCTCTGCCTGCTTTTCCCCAGTGCTCTGCAAGCTCTCCAGGGCAACATAAAATCTGGGGCTCTGTGCTTTCTTTCCTTCTGAACAAGTGTTAGTGTTTTCTGCACAAACGTGATTCTGAGAAGCAATGTGAACACTTCTCCTTCCCAGGCACAGAGAAGGTGCTAGCAGGGAATTCTCTGCCTGCTTTTCCCCAGTGCTCTGCAAGCTCTCCAGGGCAACATAAAATCTGGGGCTCTGTGCTTTCTTTCCTTCTGAACAAGTGTTAGTGTTTTCTGCACAAACGCGATTCTGCAAAGCAATGTGAACACTTTTGCTTCCCAGGCACAGAGAAGGTGCTAGCAGGGAATTCTCTGCCTGCTTTTCCCCAGTGCTCTGCAAGCTCTCCAGGGCAACATAAAATCTGGGGCTCTGTGCTTTCTTTCCTTCTGAACAAGTGTTAGTGTTTTCTGCACAAACGTGATTCTGAGAAGCAATGTGAACACTTGTGCTTCCCAGGCACAGAGAAGGTGCTAGCAGGGAATTCTCTGCCTGCTTTTCCCCAGTGCTCTGCAAGCTCTCCAGGGCAACATAAAATCTGGGGCTCTGTGCTTTCTTTCCTTCTGAACAAGTGTTAGTGTTTTCTGCACAAACGCGATTCTGCAAAGCAATGTGAACACTTTTGCTTCCCAGGCACAGAGAAGGTGCTAGCAGGGAATTCTCTGCCTGCCTTTCCCCAGTGCTCTGCAAGCTCTCCAGGGCAACATAAAATCTGGGGCTCTGTGCTTTCTTTCCTTCTGAACAAGTGTTAGTGTTTTCTGCACAAACGCGATTCTGAGAAGCAATGTGAACACTTCTCCTTCCCAGGCACAGAGAAGGTGCTAGCAGGGAATTCTCTGCCTGCTTTTCCCCAGTGCTCTGCAAGCTCTCCAGGGCAACATAAAATCTGGGGCTCTGTGCTTTCTTTCCTTCTGAACAAGTGTTAGTGTTTTCTGCACAAACGCGATTCTGCGAAGCAATGTGAACACTTCACCTTCCCAGGCACAGAGAAGGTGTTAGCAGGGAATTCTCTGCCTGCTTTTCCCCAGTGCTCTGCAAGCTCTCCAGGGCAACATAAAATCTGGGGCTCTGTGCTTTCTTTCCTTCTGAACAATTGTTAGTGTTTTCTGCACAAACGCGATTCTGCGAAGCAATGTGAACACTTGTGCTTCCCAGGCACAGAGAAGGTGCTAGCAGGGAATTCTCTGCCTGCTTTTCCCCAGTGCTCTGCAAGCTCTCCAGGGCAACATAAAATCTGGGGCTCTGTGCTTTCTTTCCTTCTGAACAAGTGTTAGTGTTTTCTGCACAAACGTGATTCTGAGAAGCAATGTGAACACTTCTCCTTCCAGGCACACAGAAGGTGCTAGCAGGGAATTCTCTGCCTGCTTTTCCCCAGTGCTCTGCAAGCTCTCCAGGGCAACATAAAATCTGGGGCTCTGTGCTTTCTTTCCTTCTGAACAAGTGTTAGTGTTTTCTGCACAAACGTGATTCTGAGAAGCAATGTGAACACTTCTCCTTCCCAGGCACAGAGAAGGTGCTAGCAGGGAATTCTCTGCCTGCTTTTCCCCAGTGCTCTGCAAGCTCTCCAGGGCAACATAAAATCTGGGGCTCTGTGCTTTCTTTCCTTCTGAACAAGTGTTAGTGTTTTCTGCACAAACGCGATTCTGCAAAGCAATGTGAACACTTGTGCTTCCCAGGCACAGAGAAGGTGCTAGCAGGGAATTCTCTGCCTGCTTTTCCCCAGTGCTCTGCAAGCTCTCCAGGGCAACATAAAATCTGGGGCTCTGTGCTTTCTTTCCTTCTGAACAAGTGTTAGTGTTTTCTGCACAAACGTGATTCTGAGAAGCAATGTGAACACTTCTCCTTCCCAGGCACAGAGAAGGTGCTAGCAGGGAATTCTCTGCCTGCTTTTCCCCAGTGCTCTGCAAGCTCTCCAGGGCAACATAAAATCTGGGGCTCTGTGCTTTCTTTCCTTCTGAACAAGTGTTAGTGTTTTCTGCACAAACGCGATTCTGCAAAGCAATGTGAACACTTGTGCTTCCCAGGCACAGAGAAGGTGCTAGCAGGGAATTCTCTGCCTGCTTTTCCCCAGTGCTCTGCAAGCTCTCCAGGGCAACATAAAATGTGGGGCTCTGTGCTTTCTTTCCTTCTGAACAAGTGTTAGTGTTTTCTGCACAAACGCGATTCTGCGAAGCAATGTGAACACTTCTCCTTCCCAGGCACAGAGAAGGTGCTAGCAGGGAATTCTCTGCCTGCCTTTCCCCAGTGCTCTGCAAGCTCTCTAGGGCAACAGCGAATCTGGGGCTCTGTGCTTTATTTCCGTCCGAACGTGCATTTGTGTGCTCTGCTTTATGGTTTGATGGTGGATCCTTGGAATTAGAGTGATTGATGTGGATTGGTGGATGTTGGGAAGCTCGATTGTGGATCGTGGAGTGTCAGATGGTGAATGGTAAATGGTGGATCATTGATGATGGATGGTACATGTTGGATGGTGGATGGTGGAAATTTGGATGGTGGATGGTGGATAGTGGATTGTGGGATATTGGAGGGTGGATGGGGGGTGGTGGATGTTGGATGGAGGATGGTGCATGATTTATTGTGGGATGGTGTATGTTGGATGGTTGATGGTGGGAAGTTGGATGGTGGATAGTGGATTGCTGGTTGTGGGATGGTGGATGGTGGATGGTGGATTGTGGGATGGTAAATTGTGGATGGTGTGAAGGTTGTTGGTGGGAAGGTGGATGGTCGATGGTTGATGTTTGATGGTGGGAACGTGGATGTTGGATTTTGGATGCTGGATTGTGCAATGTTGGATGTTGGACAGTGTGAAGGTGTTTGGTTGTTGGTGGATTGTGGAATGGTGGATGATTGATGGTTGATGATGGATCGTGGAAGGTGGATGGTGGATGGTGGATAGTGGATTGTGGGATGGTGTATGTTGATGGTGGATGGTGGGAATCTGGATGGGGGATGGTGTTTTGTGGGATGGTGCATTGTGGGGATTTGTAAGGACTTCCTGTGGGGAAATGGGCATGTGAGCAGTCCTGCATATGAGCAAGGCTGGTAAAGACTCAGCGTCGGCAAGGATGTGACGAAATGACCCTGGAAGAATGAGGAAGAACCCAGGAAGTTAAACAACTTCAGGGTTTGGGTTTGGACGGAGGAAGAAGTTTGTACAATGTCAATGTGGCAGTTCTCATTCAATCAGAAGAGAGCTTAAGGAGCATGTGCAAAGCTAACTGTCCAATCAGAGAGAATTCTACCATGTGATTGTATCATGTGATTTTCACCTGCATTATGAAAGACTTGCTCCACCATAATAAAATTGGCATTGCTTAATCAATCTGGTTGTCCACATGTCCATCTCTCCCGCATATGGCGCCCTCTGCAGGGACTCACAGATTCGTACAAGTCTGATGAGGACTCGGTGATGTGCAATCACGGGTGGAAAGCCGGTCAAAACTGTTCCAGACGCTGCCCTATTGTCTGAAGGAGAGAATCAACGCGCTGTAACTTTAAGGCTCCGCGAGAGGCGGTAGCCAGGGATCCGCCTCTGGCGGCGGCTGAGGAGGAATGGGGTCCACGCTTACTAGAGATGAGCAAGCAGTGGTGAAACTCCTCCAACATATCCTGTCCGTGAGAGGGATAAAATATGACAAGTCCAACTTAGAAGGCTTATTAAAGTGGAGCCAAGAGAAAGGACTTGTCCCCAGTCTAGGGCTTGTATTTGAAGCCGCTACCTGGGAAGCCATAGGGAAACAGTTATGGCACTCGGTTAGTGATGGAGGAAAGTCGGGGAAAGAAGTGATTGGTTACACCACGCTATGGAAATTAATCCGAGAGACACTACAGGAGATGAGTAGTGAGTGTGCGGCTGCGGCTTCTGCCTCTGCAGCTCTCGGAGCATCTTCTAACTTTGATATATCAGCCACACTGCCGCTGCCGCCGCTACCACACTGCCCCGGCCATGGTCAGAGGGATGGTCGGGCCCCTTCCCCCACCTCAGCCTCCTCGCCCCGGGGCGACGAGGGAGGGGGCTACTCTCTGCTGCTTGTGGCTCCCGCCACGCTGGGTCAGCCAAAAAATCCATTTGCCTTATCAATTGTGCCACCGGGACCGCAGCGAGCAGTGGGGGCTAAATCCAAAACTGCGCAATCAGGGGCTGGAAACAGCGGAAGTGTATCTGATGCGAACCGGAAAGGGACTGAGGAGAAACCGAAAGAGGTTAAAGACTCCAATAGTGGGCGGGACACAGATGAGGGTGTGGGTAGCAGGTACTTGTGCCCGCCTCTCCCTCCCTCACAAGTCAACGCCACAGAAGAACACACCCCTGCTTCACAAGTTGGCTCTTCAAACACTGAAACTTTACTCCTGCAGCTTGTAAACAGCCTTCAGAAACTGACTGTATCACAGGGAGAGAAGATGAAGCAGAAACCATATAAGTTTTCGTCAAACACGGGACCACAACCATCTGGTCCTTCTGATCCATCGCTTGAATATTCAGCTCCCGTGCCTGCTACTAATTCCTTCCTCTCGTCATTACCAGAGACGGTGACTGCATCCCCACCATCTCACCCTGCAACTTCACATCTTTTCTCTTCACAGGAGCAGAGTGCCTCTGTAGCTATGCGCTGATGGAAAGGAATTATTAGAGATGCTATAGTAGCAGGATTTTTTATCCCAGAAAGTGTACAAGCATTTCCAGTTTCTTTTAATACTGTTAGTGGTGCCAATGAGTGGGATCCCTTAGATTGGAAGCTGCTTGAAAAGGCTAGGGCCTCAGTAGTACAAAATGGTCTCCACCATCAATTAACCAAACAAATCATTAACTATATCTTCTCATCATCATTGTTAATTCCAAAAGATATCGATCAAATAGCGGCAGTTATTTTAACTCCATCTCAAAAAATTATTTGAAAGCACGTGGGTGAAGTTAGCTAACGAACAGGTTCGTCCACGACCACAGGGTGATCCCCTCTATCTTGTCCAAGCACAAATGCTATTAGGTACAGGGCCTTTCGCCACAGTAGATCTACAGGTCAATTTTTCTAACGAAGTGTTACAGTTATCACAGTCAATAGCCAGTCAGGCCCTAATGTCTGTACCTGATACAGAAGGAAAGAAACAGGACAAGTTTGTAACAGTAAAACAAGGACTTAATGAACCTTTTTCAAGATTTGTAGATCATCTTTATGACTCTCTAGAACAACAACCTGACATGACCCAAGAGATGAAGGAAAAGATATTTAAGTTAATGGCCTTCAAAAATGCCAATCCATCTACCAAACGGCTGTTAGTGACCCTCCCACATGGAGCATCTGTAGCTGACGTGATTGAATTAACCAACAGAGGAATGCAACAGGCTAATGTTGCAGCCTATGCCGCTGCAGTGCGTGAAGCGGTTGCACCATTTTTTAACAACTTATTATGAGCCTAGTTATTAATAAGGAGCCCAGCTAGCTCAGTCGGTAGAGCATGGGGCAGAACAAGCCCGCAGAGGAGATGGCCACTGTCAGACTCCTGTTGCATATACTCTCTATGAGAGGGATAACTTATAATGAAACTTCTGTACGAAGGTTATTTAAATGGTGCAGAAACCACGGCTATCCTGCTGATACCCTCATCGCCTTTGAGCCAGCAAAATGGGCTGAAATAGGTGAACGGTATAAAACAAAGAAGGGGGAATTTTCTGGACGCACCACATAATCAACTAGCAATGACTTTATATATTCTTAATGGTGTTTTGATGTTTGTAGTGTTTGTCATTTTATGTTGTGTGAGTGATAAGTGTAAGAGGCCTCTTTGTGTGATTGTTTTCTGTGTGTGAGACGCAGCCCAGCTGCAGCTGCGGAGTGTGGAGCTCTCTGACAGAGCACCCAAGTGCCTGCTGGGTCATCGGTGCAGCCTGTTTCTTTGAACTAAGTGTTTCAAGTGTCATAAGGCTCAAGTGTTAGCAAAAAACCTGGAAAGTGCTAACTGGAAGGACCATATCCTTTGATAACCGAGGGAAGAAGTTATGCTTGTGTCTCCACAGGTCACAGTCCCCACAGATGATTACCAGCAAGCTGTGTGCAACTACACCTGAGGCATGAGAGGCAGCTTTTGGTAGACACTCAGGAGCCAGCTGTGGGTGCTCTGGATGCCCCTGTGCCAACAGTTCGTGATCTCTTCAACTGATCATTTAAGCAGAATGTATGGGTAATGCTTGCTACTGCAATAGGACAAAATACACTATCTCAGTCTTTAATCACACCACAATTGCCAACTCTTTTAAGAGAAAATGCTGACAGTAATTGCAACTCCATGATGAGATAGATAGGCTTACTAGTCACTAGTGAAAGAAGTAGCTTAGACAAAATGTAGTTATTAATAAGGATGAAATGCTGTAAGAATGTGTGTATTCACCTTTCTTTGTTTAGCAATATTAAGAATTAAGAAGTCAAGTGTTTAACCTTATTAGAAACTCCCTTGGTTTTCCCCCCTGAGTGGTGGCCAGGCTCTGGGTGGAACCCAACAGGAGAATGAAATCAGATGTTTCCACTCAAAGGAAATTGCCAGTTATTTTGGCCTGCTGATTTGGAGGTTGGACCTGCTTGCAGCGATTTTGGATGCCTCACCTACGGATGGACGCATCATGTAGGACTTTCCAGTTTGTGAGGAAGGGCACTCTAAATTCTCGCTGCATCCAGGGTTCCCCAGCAATTGCGGATCTGAATGTTAGCACCCCATTAAGTAAGTGTGCTATTTCATATTTTTCCTTACTGTTTACTTTTGTAGTATTTCATCATATCCCTTAGTTGTGGGTACTGCAATTATCTTACTCTAGTAACTGTAACTGCTGTGTTGTTTCTAGCGTTCTGTGAAACTATTTTAAGTATGCTGTATTTTGAAGCTTGCCTAACCCTTCATTGATGAAGTCTCAAAATAAATCTTGCAGGTGCAGCTTTACACATCCTCTGAGCAATAGCTAGGAAGAACAGGCCTTGGAAGATAGATAAGAAACTGCTGAGTTAAGCCAAGGTAGCGGGCAAAACCAGCGGACAGCTGCAACACTGAACTGCGAAAAAGCACTAAGCTGTGAGAAGTTACCATCGTTGTAAGGTGGAATACGCCAGAGAATATGGAAAATTAGTTCAATTGACCCGTGAAACTAATAATGGACCAGCCTATACCTCTCAAAAATTTGGGGTTTTTTGTCAACTCTGGGGTATACATCACATCACAGGTATACCACATTCCCCCACAGGGCAAGCCATAGTGGAGAGAGTGCATCAAAACCTGAAAGGCGCTTTTGCAAAAACAAAAAGGGGGAGAGGTCTTGGCTGCTGCAGAACCACTTGCAAAAGCGGTGTATGTGTTAAATTACTTACAGCTCACAGGTGATAGGGAGGAACCACCAGTAGTAATACATAAGTATGGGTCTGAAATCCGGTATAAGCCAGTGTGGAGATAGTACTTTTGCTCAGTACAAAGATGTTGCTATAGGAGAGTGGAAAGGACCTGTGGAACTACCAATGACGGGTCGAGGCTATGCCTGCGTTATTACCGATACCGGCACTAGATGGGCTCCATCTCGCTGGGTGCGGCCTTGGAAAGGAGATCAAGTTTGTGATTCTAAGCCTTGTGATGGTTCTGACAGTGACTAATGCTCATCGAGCAAAAGTAGTGTTTCCCCGACCAAACATATGGGTAACTATAGCTAAAGAGACAGGTCAAGAATCCACAAGAATTCATTGGGTTTGTGTCAGACGATAGTTGGGCAAAAATGAAACTTTCACAGGCCAATGACATTGCTCAAATTACCCAGGCCGACACCAACACCACAACCTTTTGGCAAGGTCAACTTATTATGAGCAAAGTATTGTTAAAAGCAGTAATCATTGTAATTATTGTGCTTGCTATTATTTTGCCATGCTTAATTTCTTGTATTAGACAATCGTTGCAGAAAAGCTTGCAAGGAGTTTGGATTGCTCAAAAACAAAAAGAGGGATATGTGGGGATTCTAAAGGATTTCCTGCTAGGAAATCAGCATGTGAGCAATCCTGCACATGAGCAAGACTGGCAAAACCTCAGTTTCAGCGAGGATGTGACGAGGAGATGACCCTGGAAGAATGAGGAAGAACCCAGGAAGTTAAACAACTCCAGGGTGTTGGTCTGGGCAGAGAAGAAGTTTGTACAATGTCGATGTGGCAGTTCTCATCCAATCAGAAGAGAGCCTAAGGAGCATGTGCGAAGCTAACTGTCCAATCAGAAAGAATTCTACCATGTGATTGTATCTTGTGATTTTCACCTGCATTATAAAAGGCTTGTCCACCATAATAAAGTAGGCATTGCTTAATCACTGTGTGATCATGTGCATAGCTCCCGCAGGGAAGTATTTCAGGAGGGGAGTGATTCAGGAGTATTTCAGGGGGTACTATTTTGGTGGGAGCATTTTGGGGGGAGTTTTTCAGGGGGGACTGTTTGTGGGGGAGTATTTCGGTGTGGGATTATTTTGGGGGGTTGGGGGTGAATCTTTCGAGGGGACTCTTTCAGGGGAAACTGTTTCAGAGGGAGACTAATTCGGGGGGAGTATTTCGAGGGGACTATTTCGGTGAGGGAATTTCATGGGGAGTCTCACAGTGGAGCAGTTTGGGGGGGAGTATTCCAGGAGTAGTATGTTGGGGGGAGTGTTCTGGGGGGAGTTCGGGGGGCAGTGCTACAGGAGCATTATTTTGGGGGGAGCATTTTGGGAAGAAGTATTTCAGGTGAGTGTTTTGGAGAAGGAGTAATTCGAGGGGAGTATTCCAGGCGGGAGTTTTTCAGAGGTGGGGGAGGGGGTGTGGTATTTCAGGGGCGAGTGTTATGGGTGGGGACGATTTTGGGGGGGAGAGTATTTTGGTGGGACTATTTTGGGTGGGGAGTATTTCAGGGGGGAGTATTTCCAGGGGAGTATTTTGGCGGGGGGGGGGGGGGGAATGACTGTTTCAGGGGGATTATGTTGGGGGGGAGCATTTCAGAGGGGGAGTATTCTGGGAAGAGAGTTTTGGGGGGAGTAATTCAGCGGGAGTGTTTTTGGGGGAGTATTCCAGGGTAGTATTTTGGGGGACAGTGGTTCAGGAGCATTATTTTGGGGGGAGTATTTCAGGTGAGTGTTTTGGGGGAGGAGTATTTCAGGGGGAGTATTTTGGGGGGAATATTTTTGGGGGGGAGTATTTGGAGGAGAGTATTTTGGGAGGGACTGTTTTGAGGGGTAATATTTCGGGGGGATTATGTTGGGGTGTTAGTGGTTCAGGGGGGAGTATTTTGGGGTTTGGATATTCCCTGATGCACGCTTTTAGCACCGTAAGCCCCTTTGGACTCCTTTTGTCGCAGTCGCACCGCTCCCAATATCTCCATTCCCAAAAAGGAGCCTTGTTTTTCTTGTCTCTGCTATCTAGGATGCCTCTCGAGACCTTCCTTGTGCTCCACAGAATGTTGGTAGCATGTTGCCTCTCTTTTGATCTCTCTTATTGCTACGAGACTTTTGTGACCCCCCCTGCTCCCAGTCACCATGTGTCATGAGATGGTCTCTGTGTACCACAGCCCCCTTTTTAGCTCTGCAGCGGATGTTGATCCTGTCTCATTTCCTCAGAAACCCATCTGCGGGTTTATGTCTCGGAGGGAGCGTTGTTATCGTCATCCTCTCTGCCGTCTAGAGTGTCTCCACTTGGTCCCTGGCCTCCTGAGGACATCTGTACTGTACTTGAATCCCCTCCAGGCTTCTTCCTCATGTCCCCGAGACTTCTGTGGTGTCTTGGGCCCAGTCAGGACCCCTCTAGTGGCACCGTGATGCCTATCGGTGTCTTTGAGGTTGCCCTTAGCAGACTTCTAGCTTTGTCGTGGGCCTCAGACCCTTCTCGTTCCCTTAGAGAGTTTCCCCCGTCCATGTCTGTGACCCAGCCTGGTCATTCTGTCCTCTCTTCCCTCTAGCCGTGCCTCTATTACTGCCCTGGGCCTGTGATGACACGTTTACCCAGTTGGGATCCTCTCAGGATTTCATGGTCATGTCCCCAGTCCTTTGGATGACTCCCTGGCTCCCTTGGGACAGTTCTGGTCATGATGCCTTCCCGAGACCTTCCTGGTTCTCCGGTTCCATCTTGTAGTGCTTTAGGTGGGGCCATATTTGAGCCACAGAACACTCCTTTGTTCCTCTCTGCTATCTGGGATTCCAGCGTTCAGTTCCCGGCCACCCGAGACCACCCCTGCTCCGCTCAGATGATCACCCGAATTCCTCCTTGTCATCTCTGAGCCTTCTTTTGTCCATCGACCCCCTCAACACCCCTCTCCTTGCAGTCACAATGCCGGCTCTGATCTTCCTCGATCTCCACTGCAGCTTTTAGCACTCCAGCTCCTTTTCTCTCGTTCTGTCAGAGCACCCCTTCTTTCTTTGCTACTCAGCGCTCCTTTATCCCTCTCTCTGCCATCCAACGTGTCTCCGTTTGCTTGTTCTCTCGCTCATCTGTAGTTTGCCTCGATGTCCTCACTGTGTCTCCGAGCCCTCTTTTCTTACCCTGCCCCTTCCTGATTACTCTCTAGAACAACGTCTTCCATGTCCTTTCACATACTCCACCGCACTCTTGTAGCACCTTGGCTCCCTTTCAATTTTATTATTTTGTGCTCTCCAGAGCTCTCTTCTCTTACTTCTAAGCGTTAGGCATGCCTTCGTTCAGCCCCAGGCCCCCTGAGGACATCTGGACTTTGTTCGATTCCCTTTTGAGTTTGTTGCATCCCCAAGACTTCTTTGGTCTCTCTAATCCCTGTGATAATGCTTCTTGTTTTGCCAGAACCTTTTCTGAAGCCATCTTTGTGTTCCAGAACTGTCTTTTGGTTTTCCACCCTATCACATGTTTTTATTTGGTGTCTGGTATCCCAAAGATGTGTACTGTCAGCTCAGATGTGTTCTGGAGTTTTTCCAGAGAAGACGATCACCTTCATCTATGATCGATGCGTCTCCCGTGGTGTTTTCTGTCATGTTTTGCAATTTCTTTTTGTTTTGGCTACTTAAGTGTTAACTAGGCTGCTTCATACAGCTTCTGATACATTTCTTGCAATTCCATGGTTTTTTGGTCTTTTCTGTCCTCTGGGACTCTTCAGGGCATTAATTGGAGAGACTGTCAAGGTCACTCTGAGTTGTTGGCCATGGACAGTCAATAATTTATATTGCAACCGGTGGTGTTTTTGAGAAGGGATTCTTACAGGATCTAATTCTGCTCTGGTCTTCACTCCTATCCAGAACACGTTCTGTTAGAAGTTAGGCAGCATGTGGGGTCTTGCTAGAAAAGAAGCGTAACCCCGTAGCATTCTGTTTTTTTTTCATAGGAAAAGAAAGTGTATTGTTTTGGTTAATGATATTCTTATGGCATTTAGCCAACTACTTTCCTACATAGCTTAGTATGATACCTGTCTTTTTCTATCTATACTCCAGAAAAGCTCAGTTTAATTCCCTACCCAGTCCCATCACTGAAGCAATAGAAGTAGTGAAAGAACAGACATTGTTGTTTTCAGGAAGGGTCGTTTTCTTTATTCAGCCTTTTGCGCGCTGTAACCTTAAGGCAGAGGAGAAAACTTGCTGCTGCTCCCCTGGCTGCCTGGATGCCTCTGGGGGTTCGCCCCTCCCCTACCCCAAGTGATTGTGCTCAGGGTGGTGGGTGGGTCCCAGGGTATATGAGCCCCAGGCTCTGGTCAGGGAGCTCCTTCTGCTTCTGGGCTTCTCTGAGGTCAGTGCTCTAGAGGTCCTTGAGTGGGTGGCAGCTTTAGAGCTGTGGAAGCTCTTTGGGCAGGAGTGTTTGGATATTCACAGCAACAGAGGTACCTGCGGGGAGAGTGTCAGGACCTGTCAAGGTTCAGCAACGTATGGAATACGAGGTGCACTGGCATGTAGGGGTTTATTTTCAGGTGAGTAATTTTGTATCAAGAGGTGGTTGGGGGTGTGTGTGTGTTTAAGATGGCTTAATAGCATTGTGTTGCGTTTTCCTGGCTTTTCTGACTCGATGGAAGATGCACTGTTGTTTTTTGCCCCTAGTTTTGCTGCATACCGTGTCAGTTGCTGATCTCCTCTGTCTCAGTAGGCCCAATGGTGAGAAGATGGAGCACGGGTTGAAGTGAGCATCCTGCATTCACCTGTAGGTGCAGTTTGGGCGTTTCTCAAAAAAGCAGCAGGAATGTAAGGAGCAGTGTCCTTTGGGATATGGGATGGCTCATTGTGTTTTCCTATTGTCCACAGAGCACCGTGTAGTTTTGTACGGGTGGGCACCTTTGAAGTAGGATGAGTGTTTGAGGTGAGATGGGGTAGTAGAGAGTAGGAGCACGGGCTTGGTGTTTTCACACAAGCACCACCATAATGTTTTTTCTTTTGCTATCATAGGTGCCACAAGTGACGACAGCCATAGTGTCCAATACTGGCAACAATGTGAAGCAGGTGAGCGGAAAGCACGATGCTTTTGAGGAGGAGGGTGTTGTGGAAGGGGCTGTGTCAGCTGACACATGCAGTTGTTGTGCAGCTGATGACGAGGAGCCTGGTGTCTGCAGGAATATCCTGGTTAGCTGGTGTGGTTTTTGTGGAAGATGGCTTCAGACCCCCAGCCCCCAGTTCAGTCGAGGGACTGGTGTTTGGGAGAGGGCTCTGGGGGGAGCCCAAGGTTGGGAATTGCAGGGAGGGGTTCTCCAGTCAGCGTAGGGCAGAGGCCTGTCCAGGAGCAGCATCCTTTGGGCCGGGAAAGGGAGCAGTGTACCCTTCTGCATGCGACTGCCCAGTGCTGGGCAGGGCAGTTCCAGCCTATGGCTGTGGTGTTGTGTGGCTTGTGTCTTCTGTTTTCTGTGTCCTAGAGCTTCCTCAGGTCTCGATGTCCCTGTTGCTCTTTGTGCTCAAGTAACACAGCGTGTGCCTCGGGTGCCATCCCTGGGGTCAGGCGTGCCCGTAGTCATTGCAGAATGGTGGCCGGGTGCTTCTTTTATTGCATTACAAGCCTAAAGCATGGATAGGTCTCGGAAGTTTCAGGAGATCAGTCTGCCTTGGCAGCGTTGTTCCAGGCTATGTTAACCTCTCTGACCCTGGGCGGTCCATTTCTGCAAAGAGCTTTTCTGGGAGTTCTTCCCTGCATCCTTACATTCTTAGTTCTTGCAGTGAGGCTTCTTGCACATGCCTCATCCTGGTTGCTCCCACCTGTTTTTGTCTCGGGCCACAACGTTTGGCTCTTCTCAGCCTGCCATGGATTCTTCCTTTTGGCCCCTGAGGTCTTCTCATCCAGCAGCGTCTCTGGCCTGAGGGGTCATTCCTGGAGAGCTTGTTTTAATGTCTCAGTCACAGCATTTGTCTTGTCTGTGTGCAGCGCTGGTCTGTGCCTGTTTGTGTCTGGGTGGGAGCTGCTCTGCCTGGGGGCACAGCAGTGATGGGCAGCAAACGAATAGTCTAAGAATCGAAGGCTGACATGGTGATAAGCCCAGACTTTGTAGGCAGAGGGTGTGCAGCCCGTTTCAGAGCAAGTAGCCTCATATGCAACAGGCAAGAGTCTTTCTGTAGTGCTGTGCAGAGACACTGGGGATGGCTGAGTTGTGTTTAGTGGCAGGCTGCAGGGAGGATCTAGGTGGTGTACCTCCATGGAAATGAGACCTCTGGAATTGTTCACCCATCGCTCAGCATCCACGTGACTTGTTTGACACCATTTCTGCAGGTGCAGTGGGGAGACCTGGGCGCCAAAGGGTCACGGAGGAGGCGAGCGGAGCACTGTGAGAAGGTCAGTCGATGTACGGCGTCGGAGGGAAGATGAGAGTGGTGGCTCTATGACCACCCTATAAACGTGTTTTATTTTGGAGGTGTAAAGCAGAATAGCGGCAGCCGAGGGCAGTCGAGCGAGGTGAGCTGGGACTAGCTTAGCAGTTATTTTTCAGGTTCTGTATTGTTGGTGCCATTAGAAGCATCCCTTGCAGTTTGTGTCTTACAGGTGGTACCCAAGCCTCCACAGGACAAACTGTGACCAGCAGAGGTGGGGTGGGTGAGCACGCAAGGTAAAGGAGTGGGAGAGGGTTATGGGTGTGGGCAGGCTGTAGTTTTGGGCAGTATCCCCACAAGCGGTACTTTGGTTTCTGCAGGTGATGCACGTGGCGTCGGAAGGGTGAAGCCGCTGCGTCATCATAGCCTTTAGTCTTTCCCAGCATTTTGTCTTCATCGGTCACTGGGGTGTTATTACCCATCTTTCATCCGGAGTTCTGGCATTATTGTACAGCAGGTCACACCAGGGCATCTGTGTCAGGTGGCCTTGACATTATTGCACATACTGTCAGGCTGTGTCTTTTGATCTGGCGTTAACTCTAGCCTGTGTGGTAGTCCTGCATCCTTAGGTCCTGTTTGTGGAGCATGTAGATGTGTGTGTTTGAGGTGGAGCTGCTTTGTGTGTTTGTAGCCATTCCAGATGGGGTGGAATGGTCCAAGCAGGGGATGGTAGTGTGGTGGTGAGCGTGGCCTGTTTGGGTGGAGGTTGTGTAGGCTGGTTTTGGGGATAGACAGTAGTTATCACCAAGCAGGCTCTAGAGTTCCTTCTTCTGTCTGCTGCTGGTGCCATAGGGCCACTGGCATCCCAGAAGCGAATCCTTCCAGGAGATTTGATGGAGTGTACAAATGGAAGCAAAGAAGGAGTGGTGGACGTATTACTCTGCTCCCAACTGTGGGGGTCTGTGGTGTGGAATCATGTGGAGCGGTGGTGATGGCTTCAGGTGTGTGATGATGCAGTTCCAGGAATGGTTATGGAATTGGGTTGCTCTGCCACTCCAGGAGGTGAAGGTTGGATAGAGTAGATGTTGAATGAGTGTTAGTTTTAGAAGGTATCTATCCTTGTATGTGAGGCTGTCTTTCATTTCAGGGTCTATGGAATGTAGAGGTAGCTCCTCCTGTCTTTCAAAAATAGTAGAGAAACTCTCAAGCAGGGCAATTTCTGTTTCTCCTTGACCTGGTTGATGGTCACCTGGTGCTGGCTGCTCTGTCATGTGATGTTCATGGCCAGTGTTTGGGTGGAGGTTGGGCTCAGGCTGTGGTGTTTGCAGGCAGGGGGATTTTGGAGGCCTCTGGGAGCTGTGTTGTGAGGAGTGCTGCAGCTGTGGGGCAGAGAACTGTTGCGGTGGTCAGGTGGCCGGGTGGGTGAGCTGAGAGTGAGGGGGGTTTGTGGGGTAACTGAAGGAGTGCTGTGCTTGGAATGGGTCTCCCTGGGTGTGATTGCTTTATGCATTGGCTTTGTGTTGCAGGTGGAGTTGAGGTTTTTGAGTATTTAGAAAAAAATAATTTAAAAATGCCAGGTGGGGGAGCGAGGGATTTTTTTTTTTGTTTCCCCTGGCTGGGTGTTTTTTCCCTGGTCCCGGCCACTCTGCGAGGCGATGATCAGTGCCAGTGTTTGGACGCAGAGTGGGTAGGGCCGGGGTTTCTGCAGGCCAGGCAATGTTGGAGGCCTCCCGGGAGCGGTGTTCCTGGTCTGTGTGTCACAGTGGTATTTAAATAGTGATGAATCCAGGTAGGAGAGACGTGATGCCAATAGGGGTGTGTGAAATGAGCATCAGTGCTGGGAGACGTCATGGGGGTAGGGAAATATCTCCTCCTTAGGGCTTTAGGGTTTGTAAAGCGCATCAGTCTTGGTGTCAAGTAGGTTCAATCAAGGTGTATTTGCTTTTGGTTCCAAGGTGTATCAAATAGGTAAAAGGTGTTTTGTAATATAGCTTTAGTAAAAGTGTCTTTGCTCTGGTTCTAAGATTTCTTAAGCAAATGAAAGTTATGCTTTAACGTAGCTTCAATAAAGGTATATTTGCTCCTGGTTCTACTGTTATCAAATAAGTAAAAGCTGTTTTGTAATGTAGCTTTAAAAAAAGTGTATTAGTTAGGGTTGGTTCCTGTGTGGCTTTTTGGATGTCTGACTTTGACCCTCTTTCTCTCTGTGCATCTCACTTTGTTCCTGTGTCTCCATCTTGCACCCCTTTTTGGCATCTACCTTTTTCTGGCCTATATTTGCCCTCTGGCCTCCAAATTCTCTGGCCTCTACTTGCTTTTGGCCTCCCACCACCTCTTGGCCTCCAATTTTTCCTAGCCTCTACTCTCTTCCCAGCTCTTTTCAGCCTCCCACCCCTTTTTGGCTTCCACATTTTTCTGGCCTCTATTTCCCTTCCACCCTCCCTTTCTGACCTCTGGCAGCTTTTCAGCCCCCTCCTTTATTCTGGCCTTTATGTGCTCTTTGAACTTTGGACCCTTTTTTGCCCACCCAGCCCTTTCCAGTCTCCCACCCCATTTCGTACTCCACAAGTTTCTGCCCTTTACCTGCCCTTTGGTCTCCACTATTTGCTGGCCTCTGTGTCCCCTTGCCACTCCTGGCATGCAAGGCCAAGGGTTCAGTGCAAACCGGGCTCAAATGTTTGGAGAGGAGCTGTCACAGCTGAAGCTGGAGAGGCCTGAGAAACAGGAAGAAAGTCAAGGCCGCCTGGGCAGCAGCTGCCTCCACTGTGGGAAGAGAGAGCCTGCCTCTCTGGGTGAGGAAGGAGCCCTCTTCATAGTCCACAGCGGGCCAGGCCGCCACCGTGCACCCGGGGTCTGCGTGCGTCACCCCAAGCACGGTACGGCCGCGTAGTGCGTGAGCGAGGGAGGCTGCGTGTGTAGGACGCCTCGTCTTGTAAGAGCTGAGCGACACCCGCCTATTCGCTGAGGCGGGGGACAGCCAAGGTACTGGAGCTACAGAAGAGGAAGGGAGGAGAGAAGGAGCAAGTAGGATCTGAAGTGGCAAATGTCCCTGGCAGTGCAGAGAGCGACAGCTGTGGTGAGTCCCGGGCCCTCGGGGCCCCATCATCTCTCCTGTGCTTTTTGGGCTCTCCCCTGTCCCCCTCTCTATCCCACACTGCTGTGATATGTTTGGCTTCCCTTTACTTCTGCTCTCCTCTCTCTTCTCTCCTGTTCCCTCTCCCTCTCGCTCTCTGTTCTTCTAGCCCTCCCTGTTCCTTTTTCTCTAGATGCCTTTGTCCTGCTCCCTCTCCTACCTCTTTTTCTTCCTGTCTTGCTCCTGCAGCCTAGTGCTCTTTATTCCCTTCTCCAGTTCTTTGTCCTGATGGGCATTGGTCTCTTTTCCCCCACAAGTACTCTGGCCTGTTCCCTGGGGTTCTTTATTGTGGGAGTGTCAGCTCTGTGCAGCTGTGGGACATTCAATATGTCAAGAGCCAAATCATGTGTTACTGGTAAATGATTAAGAGGCAAGTCAGCATTGGTCTGTCAGCCCTGCACAGCTGTGGGAGATTCAATACTTAAGAGCCAAGTGGACATGGGCCAGTCAGCTCAGCCAGAGAGCTCAGTTTGGGGAGCTCGGGGAAGGGGGAGAACTCTGCCCAGAAGAACTCCGCTTGGCCAGCCAGGCAGGAACTGTGTCCTGCGCTGGTTTGGAGAAGCGCCAGCTCTGCTCTGCGCCAGCCTGGAGAAGCAGCAAGGCTTGGAGGAGAAACAGGCTGTCGAAGAGAGATACCAGGCTGTGTTAGTGTGGTGAAGAAAATGGCAGCACCGAGACTGCCTGTGTGGTATGGAACTGTTTGTGGGATAAGAGTGTTGATGACCGTCTAGCTGCTGCTTTGCTTATCATGAAGGAAGAGCTAAGGAAGCGAGAGCATAGCGAGAGCGTAAGTATGTATCATTGTAATAATAAAGGATTTTCCTTCTGCACTTCAATGGAGAGTCCGTGCCTCAGTTGCCACACTTTCCCTCTTGGTGCCTGTCTGTGCCGCTCCGTGTCCCGGCCTTCCTCTCTCCCTGCCTCCTTCTCTTCCTCCCTCCATCCCGTAATCTCGCAGACTGCTGCCCCCCCCAACCTGTTGCTTGCTGTCCCTGTCCTCCACCCTCTTCACTTTGTCCTCTCTCAGACCCTTTGCGCTGTTCCCTGTCTCAACTCTTGATTGCTTCGCCTCTTGTTCTCTGTCCCTGTCTCTTCTCGTGTCCCTCCTCTCTGTCATTCCCTCTGTTGCTCTTGTTGGTTCCAGACCAGCATCCTGCTCTGTGTCCCTCTCCCTTCCGCAGTGGTCTCCTGCTCTCTGGCTCCCTGTCCCTCCCCTGCCTTCTACATCCCTCTGGCCTGCCTTCTCTCTTTCCCGATCCCTCTGGCCTGTTTCCTGTCGCTGGCTTGCTGTTCTTTCTCCACCTCCCTGCCTCGCTTCTGTCCCTCTCCTCATCTCTTGGTGGCTGCTGTTTCTTTCTCCATCACTGCCTTGTTCTCTGTCCCTTTTCTCTTCTTCTCTCTGTCCTCCATCCTCTCCTGAACACTTTGCCTCTAGAGCCCCACACCACTCTCTGTCACGTTGTTTCCCGCTATCACCCCGTGCCCAGCTCCCTGTCCCATGATTATCATTACACTCTGTGCTGCTCCGTGGCCTTTCCCCTTCACCCTCCAGCCCATCACGGTCTTTTCTTTCTCCCTCTCTCTGTCCTGTTCCCTCTCCCTTTCTCCCTCTCCCCCTTTCTCATCCTCTCCAATCCCTCTGGATTTCACGGTCTCTTGCTCTCCCTCCCACCTTCCTTTGCCCCCACATCTCATTTCTTTCTCTCTGTTCTTTCTGCTCCCCACTCATCATTATCTCTCTCCCTTGGTCTCGCTCCCTGACCCAGTTTTTCTTCTGCCCTGTCCCTGCAGGACTCCTCATTCCTTTTCTAGTGATTTCTCCATCTCTACTTCACCCACCTCCTCCCACCCCTTTTTGGCTTCCAGCCCTTTTCACACTCACATGCCTGTCACACCTCACACTCCTTCTTGACATCTACACTTTTCTGCCTAGATTTGCCCTCCAGCCTCCAATTTCTGTGGCCTCTACTGACCTCTGGCCTCCCACTGCATTTGAGGAGGACGGCGAGGCTGACAACGATGCTGAGGAGGCCGGTGGCGAGGGCGGCGGCAAGGAGGCTGAAAGAGACAGCGGCGGTGAGGGAGGCAAGGGCGGCGAGAGTGGCGGCAGCGGCAAGGAGGACTTGATTGTTTTGCCTCTTGCTCTCTGTCCCCATCTCCTCGGCTCACATGCCTCTCACACCTCACACCCCTTTTCTGCATTGACTTTTTTGTGGTGTATAATTTCCCTAGCGCCTTCATTATTTTTCTCGCCTTTTTTGGCCCCCATTTTTGGCTTCCAGAGTTTTCTGGTCTATATGTCCCTTCTAGCCTTCCATTCTGAGTTTCTGTAGCCTTTTTGGCCTCTACTTTTTTTTGTCCTTTATGTGGTCTTTGAACTTTATGACCCTTTTTTTATGCACCCATCCCTTTTACGTCTCTCACCCCTTTTAGTCCTCAATAAATTTCTGTTTTCCTTGTGCTGTCTTTTTTTAATCACAATATTTCATTCAAACATCCTTGCGTTGCACAGCCATCCTTTAGGTCTGTAGCAGGCTTTGTATGTTTATTGTTCTGAGGCAAGTCTCTGCCTGGCTTTCCCTGTGCTCGGAGCACTATTACCTTTTCATGTGCTATAGCTGGTGCTTTCATTTTTTTCCCTATAAACTGAGAACATCTGTATATTGTTCAGATCCCCTCTCAAGTACCTCATTTTGTTTGCAGTGTTTTGTTTGCCTCTAAGTCCAACTTTCTTCCAACTCTTAGAGAGCACTTGTTACAGTAACTGCCCTTACTGAGGCCATTGTTACGCTGCACAGTGCCCTTTGTGGTCTGTAGCCCTCTTTGTGGGACTCGTACTCAGAGACAACCATTGCTCTTGGGTTTTTCTGTGGGCTGGAACACTCTTGCTGTATTCAATGCCATGTCAAGTGTCTCCATGCAGTCGTTCATCCTCTGAGATGTGTACCTTGCTGTGACACCTGCTTGGGTTTTCCATTGTGTCCCAGAGTTGCCTTCTGTCTCTGTGTTACTCTCAGCATCATTCTACTGTTGTCATAATGCCTCCTGAGGCCTCCTAATGCTCCGAAGCCCTGTTTTGGTTCTGTAGTGCACTTTGCACCCTACTTGCTCAGTGGGAATATTTCCTGATGCCATATTTCATTTCCAGAACACTTATGTTGTTTTATATGGTAGGTAGCATCTATGTGTTCAGTTCCTGATCTAGTGAGGACATCTGTAGTATGTTCAAATTGTATCTGGATGACTTGATCATGTTCTCGAGCAGTCTTTTGGATGTTCTGCTGCTCAGAACACGTGTGCAGATGTCATGATGCTTGTTGAAGTCTTCGATATTTCAGGCACCATGCTTTTAGCAACGTAAGCCCTCTTTGGGTTTGCTTTGTCGCAATTGTGTGCTGTTAATATCTCCATTCCAAAAAGGGAGTGTTGGTTTTTTTTTTGTCTATGCCATCTAGGATGCATCTTGAGAACTTCTTTGTGCTCCAGTGAGTTTTGGTAGCATGTTGAGTCTGTTTTGATCTCTGTTTTTCCTATGAAGATTTTGTGCCCCCTGTGGTCCCAGTCACTGTGTGTCCTGAGATGTTCTTTGGGTACTACCACCCCATTTTAGCTCTCTAGGGGATGTTGATCCTGTCTTGTTTTGTCACAAACCTGTCTGCGGGTTTATGTTTTGGAGGAAGTGGTCTTATTGTCATTCTCTCTGTCGTCTAGGGTGTCTCCATCTGGTCCCAGGCCTCCCAAGGACATCTGTACTCTTCTGAAATCTCCTCCAGAGTTCTTCCTTGTGTCCATGAGCATTCTTTGGAGTCTTTGGCCTAGACGACTTGAGAGACAGCCCTGTGGAGAACACAGAGAACTGGTTCACGGATGGAAACAGCTATGTCCTAAGCGGTAAAAGATATGCTGGGTATGCTGTTACTACCAGCCAGGAAATAATAGAATCAGGGCATTTGCCCATGAATACCTCTGTGCAAAAGGCAGAAATAATTGCCCTGACCTGCACTTTGGAGTTGGCCCAAGGCAAGGCTGTGAATATCTATATGGACTCAAAATACGCCTTTGGAGTCGTACATGTGCATGGAGCAATTTGGAAAGAGAGAGGACTCTTGAACTCCCAGGGTAAAAACATCAGACATGCAGAGGAAATTTTGAGACTGTTGGAAGCAGTCCAGCTTCCTAAAAAAGTAGCAATCATGCACATCAAGGCACAGCAAAAGGTGAACTCCGATTTGGAGAAGGGAAATGAGCTGGCCGACAGAGAGGCAAAACGAGCAGCCAAAGGAGAGGTAAAAGTAGAAGGAGCTTTAATCCCTGATGGGCGAAGTTCCCTAGAGGGTAAGCCTAATTATATTAAAGAAGATCAAAAACTTATCACAGATCTGGAAGGATCATATAATGAGGAAGGTTGGGCCCTCACCCGGCAAGGGAAGATAGTCATTCCCTCTTACTTAATATGGTCCCCAGTAAGGGAGGAACCTCAGAAAGGACACTGGGGAGCAGAGGCCCTATATAAACACTTAATTAAAGATATCAGAGCTAGAAATTTATATACTACAGTAAGACAAGTGACTCAACAGTGTGATCTTTGCCTGCAGACTAATCCTAAAAATACCCCCAGATTGGAAATGGGCTCAATTGGGAAAGGCAATGCACCTGGGCAACAATGGCAGATTTCTTGGAAGTTCTGAAAAATCAAAGGGGGGTATAGATACCTATCGGTATTAACAGATACCTTTTCAGGCTGGCTGGAAGCGTTCCCTACCAGAACTGCCAAAGCTCGGGAGGTGACCAGAATATTAATACAAGAAATAATATTACACTTTGGGGTTCCAGCAACAATATCTTCTGACAGAGGGCCATGTTTCATTTCAAAGGTGGTGCAACAAATCAGCTGCCATTTAGATATAGATTGGCAACTTCATACCCCATATCATCCCCAGTCAAGTGGCCAAGTAGAAAAGATGAATCATTTAGTCAAACAGCAGATTGTGAAACTTGGACAGGAGACTAATTTGGCTTGGCTTCAGTCTCTTCCTGTGGCCCTTCTGCGCATATGAACTAAGCCAAGGGCAAGAGAGGGGTTAAGTCCTTTTGAAATTCTGTACGGACGACCCTATAGCATACAAAAGGGCATATCCATGCAGGCAGGGGATGAGACTGTAACTTCATATCTGCTGGCATTGGGTAAACAGCTCAATAAAATTGGAAAACATGTGTTTGGAACTCGAAGTAGAGGGTTAGATGGACCTGTGCATAATATACAGCCTGGGGATTACGTGTGTGTTAAGTCTCTTGCAGAAAAGCCTCTGGAATCGCAATGGGAAGGACCATTCCAAGTACTCCTCACCTCCTTTACGGCAATTAAGATCAAGGAGCAGAGCGCCTGGATCCATCATATCGGAGTGAAGAAGGTCCATAGATCTCCATGGAAGGTTACACAAATTCGGCCAGGAAAATTGTATTTTTCATGATAATCTTGGTCAACATCTATGGTGTTGTGGTAGCATGGAACCAGAATATCTTTGTAGGCCTTCTTCACGGGATGGCTCAAGGAAATAATTTGTCAGATTGCTGGGTATGCACAGAATTACCAAAATCAGGTCAATTTCCTTTTTCTAGGTATTCCCAAATTTAACATCCCATGGTTTACAAATATGACAGGTTGGGTAGAGGGACCTACCCCTCATGATCTGACGGGAGTATGGAGACCACCTGATGGCAATAATGACAGAACACTGGAGATGCTTATGTCACATGGAAGAAGAATCAGCTTAGGTATAGGCTGGAATCAAACAAGTACTTTTCTAAGGTGTTAGATCAGGAGTCAGTTTATTAAAGGTAGTAAAAGAATTTATTAATGTCTTAGAAAAGGGGGTGTCGCAGATGAAAGTATTGACACGGTAATATTTAGTAAGAAATATAAGTTTATTAATAACTAACAGCAATTTATTATTATAAAATAATTTAGAAATACTAAAAGAAAAGCAACTTATTCACATTCTAAAATGACAAGATTCACACTAACTTACTTAACGGTACCTATATATATACACATGCATGCACATAACAAAATGGACAAACATACAGAAACAAATGGATTCAGTAGAATGAACACAGGACGGACATACACACACAGAAACAAGGGTACATACACCCCCCCCCGAGTGAAGAGAAGCTAGCTCAAAGAAAATTTCCCTCTCAAGTTTAGAGCAAATACTCACAATGCCTTGGCGTTCCTCAATGGGTGATAATTGAGACTTGACCAGGGGACTTTGCCCTGGCCTTCCGTCTGGAACAGACGACACCTTAAGGGTTTGGTACCTGAGAGGCGTCCCAGCTCAGGGGAGATGCTGGTCACAGGCCCGCTGCGATCCAGGAGAGCTCAAAAGGTCTCCCTGGTGGCCGCCATTTATAGGGTCCAAGATAATTGACTTTTGTCAAATACCTTCTGGTGCCTTCCAGCAGTTACACAAGAATTTGATTAATGTGCGACTCTGTTATTGTTCCCATTTGATGACATCCCAGGCACAGGTGTGCCAGGCCCTTAGGAGTTGATGGGCCATTTTAACCATTTCCGAGCAATCGGGAGGGGCAGGAGCCAGGCTCGTTAACATTGTCAGTCCTTATCTCCACAGACTGGTGTATAGCTCGGGGGATGTGGGTGGAATCGCACCTAGCACCAAGCAGCCCAACAAAGGGGGGGGGGGGGGGGTAAGAATTGCAGCACCACAGGGGGGAATTGAGATGAGGAGCTAGGAAATTAAAATAGGATATAGAAATTAGGCACTCAAGAAATGAAGGTGTAACTTAGTTTAGAGATAAAGATGGAAGACTTAGAGATCAAGCTAGAGGCCCATTAGTTAAAAGATAACTAAGATTGAATAGGATAATAGATCATAGTTGATGGGCCAGAGAGCACAACAATATGGAAACCTTGATTAATGGAAGCTGTGAGGGAACGCTTCCTGATGGAATAGGAAGACAGCCCTAAAAACTGGTCAAAACCAACCTTATGGTCCGGCCTGAGTCCAGGAGGCTACAGAGACTGCGCAAGGAACGGAGGTAAAAAGCTCAACAGTGAGGAAGAGGAGCTACTTCATCTCTGCGATCCCAGCCCACAACCACTGGGACATGCTGCACAGATGCAACTAGGAGGAGACTGGGGCGGAACACGTGAAAGACTTTCAGGCTCGTTATAATATGAAACAGGGATAGGTCATGCATACGTATAGGCGTATTATGAATATGTGATGCTTTGTAGCATAAAGCCAAGACAAGGTGTGATGAGAGGTGCACATGTTTCTGGTGGAGCGATCCCCCGTGTGCCTCAGCACTGAATAAACATGCCTACTTTATAACCTTATAGGTTGTGGAGTCATGTTTCCACAAGTCACCCCCTCTCTCTCTTCTTTCACGTCCCCCCCCTCCTTGTTCTCCCTTTCTCTCTCTCTCTCTCTTTGCTTTCCTCTCCCTGCCTCCTGGTTCCCCCTCTCCCCCCTTGTCACGGTCCACTCAGTGGACATCCACAGTGGACAGTGGACATGTGATCATTTGCTATGATCTTGGAAGTGCAAAATTAAGGGGACCAACACCAAAGGGGACAGCAGTAATCAAACAGTGAAACTTTATTGTGTTGCCTGTGAAGCGGCACGCGATAGTTAGAGATGGATGAAAGAAAGGAGAAAAGTAAAGTAAAGTTTAGAGAGAGGAGGGAGAGAGGTTATAGTTACCACCGCTGATCTCACAATGTCCTAACGGTCCCGGATCCAGCTGATGCTACGTCGTCGATCATCGTGGTCCTTGGTGGGGAAGCTTCCCATTTTTGTTGTCCAGAAGTCATCTTTTATGCTCAGTAACACACCTTGCTTCTCCTCTGCCTCAGGGGTCTCCGCCCTTCTCAGAATTCAATTATCATATCTCCACCCTTCTCAAGCGAGGCCATCGCGCGTGTGCAGGGGGGAGTGTCCGAGGTGTGGTCAGTCTTGGAGGCGGGTAGCCTTTGACCAGGAGGTGTGTTTTGGTATTATAATGAAGCAAAGTTCATCTAAAGTTCATGATTTCTTCATCGATGTTATGGCAACAGTCGCGATCCATCTTTTTGACAATGGCTGTGCAATTATCTCTAACAGCTCCGCCTAGGCCCAGGTACTGAACAATAGCACAACACTCTTTGTACTACACAGCTCAGGCACCAAAGAACAGCACTGCACTGCCTGCACCACACAGTTCAGTACTCAGGAGAACAGCACAGCACTGGCTGTGCCACACAGTTCTGCATTCAGGAGCTTTTGCACCACATTCCACTCCAAGGATCGGCAACTGCGCTCCAAACAGGCCGTTGTCGGGTATCTCACTGTCCATGTCCCTGATGACAATGTTGAGACAATGCTGATCTTCTGACCAACTCTTACACTCCCCCCCCCCCCCCCCGCCTATCTCTCTCATCTCTCTGTCTCTCTCCTTCATCATCCCCCCCTCCGTTCCCCCCCTCTCTCTCTCTTCTTCTTCATCCCCCACCGGCGCTCCCCCGCCGGCGCTTCATTCCTCTCCTGCCCCTCCTCTCCCCTCCCTCCCCCCTCTCCCCACATCTCCCCTCCCTCCCTCTCTCTACCCCCCTCCCCCCCTCCCTCTCGCCCTCCCCCCCGCTCCCCTCCTCCCTCCCCCCTATCCCTCCCCCCTCCCTATACCCCCTCCCTCTCCCCTTCCCTCTCCCCCCTCCCTCTCCCCTTCCCTCTCCCCCCTCCCTCTCCCCGCCTTCCTCTCCCCCCCTTCCTCACTCCCCCTCCCCCTCTTCCTCTCCCCCCCTTCCTCTCCCCCCTTCCTCTCCCCCCTTCCTCTCCCCCCTTCCTCTCCCCCCCTTCCTCTCCCCCCCTTCCACTCCACCCCTCCCTCTCCACACCTCCTCCTCTCCCTCACCCCCCCTCACTCTCCCCCCATTCCTCACCCCCCCTTCCTCACCCCCTCTTCATCACTCCCCCCCTTAATCACCCCCCCTTCCTCTCCCCCCTTTCCTCTCCCCCACTTCCTCTCCCCCCCTTCCACTCCACCCCTCCCTCTCCACACCTCCCCGTCTCCCTCGCCCCCCCTCACTCTCCCTCGCTTCCTCACCCCCCCTTCCTCACCACCTCTTCCTCACCCCCCCTTAATCACCCGCCCTTCCTCTCCTCCCTTCCTCTCCCCCCCTTCCTCTCCCCCACTTCTCCTCCCTCTCTTCCTCTCCCCTCCTTCCTCTCAGCCCTTCCTCTCCCGCGATTCCTCTCCCGCCCTCGCTCCCAACCTCCTCTCCACCCCTCACTCTCCCTCCCTCCCTCTCCCGACCTTCCTCTCCGCCACATTCCTCTCCCCCCAACTTCCTCTCCCCCACCTCCTCTCCCTCACCTCTCTCCCTCCCCTCTCCTACTCCCCTCTCCAACTCCCCTCTCCTCCTCTCTCCCTTTTCCGCCAGCTGCTTCTCGCACCCTATCCCCCTCTCTCTTCCCCTCTCTTCCTCTCTCTTCCTCTGACTTCCTGCACACTCTTCCTCCTCTCTCTTCCTCCTCTCTCTTCCTTCTCTCTCTCCCTCCTCTCTCTCCCTTCTCTCTCTCCCTTCTCTCTCTCCCTCCTGTCTCTCCCTCCTCTCTCTCCCATCTCTTCTTCCTCTCTCTTCTTCCTCTCTGTTCTTCCGCTCTCTTCCTCTCTCTTCATCTCTCTTCCTTTCTCTTCCTCCTCTCTCTTACTCCCCTCTTCCTTCCCTCTCTACCTCCCGTCTCTTCCTCCCCACTCTCTCCTACTGTCTCTCCCTCCCCTCTCCCCCTCCCCTCTCTCCCTCCCCTCTCTCACTCACCTCTCTCCCTTCTCTCTCTCCCTCCTCTCTCTCCCTCCTCTATCTTCCTCCTTTCTCTTCCTCTTCTCTCTTCCTTCTGTCTTTTCCTCCTCCCTCTTCCTCTCTCTTCCTCTCCTCCTCTCTCCTCCTCTCTCTTCCTCCTCTCTCTTTCTCCTATCTTGTCCTCCTCTCTCTTCCTCTCTCATCCTCTCTCTCCCCTTTCCCCCTGCTGTTTCTCGCTCCCTATCCCCCTCTCTCTTCCTCTCTCTTCCTCTGACTTCCTCCTCTCTCTTCCTCCTCTCTCTCCCTCCTCTCTCTCCCTTCTCTCTCTCCCTTCTCTCTCTCCCTTCTCTCTCTCCCTTCTCTCTCTCCCTCTAGTCTCTCCCTCATCTCTCTCCCATCTCTTCTTCCTCTCTATTTTTCCTCTATGTTCTTCCTCTCTCTTCCTCTCTATTCCTCTCTCTTACTCCCCTCTCTTCCTCCCCTCTCTTCCTCCCCTCTCTTCCTACCGTCTCTTCCTCCCCACTCTCTCCTCCCGTCTCTCCCTCCACTCTCTCACTCCCCTCTCCCCCTCCCCTCTCTCCCTTCTCTCTCTCCCTCCTCTCTCTCCCTCCTCTATCTTCCTCCTTTCTCTTCTTCCTCTCTCTTCCTCCTCTCTCTTCCTCCTCTCTATTCCTCCTCTTTCTTTCTCATCTCTTCCTCCTATCTCTTGCTCCTCTCTCCTCCTCTCTCTTCCTCCTCACTCTTCCTCTCTCTCCCTCCTTTCTTTTCCTCTCACTTCCTCTCTTTTATTCTCTTCCTCCTCTCTTCCTCCACTCTCTTCCTCCTCTGTGTTCCTCCTCTCTCTTACTCTCTCATCCTCTCTCTTCCTCTGTCTTCATCTCTCTTACTCTCTCTACCTCTCTCTCTACTTTCCGCCTGCTGCTTCTCGCTCCCTATACCCCTCTCTCTTCCTCTCTGTTCCTCTCTCTTCTTCTCCCTTCCTCTCTCTTCCTCTCTCTTCCTCTCCTCCTTTCTCCTCCTCTCTCTTCCTCCTCGCTCTTTCTCCTCTCACTTCTTCTCTCTCTCCTCTCTCTTTCTCTCTCTTCCTCCTCTCTCTTCCTCCTCTCTCTTCCTCCTCTCTCTTCCTCCCTCTTCCTCTCTCTTTCTCCTCTTCCTCCCTCTTCTTCCCTTCCTCCTCTTCCTCCTCTATCTTCCTCTTTCTCTTCCTTCTGTCTCTTCCTGTCCCTTCCTGTCTCTTCCTCTCTCTTCCTCTCTCTTCCTCTCCTCCTCTCTCCTCCTCTCTCTTCCTCCTCTCTCTTTCTCCTATCTCGTCCTCCTCTCTCTTCCTCCTCTCTCTTCCTCCTCTCTCTCTCTCCTATATTATCCTCCTCTCTCTTCCTCTCTCATCCTCTCACTCCCCTTTCCCCCTGCTGTTTCTCGCTCCCTGTCCGCCTCTCTCTTCCTCTCTATTCAGCTCTCTTCCTCTCTCTTCCTCTCTCTCCCCGTTCCCCCTGCTGCTTCTCGATCCCCATGTACCTCTCTCTTCCTCTCTCTTCCTCTCTATTCCTCTCTTCCTCCTCTCTCTTCTTCCTCTATCTTCTTCCTCTCTGTTCTACCTCTCTCTTCCACCTCTCTCTTCCTCCTCTCTCTTCCTCCTCTCTCTTCCTCCTCTCTCTCCCTCCTCTCTCTTCTTCCTCTCTCTCTTCCTCTCTCTTCCTCTCTCTTCCTCTCTCTTCCTGTCTCTTCTTCTTTCTTCCTCTCTCTCCCGTTTCCCCTGCTGCTTCTCGCTCCCTATCTCCCTCTCTCTCCCTCTCTTCCTCTCTCTTCCTCTCTTTCCTCTCTCTTCCTGTCTCTTCCTGTCTCTTCCTCTCTCTTCCTTTCTCTTACTCTCTTCCTCTCTTCCTCCTCTCTCTCCCACTTCTCTCTTCCTCCTCTCTCTTCTTCTTCACTTTTCTTCCTCACTCTTCTTCCTCTCTCTTTTTCCTCTCTCTTCCTCCTCTCTCTTCTTCCTCTCTCTTCCTCTCTCTTCCTCTCTCTTCCTCTCTCTTCCTCTCTCTTCCTCTCTCTTCCTCCTCTCTCTTCCTTCTGCCTTTTCCTCCTCTCTCTTCCTCCTCTCTCTTCCTCCTCTCTCTTCTTCCTCTCTCTCTTCCTCTCTCTTCCTGTCTCTTCTTCTTTCTTCCTCTCTCTCCCCTTTCCCCTGCTGCTTCTCGCTCCCTATTTCCCTCTCTCTCCCTCTCTTCCTCTCTCTTCCTCTCTTTCCTCTCTCTTCCTGTCTCTTCCTGTCTCTTCCTGTCTCTTCCTCTCTCTTCCTTTCTCTTCCTCTCTTCCTCTCTTCCTCCTCTCTCTCCCACTTCTCTCTTCCTCCTCTCTCTTCTTCTTCACTTTTCTTCCTCACTCTTCTTCCTCTCTCTTTTTCCTCTCTCTTCCTCCTCTCTCTTCTTCCTCTCTCTTCTTCCTCTCTTTTCTTCCTCTCTCTTCCTCCTCTCTCTTCCTCCTCTATCTTCCTCCTCTCTCTCCCTCCTCTCTCTTCTTCCTCTCTCTCTTCCTCTCTCTTCCTCTCTCTTCCTGTCTATTCTTCTTTCTTCCTCTCTCTCCCCTTTCCCCCTGCTGCTTCTCGCTGCCTATCACCCTCTCTCTCCCTCTCTTCCTCTCTTTCCTATCTCTTCCTGTCTCTTCCTCTCTCTTCCTTTCTCTTCCTCTCTTCCTCCTCTCTCTCCCTCTTCTCTCTTCCTCCTCTATCTTCATCCTCTCTTTTCTTCCTCACTCTTCTTCCTCTCTCTTATTCCTATCTCTTCCTCCTCTCTCTTCTTCCTCTCTCTTCCTGTCTTCCTCTCTCTTCCTCTCTCTTCCTCTCTCTTCTTCTCTGTTCCTATCTCTCCTCTCATTCCTCTCTTCCTCTCTCTCCCCTTTCCCCCTGCTGCTTCTCCTTCCCTATCCCACTCTCTCTTCCTCTCTTCCTCTCCCTTCTTGTCTCTTCCTCTCTCTTCCTCCTCTCTCTTCCTCTTGTCTTTTGCTCATCTCTCTTTTTCTCTCTTCCTCTCTCTTCCTCTCCTCCTCTCTTCCTCCTCTCTCTTCCTCCTCTTTCTCCCTCCTCTCTCTTCCTCCTCTCCCTTCTTCCTCTCTCGTTCCTCTCTCTTCCTTTCTCTTCCTCTCTCTTCCTCTTTCTTCCTCTCTCTCCCCTTTCCCCCTGCTACTTCTCGATCGGTATGCCCCTCTTTCTTCCTCTTCCTCTCTCTTTCTCTCTTCTTCTCTTCTTCCTCTCTCTTCGTGTCTCTTCTTCTCTCTTCCTCTCTCCCATTTCTGCCTGCTGCTTCTCCCTCCCTATCTCCCTCTCTCTCCCTCTCTCTTCCTCTCTCTTCCTCTCTTCCTCTTCTCTCTTCCTCCTCTCTCTTCCTCCTCTCTCTTCCTCTCTCGTACCTCTCTCTCCTTTTCCCCCTGCTTGTTATTGCTCCCTGTCCCTGTTTCTTCTGTTTCTTCCCCTCTTCTTCTCTCTTCCTCTCCTTTCCTCTCTCTGCCTCTCTCTCCCCGTTCCCCCTGCTGCTTCTCACTCCCTATCCCCCTCTCTCTTCCTGTCTACTCCTCTCTCATCCTCTCTTACACTCTCTTCCTCTCTCTCTCCTTTCCCCCTGCTGCTTCTCGCTCTCTATCCCCCTCTCTTCCTCTCTGTTACTCTCTACACCTCTCTCTTCCTCTCTCTTCCTCTCTCTTCCTCTCTCTTTCTCCTCTTCCTCTCTCTTCCTTCCTCCTCTATCTTCAACCTCTGTCTTCCTTCTGTCTCTTCCTCTAGCTTCCTTTCTCTTCCACTCTCTTCCTCTCTCCTCCTCCTCTCTCTTCCTCCTCTCTCTTCCTTCTCTCTCTTCCTCCTCTCTCTTCCTGCTCTGTCTTCCTCCTCTCTCCTTCTCCTCTAATCTTTTCCCCTCTCTTCCTCCTCATTGTCCTTCTCTTCCTCCTCTTTCCTCTTCCTCTCTCTTCTTCCTCTCTCTTCCTCATCTCTCCTCCTCATCTCTACTCATCCTCTCTCTTCCTCCTCTCTCTTACTCCTCTCTCTTCCTCCTCTCTATTCCTCCTCACTCTTCCTCCTCTCTCTTCCTCCTCTCTCTTCATCCTCTCTCCTCCTCCTCTCTCCCTGTCTCTTCCTCCTCTCTCTTCCTCCTCTCTACTCCTCCTCTCTCTTCCTCCTCTCTCTTCCTCCTCTCTCTTCTTCCTCTCTCTTACTCCTCTCTCTTCCTCCTCTCTCTTCCTACTCTCTCTTCCTCCACACTCTTCCTCCTGTCTCTTCCTGTTCTCTGTTTCTCCTCTCTCTTCCTCCTCTCTCTTCCTCCTCTCTCTTCCTCCTCTCTCTTCCTCCTCTCTCTTCCTGGTCTCTCATTCTCCTCTCTCTTCCTCCTCTCTCCTCTTGCTCTCTTCCTCCTCTCTTATCCTCCTCTCTTCTCTTCCTCTCTCTTCCTCCTCTCTCTTCCTACTCTGTCTTCCACGTCTCTCTTCCAACTATCTCTTCCTCCTCACTCTTCCTCCTATCTCCTCCTCCTCTCTCTTCCTCCTCTCTCTTCCTCCTCCCTCTTCCTCCTCTCTCCTCCTCCTCTCTCCTCTTTCTCTCTTACTCCTCCTCTTCCTTCTCTCTCTTTCTCTTCACTCTTCCTCCTCTGTCTTCCTGTTCTCTCTTTCTCCTCTCTCTTTCTCCTCTCTCTTCCTCCTCTCTTCTTCTTCCTCTCTCTTCCTCCTCTCTCCCTTCTCTCTCTACCTCCTCTCTCCTCCTCCTCTCTCTTCCTCCACTCTCCTCCTCCTTTCTCCTCCTCCTCTCTCCTTTTCCGCTCTCCTCATCCTCTCTATTCCTCCTGTCTCTTTCTCCTCCCTCTTCCTCCTCCCTCTTCCTCCTCTTTCCTCCTTCTCTCTCTTCTTCCTCTCTCTTCCTTCTCTCTCTTCCTCCTCTCTCGTCTTCCTCACTCTTCCTCATCTCTCCTCCACCTCTCTCCTCCTCCTCTCTCTTCCTCCTCTCTCCCTCATCTCTCCTCCTCCTCTCTCCTCCACCACACTCCTCCTCGTCTCTCCTCCTCCTCTCCCTTCCTCCTGTCTCCTCTTCTTCTCTCTTCCTCCTCTCTGTTCCTTCTCTCTCCTCCTCCTCTCTCCTCCTCCTCTCTCTTCCTGCTCTCTCTTCCTCCTCTCTCTTCCTCCACTCTCGTCCTCCTCTCTCCTCCTCCTCTCTCTTCTTACTCTTTCATCCTCCTCTCTCTTCCTCCTCTCTCCTCTTCCCCTCTGTTCCTCCTCTCTCTTCCCCCTCTCTCTCCCTTCTCTCTCTTCCTCCTCTCTCTTCCCTTTTCTCTTCCTCCTCTGTCCTCCTCCTCTCTCTTACTCCTCTCTCCTCTTCCTCTCTCTTCCTCCTCTCTCTTCCTCTTCTCTCTTCCTCCTCTGTTCTCCTCCACTCTCCTCCTCCTCTCTCCTCCTCCTCTCTCTTCCTCCTGTCTGCTCTTCTTCTCTCTTCCTCCTCTTTCTTCCTCCTCTCTCCTCCTCCTCTCTCTTCCTCCTCTCTATCCCTTCCCTCTCTTCCTTCTCTCTCTTCCCCCACTCTCTTCCTCCTCTCTCCTCCTCCTCTCTCTTCCCCTCTCTCCTCTTCCTCTCACTTGCTTCTCTCTCTTCCTCCTCTCTCTTCCTCCTCTCTTCTCCTCCTGTCTCCTCTTCCTCTCTCTGCCTACTCTGTCTCAGTCCTCTCTCTTCCTCCTCTCTCTTCCTTCTCTCTCTTCCTCCTCTCTCTTCTTTCTTTCTCTTCCTCCTCTCTCCTTCTCCTCTCTCCTCTTCCTCCCTCTTCCTCCTCTCTCTTCCTTCTCTATCTTCCTCCTCACTCTTCCTCCTTTTTCTTTCTATTCTCTCCTCTTCCTCTCTCTTCCTCCTGTCTCTTAATCCTCTCTCTTCCTCCTCCGTCTTCTTCCTCTCTCCTCCTTCTCTCTCTTGTACCTCTCTCTTCTTCCTCTCTCTTCCTCTTCTCTCTTCCTCCTCTCTGTTCCTCCTCTCTCCTCCTCCACTCTTTTTCTCCTCTCTCCTCTTCCTCTCTCTTCCTCCTCTCTCCTCTTCCTCTCTCTTCCTCCTCTCTCTTCCTCCTCTCTCTTCCTCCTCCCTCCTCCTCGATTCTTTTTCTCCTCTCTCCTCTTCCTCTCTCTTCCTCCTCTCTCCTCTTCCTCTCTCTTCCTCCTCTCTCTCCCTTCTCTCCCTTCCTCCTCTCTCTTCCCCCTCTCTCTTCCTCCTCTCTCCTCTTCCTCTCTCTTCCTCCTCTATCTTCCTACGCTTTCTTCCTCCTCTCTCCTCCTCCTCTCTACTCTTCCTCTCTCTTCCTCCTCACTATTCCTCCGCTCTCTTCTTCCCCTCTCTTCCTCCTTTCTTCCTCCTCTCTCTCCCTTCTCTCTCTTCCTCCTCTCTCTTCCTCCTCTCTTTTCCTCCTCTCTCCTCCTCCTCTCTCTTCCTCCTCTCTCTTCCTCCTCTCTCTTCCTCCTCTCTCTTCCTGGTCTCTCATTCTCCTCTCTCTTCCTCCTCTCTTATCCTCCTCTCTTCTCTTCCTCTCTCTTCCTCCTCTCTCTTCCTACTCTGTCTTCCACGTCTCTCTTCCCACTATCTCTTCCTCCTCACTCTTCCTCCTATCTCCTCCTCCTCTCTCCTCATTCTCTCTTACTCCTCCTCTTCCTTCTCTCTGTTTCTCTTCACTCTTCCTCCTCTGTCTTCCTGTTCTCTCTTTCTCCTCTCTCTTTCTCCTCTCTCTTCCTCCTCTCTTGTTCTTCCTCTCTCTTCCTCCTCTCTCCCTTCTCTCTCTACCTCCTCTCTCCTCCTCCTCTCTCTTCCTCCACTCTCCTCCTCCTTTCTCCTCCTCCTCTCTCCTTTTCCGCTCTCCTCATCCTCTCTATTCCTCCTGTCTCTTTCTCCTCCCTCTTCCTCCTCCCTCTTCCTCCTCTTTCCTCCTTCTCTCTCTTCTTCCTCTCTCTTCCTCCTCTCTCTTCCTCCTCTCTCGTCTTCCTCACTCTTCCTCATCTCTCCTCCACCTCTCTCCTCCTCCTCTCTCTTCCTCCTCTCTCCCTCATCTCTCCTCCTTCTCTCTCCTCCACCACACTCCTCCTCGTCTCTCCTCCTCCTCTCCCTTCCTCCTGTCTCCTCTTCTTCTCTCTTCCTCCTCTCTGTTCCTTCTCTCTCCTCCTCCTCTCTCCTCCTCCTCTCTCTTCCTGCTCTCTCTTCCTCCTCTCTCTTCCTCCACTCTCGTCCTCCTCTCTCCTCCTCCTCTCTCCTCTTCCTCTCTCTTCCTCCTCTCTCTTCCTCCTCTCTCCTCCTCCTCTCTCTTCCTCCTCTCCCCTCTTCCCCTCTGTTCCTCCTCTCTCTTCCCCCTCTCTCTCCCTTCTCTCTCTTCCTCCTCTCTCTTCCCTTTTCTCTTCCTCCTCTGTCCTCCTCCTCTCTCTTACTCCTCTCTCCTCTTCCTCTCTCTTCCTCCTCTCTCTTCCTCTTCTCTCTTCCTCCTCTCTTCTCCTCCACTCGCCTCCTCCTCTCTCCTCCTCCTCTCTCTTCCTCCTCTCTCCTCTTCTTCTCTCTTCCTCCGCTCTCGTCCTCCTCTCTCCTCCTCCTCTCTCTTCCTCCTCTCTCCTCTTCTTCTCTCTTCCTCCGCTCTCGTCCTCCTCTCTCCTCCTCCTCTCTCCTCTTCCTCTCTCTTCCTCCTCTCTTCCTCCTCTCTCCTCCTCCTCTCTCTTCCTCCTCTCTCCTCTTCCTCTCTCTTCCTCCTCTCTCTTCCTCCTCTCTCCTCCTCCTCATTCCTCCTTCTCTCTCTTCCTCCTCTCTCTTCCTCCTCTCTCTTCCTCCACTCTCCTCTTCCTCTCTCTTCCTCCTCTCACTTCCTCCTCTGTCCTCTTCCTCTCTCTTCTTCCTCACTCTTCATCCTCTCTTTTCCTCCTCTCTCCTCCTCCTCTCTCTTCCTCCTCTCTCCTCTTCCTCTTTCTTCCTCCTCTCTCTTCTTCCTCTCTCCTCTTCCTCTCTCTTCCTCCTCTCACTTCCTCCTCTGTCCTCTTCCTCTCTCTTCTTCCTCACTCTTCATCCTCTCTTTTCCTCCTCTCTCCTCCTCCTCTTTCCTCCTCCTCTCTCCTCTTCCTCTCTCTTTCTCCTCTCCTTTTCTCCACTCTCCTCCTCCTTTCTCCTCCTCCTCTCTCCTCTTCCTCTCTCTTCCTCCACTCTCTTCCTTCGCTCTCTTCCTCCTGTCTCTTCCTCCTCTCTCTCCCTTCTCTCTCTTCCTCCTCTCTCTTTCCCCTTTCTCTTCCTCCCCTCTCCTCCTCCTCTCTCTTCCTCCTCTCTCCTCTTCCTCTCTCTTCCTCCACTCTCTTCCTCCTCTCCCTTCCTCCTCTCTCTTCCTTCTCTCTCCTCTTCCTCTCTCTTCCTCCTCTCTCATCCTTCTCTCTCCCCCTCCTCTCTCCTCCTCCTCTCTCTTCCTCTTCTCTCCTCCTCTTCTCTCGTCCTCCACTCTCTTCCTCATCTCTCTTCCTCCTCTTTCTTCCTCCTCTCTCTTCCTCTTCTCTCCTCCTTCTCTCTCCTCTTACTCGCTTCCTCCTCTCTCTTCCTTCTCTCTCTTCCTCCTCTCTATTCCTGTTCTCTCTTTCTCCTCTCTCTTCCTCCTCTCTCTTCCTCCTTTCTCTTCTTCCTCTCTCTTCCTCCTCTCTCTTCCTCCTCTCCCTTCCTCCTCTCTCTTCCTTCTCTCTCCTTCTCCTCTCTCTTCCTCCTCTTTCCTCCTCGTCTCTCTTCCTCCTCTCTCTCTTCTGTATCTTCCTCCACTCTCTTCCCCCTTTCTCTTCCTCCTCTCTCCTCCTCCTCTCTCTTACTCCTCTCTCCTCTTCCTCTCTCTTCCTCCTCTCTCTACCTCTTCTGTCTTCCTGTTTTGCTGATCAGGGATATCAACTAAACTCAGACACCAGAGTGAAAAGAGCAGGCGTATTTTACTGGAAATAACTAAATAATATAACAGAATAATACAGAAAACATACAGTAAGAAAAGACAGAATAGTGCACTTAAACAAATAGGAAAATACAGGGTAATGCATCACATCATTACTACCTGAGAGAGAGAATAGTGATTAAGAAAGATACATCACCACTTGCATACTTTACCATCATCCAGATCCGCAGTTGCTGGGGAGCCCCGGTTACAGCGAGGATTTGGAGAACCTTTCCCTGCAAGTGGGAAATCCTACGCGGTGCGTCCACCCGTAGGTGAGGCTTCCAAAGTCGCTGTGAGCGGGTCCAGCCTTATATACCTAAAAATCAGTAAGCCAGAATAGCTGGCACCTTTGTTTTAAGCGGAAACATCTGGTTTTCATCTCACATTAGGTTTCCCCTCAGAGCCTGGCCAGGGCTTGAGGGAGAAGCTAAGGGAGTTTCCCTGCTGGTCTAGTTAATTTATGAGCAAGGTCACAAGGCCAGATAACTGTTTCTGTGGCTCCGTTATCTTGCTCACACATAAAGAAATATAAGGATACATTCAAGATAGACATGTTTTATGATGTTTAAGCTACATCTTCTATGCATATTTCACTAATGACTACATACAGAGTTAGCAGTTTCAGTTCAGGGCCTGTTGCTCAGGCTTCAGTATTCCCACCTTTTACATCAGAATAGTTGCTTTGCTATAACTTAGTATAATACCTATTAGCACAATGGTTATCAGTTATAAAATCTACAGGACTCATCTATAGGTCAACTCTGGCTTGGGCTTATTGTCCAAGCCTTAGCACTTCATTCGGTCCTTTGACCTATAGGTGAATCATGGCTCTCAAACCATCTCTATGGTTAGTGACATTAGTTTTCGTTCATCAGCTGATGATGTTTTGTCAGGCATGTCCTCATCCAATATCAGGGAGGGTTCTTAAACGATCTCAGTAGTGATCTTAATACACAAACGAGGTTAGATACCATGCAACCTTGTAAACTCTATTTCCTGTAACAAGCAATAATAACGATAGGACAGAGGGAAGAAGAAAGAAAAAGTCAGAATACCTAAGCAAGCAAACAGAAGAGATGCAGCAAAATCAGTTACCACCACGAATCCAGTGATGTCCTGTTGGTTCAGTCTCTCCTGAAATCTCAGCTCTGAGCCCTGAGAGAGGAGTACGCAGTCTTTTTATTGTCCAAGTCCCCACAATTTCTCCAAAGAGTCTGCCCATTTCCATGGAGCTCATTGTCATACGTGCCGCCCCGTGTTCCTCCAGGTGCGCATGTCCAGGTGTTCACGGTGGTCGTGCTGGAGGAGGGGTGTCGGCCTGTGGCGTCTTCAGCTTCCGCACGCCTTGCTCACCCTGATTTCTTCTCCGCCTGGCTCGTGCACAAGCGCGGCTAGGCAGGCACTGCCAAGGATGATGTCGTTCTGGCTTCAGGCAGATATAGTGGTTTCTTCGGGGACAATTCATCTTCTTCAGAGCGTACTCCTTCACGGGACAGGATGTTGAGGCCAGGTAGTGGTAGTGGTGCAGCAGCAATGTCAAGGCAATACAGTCTCTCACACTGCCCCATGGCTCGACATGGCTGTCCTCGTGGTGGCACAAAGGATAGAGATATAAAGAGAGAGAGAAAAAAAGGACAGAAATAGCGTGCCACATGACAACTAACGATATTTCTGACTAACATATAACTAATAACATCTTTAACAGATGTATGAATTTTCCATTAATAAACATGTAACTAACAATATATTTAACAAATACGAGTATCTTCAGTTAACAAGCATATAGCTAACAACATCTCTAACAAACATGTCATGCTCAAAATAAACTAACTCTACAAAACCAAAACATTCTACAAACCGATTTTAAGGTTGCAAGGAATCAGTAGAAGAACACAACGGCAGTTTACATGATTGACATTCACAGGGACAAAAAAGATGTATTATAAGAACAAATAAGAAAATGATTATCAAGGCTAAGGCTATAAAGTGAATTGAAATTATTACTAACATATTATCCATTATTTTTCCATGGTTCTGGTAATATATCACTGAGTGTTTGTGGCTCTGGTATCCCACGTGGTCTGTTGCCCTCGTCTGCCGAAGTTGGGGTCAGCATACGCAGCAGGAAAATGGCTTTCCACGCCCCTTTATCCTAAAGCGCATGTGTCATCTGGGCCTAGAAACTTCTATCCCAGATTTAAACAAAGGTAAATGAGCAATAACACTACAAATAACAAATAAAACAATATTAACACTGACAATGGTTAACAACATCCTAACCAAACATATAATAAAGGTAACAGTGACAATAACAATGTCAATTAACAATATTTTAACCAAACATATTTAACTAAAATGTGTCCCACGCTGGGCCTAATGGATGTGCTCCCGGTCCTTGGGGATTGGGGGGAGAAGGTGGTTGTCTGCATGAACAAGTACAATTACAGGATGTTTTACATGGACACTTATAAGACTAACACATACATATCACAAGGGAAAATATTCTGGTTGTTGTTGTCAATTGTGGAGCTGAAGATGGTCTGGCTCGCTGGAGCTGGGGTCTGCCTTTGCAGCAGGAAAATGGATTTCCATGCCCCCAGCCCAGAGTGCATGTGTGGTTTAGGTCTTCGTATTTCCATCTTGCCTTCATGGGCCCAGTAATGACTTTTTAAAGCCCAGGCCCCATTAGCAAAGGGACCTTCCCCTGATTTGGTGTCTGTTGTTTGCTCATAATACTGGTAACAGAATGACTTAAATCCACAAATTCGTTTTCCTCCCATTCTTGGTTAATACTTAGGAAGCCGGTGCTTCCCCCAGAACCAATGGAGAGGGGAACAGTCACCCAAAGCAATTTTTGCAATGATAGACAATACATCTTAGAAATATTAATAAGACAATGAACATCAACACTATACAAAAATTTAAATTCACATAAGGATCCCCTGTCGTGACTCAGGATATCTTTCTCCGGGGGGTTTACCTGCAAGAAAAAGGAAAGAAAAGCTTCTCGGTTCATTTTGAGAACCAGAAGTGGGTTATAATTAGAAAGATGGGATAATCCACCTTGTATTAATTTTGTGCTCCTTTCCATGAGCATCTTTGGCTTTCCAGGTATACTTGTTTATTTGGGTATCCAATACCAATAGTACTGCTCCCACCATGGGGAGTTCGACTAAGACAGGTTGTCCTGTAAAATAAGATGGATTTCTGGGGTGGTCAGGGCCATGTGGGGCTGGCTTGATGCCCGCAATGCCACTGAATTCCCAGAAACTTCACTGTCTCAGACGGTCCTTGGATTTTTGCAGAGTTAATTTCCCAACCTTTCTGTTTCATATGATCTACTACTAATTCAAGAACTTGTTGTATTTCCTCATCATCATTTCCTGGAATCAAAATATCATCTATATAGTGGCTTAATTGTGTGTGAGGAGGCAGCTGTATTTTATCTAAGTGTTCAGCTACAATTCTATAACAGATAGTGGGGCTATGCAACCATCCTTGTGAAAGCAAATGCTTTTCTGCAATTGGGATAGTAAAAAATGCACTAGTTAAATCTATTACAGCATACCAAGTTCCTGGCTGTTTCTGAACTTCTATTAAAGTGACAGTGTCTGGCACAGCTGCTGCAAGCGGTGAAGTATGTTTGTTTACTTCTCTAAAATCCACTGTCATTCTCTAGGATCCATCACTTTTCTTGACAGGCCACACCAGACTGCCACCTCAAAACTTCTACATCTAATAAATCTCTAATTGTCTATGATATCTCTTCATGTCCTCCCAGAATTCTATATTGCCTCATTGTAACTAACTTAGTTGCAGCCAGGATCTGCTCAGGAGGCATTTTTTTTACTTTGCTGACCGTAACAGGTCTGGTACTAATACAGGGTTTAACTCCAAATTGATACTGACTATCAGAAAGATTTAAAGTTAGTCTTTTTAGAATGTCTATAATGATTTTATATTCAGGAATGGGGACAATCGTGACTGAATATAATAATTTTTGGAAGTTTCCTGTTTTCATTTCCATTTGTGTTTGACAGTTTTAATTTATTTTCCTGCCAAACCTGTAATAATTACAGGTTGTCTTTTAAATTTCCTGGGATTCCCATATATTAAAGAGGCCTCTGCTCCAGTCTCAATTAGGGTATTTATAGTTTGTGGGGACCGGTTGTCCTCAATAAAAACCAAACAACAACAAAAGGAAAAAAAAAAAAATAACCAAAACCAACTTTAAGTTCTACATGGGGCCATCAGTCCTTCTGCACCCACTGCCCTGGAACTTGGCCATTAATTCATATGTGCTGATTATAATATTGATTCACCTCACTCGCCTCCTGCAAAGGGTGCAAGTCAGAAAATGCTGCCCAATCCTCTTTCACCCCCGGAACCAGTGATCCACTCACGGGGGGCCCTCCGTGGGCAGATGTAGTGTCCCATTGAGGTTCGAGAAGGGGTGCTGTAGGCTGAGTTGTCCCTGGATTCTTAGTTTTAGAACTCTGCACTCTCTTGCTAGGTTTATTCAGCCCTCTCTGTGTGTATATTCGCCACGGCTCGTTAGTTGGAACACCATAAATTTTTTCATGAGACATGCTGTCTTTTAACAAAGCCGTAAACATTTCCTTACGAGAAATCCTGTTTTCACTGCCTTTAGGGCTGTCTCGAGTATCTCAATTCCCTGCACTCCCTCGGGGGCCCCACTCTTCAAGGTCACGTAACTGTTGCACTTTTTCTATTACTTCATCGAGGGGATCCCCCATTTCATTAATGCAAAGGGGCATGATTACATTTTTATATGCCAGTGGAACGGTTTTAATCACTCTGTTTCTCATAGTGACCAACAAAGGATGCCACATCATAAAGTCAGCGTCTCCTACAAAAATAGCTGCTTTCATCCCTTCCTCTTTCATTCGCTGTATACAATCTCGCAAAGCATACCACTGCCGGTCAGATGCCAGCCAATCATTCTCTGTAGGATATTTGGTATTACATCCCAGAGCAGCCAGTGTTAACAAATTAATATCCTGAGTGTTGTTTTGAAATGCATCCTGCACAAAAGAATCTGAACTTTAAATCAAAAACCTTTTAGAATCTCCTGCGTCTAGGGTTACCCCTGCCACTCCCTGATCCTGCAAATGCACCATCCAAGAGAGCAAGTATTCCCCCGGTCTCTGCTTAAATCTTTCAATTATATCATTTACTTCATACTGTGTATGATCCTCTATCATATCCTTCCTCACAGCTTGCCCACTATTAGGATCTCCACCAGGATCCCACTGCACACCCACGTCTGCAATCACCACATGCACTTTCTTACACTTTCTCCTTTTCCTATACTCTTATTGTGCTATTCGCACCGGAGCTTTCTCCACCACTGTCTGATAAGTATCCGGCTTATCAGCAAACAACTTATTCTGGCATTGCAACATCGCTATTTGACTCTGTAAATCACATATCTGTCGCTCCATCTGGGAGCGCTCTAACAACAGCCTCTCTTTACGCTGGTGTTGTTTTCTACATGCAGTTAACAAAATCCACCCTTGCTTACTTGAATTTGTAGTTTCTTTTCCTTTTTCAATAGGTACCTTTTCATACAATTTAAAACATCCAATGGTTACTTTAAATAATGGCATTTTTGTCGAATCCCACTTCTGACACCAATTTATGCTTTGCTGATCAGGGATATCAATTAAACTCAGACACCAGAGTGAAAAGAGCAGGCGTATTTTACTGGAAATAACTAAATAATATAACAGAATAATACAGAAAACATACAGTAAGAAAAGACAGAATAGTGCACTTAAACAAATAGGAAAATACAGGGTAATGCATCACATCATTACTACCTGAGAGAGAGAATAGTGATTAAGAAAGATACATCACCACTTGCATACTTTACCATCATCCAGATCCGCAGTTGCTGGGGAGCCCCGGTTACAGCGAGGATTTGGAGAACCTTTCCCTGCAAGTGGGAAATCCTACGCGGTGCGTCCACCCGTAGGTGAGGCTTCCAAAGTCGCTGTGAGCGGGTCCAGCCTTATATACCTAAAAATCAGTAAGCCAGAATAGCTGGCACCTTTGTTTTAAGCGGAAACATCTGGTTTTCATCTCACATTAGGTTTCCCCTCAGAGCCTGGCCAGGGCTTGAGGGAGAAGCTAAGGGAGTTTCCCTGCTGGTCTAGTTAATTTATGAGCAAGGTCACAAGGCCAGATAACTGTTTCTGTGGCTCCGTTATCTTGCTCACACATAAAGAAATATAAGGATACATTCAAGATAGACATGTTTTATGATGTTTAAGCTACATCTTCTATGCATATTTCACTAATGACTACATACAGAGTTAGCAGTTTCAGTTCAGGGCCTGTTGCTCAGGCTTCAGTATTCCCACCTTTTACATCAGAATAGTTGCTTTGCTATAACTTAGTATAATACCTATTAGCACAATGGTTATCAGTTATAAAATCTACAGGACTCATCTATAGGTCAACTCTGGCTTGGGCTTATTGTCCAAGCCTTAGCACTTCAATTCCTCCTCTCTCCTCCTCCACTCTCCTCCTCCTCTCTCCTCCTCCTCTCTCTTATTCCTGTCTCCTCGTCTTCTCTCTTCCTCCTCTCCCTTCCTTCTCTCTCTTCCTCCTCTCTCCACCTCTTCTCTCTTCCTCCACTCTCGTCCTCCTCTCTCCTCATCCTCTCTTTTCCTCCTCTCTCCTCCTCTGTCTTCCTCCTCTCTCTTCCTCCTCTCTCTTCCTCCTCTCTCCTCCTCCACTCTCCTATTTCTCTCTCTTCCTCCTCTCTCTTCATCCTCTCTCCTCCTTCACTCTCCTCTTCCTCTCTTCCTCCTCTCTCTTCCGTCTCTCTCCTCCTCCTCTCTCTTCTTCCTCTCTCTTTATCCAGTCTCTTCCTCCTCTCTCTTCCTGTTCTCTCTCTCTCCTCTCTCTTCCTCCTCTCTCTTCCTCCTTTCTCTTCGTCCTCTCTCTTCATCCTCTCTCTTCCTCCACTCTCCTCCTCCTTTCTCCCCCTCCTCTCTCCTTTTCCTCTCACATCCTCCTCTCTCTTCCTCCTCTATATACCTCCGCTCTCGTCATACTCTTTCGTGCTCCTCTCTCCTCCTCCTCTCTTTTCCTCCTCTCTCATCTTCTTCTCTCTTCTTCTTCTATCTTCCTTCGCTCTCTTCCTCATCATTCTTCCTCGTCTCTCTTCCTCTTCTCTCTTTTCCTCCTCTCTCCTCCTCCTCTCTTTACCTCCTGTCTCCTCCTCCTCTCTCCTCCTCCTCTCTCTTCTTTCTCTCTCTTCCTCCACACTCGTCCTCCTCTCTCCTCCTCCTCTCTCCTTTTACTCTTTCATCCTCCTCTCTCTTCTTCCTCTCTCTTCCTCCTCTCTCTTCCTCCTCTCCCTTCCTCCTCTCTTCTCCTCTCTTCTCCTCCTGTCTCCTCCTCCTCTTTCCTCCACCTCTCTCTTTCTCCTCTCTCTTCTTCCTCTCTCTTTTTACTCTCTCTTCCTACTCTCTCTCTCCCTTCTCTCTCTTCCTCCTCTCTCTTCCTCCTCTCTCTTCCTCCTCTCTCTTCCTCCTCACTCTACCTCCTCTCTCTCCCTTCTCTCTCTATCTCCTCTCTCTTCCTCCTCTTTCTTCCTCTTCTCTCCTCTTCCTCTATCCTCTTCCTCTATCTTCCTCCTCTCTCTTCCGCTTCTCTCTTCCTCCTCTCTCCTCCTCCTGTCTCCTCTTCCTTTTTCTTCTCCTCTCTCTTCCTCCTCTCTCTCCCGTCTCTCTGTTCCTCCTTGCTCCTCCTCCTCTCTCTTCCTCCTCTGTCTTCCTCCTCTCTCTTCCTCCTCTCTTCTACTCCTCTCTCTTCTTCCTCTCTCTTCCTCCTCTCTCTTGCCTCCTCTCCCTTCCTCCTCTCTTCTCCTCCTGTCTCCTCCTCCTCTTTCCTCCACCTCTCTCTTTCTCCTCTCTCTTCCTCCTCTCTCTTCCTCCTCTCTCTTCCTCCTCACTCTACCTCCTCTCTCTCCCTTCTCTCTCTATCTCCTCTCTCTTCCTCCTCTCTCTTCCTCCTCACTACTTCCTACACTCTCCTCTTCATCTCTCTTCCTCCTCTCTCTTCCTCCTCTCTCTTCCTCTTCTTTCTTCCTCCTCTCTCTTCCTCCTCTCTCTTCCTCCTCTGTCTTCCTCCTCTCTCCTGCTCTCTCCTCTTCCTCTCTATTCTTACTCTCTCTTCCTCCTATCCCTTCCTCCTCTCTCCTCCTCCTCTCTCTTCCTCCTCTCTCTTTCTCCTCTCTCCTCTTCCTCTCTCTTCCTCCTCTCTCTTCCTCCTCTCTCTTCCTCCTCTCTCTTCCTCCTCTCTCCTGCTCTCTCCTCTTCCTCTCTATTCTTACTCTCTCTTCCTCCTCTCCCTTCCTCCTCTCTCCTCCTCCTCTCTCTTCCTCCTCTCTCTTTCTCCTCTCTCCTCTTCATCTCTCTTCCTCCTCTCTCTTCCTCCTCTCTCTTCCTCTTCTCTCTTCCTCCTCTCTCTTCCTCCTCTCTCTTCCTCCTCTCTCTTCCTCCTCTCTCCTGCTCTCTCCTCTTCCTCTCTATTCTTACTCTCTCTTCCTCCTCTCCCTTCCTCCTCTCTCATCCTCCTCTCTCTTCCTCCTCTCTCTTCTTCCTCTCTCCTCTTCCTCTCTCTTTCTCCTCTCTCTTCCTCCTATCTCCTCTTCCTCTCTCTTCCTCCTTTCTCTTCCTCGTCTCTCTTCCTCCTCTCACTTCCTCCTCACTACTTCCTAAACTCTCCTCTTCATCTCTCTTCCTCCTCTCTCTTCCTCCTCTCTCTTCCTCTTCTCTCTTCCTCCTCTCTCTTCCTCCTCTCTCTTCCTCCTCTCTCTTCCTCCTCTCTCCTGCTCTCTCCTCTTCTTCTCTCTTCTTACTCCCTCTTCCTCCTCTCCCTTCCTCCTCTCTCCTCATCCTCTCTCTTCGTCCTCTCTCTCTCTCCTCTCTCCTCTTCCTCTCTCGTCCTCCTCTCTCTTCCTCCTCTCTCTTCCTCCTCTCTCTTCCTCCTCTCTCTTCCTCCTCTCTCCTCCTCACTCCTCTTCCTCCTCTCTCTTCCTCCTCTCTCCTCCTCACTCCTCTTCCTCCTCTCTCTTCCTCCTCTCTCTTCCTCCTCTCTACTTCCTTCTCTCTCCTCTTGCTCTCTCTTCCTCCTCTTTCTTCCTCCTCTCTCTTCCTCCTCTCTCTTCCTCTCTTCTCTTCCTCTCTCTTCCTCCTCTCTCTTCCTTCTCTCTCTTCCTCCTCTCTCTCCCTCCTCTCCCTTCCTCCTCTCTTCTCCTACTGTCTCCTCCTCCTCTTTCCTCCACCTCTCTCTTTCTCCTCTCTCTTCCTCCTCTCTCTTTTTACTCTCTCTTCCTACTCTCTCTCTCCCTTCTCTCTCTTCCTCCTCTCTCTTCCTCCTCTCTCTTCTTCCTCTCTCTTCCTCCTCACTCTCCCTCCTCTCTCTCCCTTCTCTCTCTATCTCCTCTCTCTTCCTCCTCTTTCTTCCTCCTCTCTCCTCTTCCTCTATCCTCTTCCTCTATCTTCCTCCTCTCTCTTCCGCTTCTCTCTTCCTCCTCTCTCCTCCTCCTGTCTCCTCTTCCTTTTTGTTCTCCTCTCTCTTCCTCCTCTCTCTCCCGTCTCTCTGTTCCTCCTTGCTCCTCCTCCTCTCTCTTCCTCCTCTGTCTTCCTCCTCTCTCTTCCTCCTCTCTTCTACTCCTCTCTCTTCTTTCTCTCTCTTCCTCCTCTCTTCTAGTCCTTTCTCTTCCTCCTCTCTCTTCTTCCTCACTACTTCCTACACTATCCTCTTCATCTCTCTTCCTCCTCTCTCTTCCTCCTCTCTCTTCCTCTTCTCTCTTCCTCCTCTCTCTTCCTCCTCTCTCTTCCTCCTCTCTCCTGCTCTCTCCTCTTCCTCTCTATTCTTACTCTCTCTTCCTCCTCTCCCTTCCTCCTCTCTCCTCCTCCTCTCTCTTCCTCCTCTCTCTTTCTCCTCTCTCCTCTTCCTCTCTCTTCCTCCTCTCTCTTCCTCCTCTCTCTTCTTCCTCTCTCTTCCTCCTCTCTCCTGCTCTCTCCTCTTCCTCTCTATTCTTACTCTCTATTCCTCCTCTCCCTTCCTCGTCTCTCCTCCTCCTCTCTCTTCCTCCTCTCTCTTTCTCCTCTCTCCTCTGCATCTCTCTTCCTCCTCTCTCTTCCTCCTCTCTCTTCCTCCTCTCTCTACCTCCTCTCTCCTGCTCTCTCCTCTTCCTCTCTATTCTTACTCTCTCTTCCTCCTCTCCCTTCCTCCTCTCTCCTCCTCCTCTCTCCTCCTCCTCTCTCTTCTTCCTCTCTCCTCTTCCTCTCTCTTTCTCCTCTCTCTTCCTCCTCTCTCCTCTTCCTCTCTCTTCCTCCTTTCTCTTCGTCGTCTCTCTTCCTCCTCTCTCTTCCTCCTCACTACTTCCTACAATATCCTCTTCATCTGTCTTCCTCCTCTCTCCTCCTCCTCTCTCTTCCTCCTCTCTCTTTCTCCTCTCTCCTCTTCCTCTCTCTTCCTCCTCTCTCTTCCTCCTCTCTCTTCCTCCTCTCTCTTCCTCCTCTCCTTCCTCCACTCTCTTCCTCCTCTCTCCTCCTCACTCCTCTTCCTCCTCTCTATTTCCTCCTCTCTCCTCTTGCTCTCTCTTCCTCCTCTCTCTTCCTCCTCTCTCTTCCTTCTCTCTACTTCCTTCTCTCTCCTCTTGCTCTCTCTTCCTCCTCTTTCTTCCTCCTCTCTCTTCCTCCTCTCTCTTCCTCTCTTCTCTTCCTCTCTCTTCCTCCTCTCTCTTCCTTCTCTCTCTTCCTCCTCTCTCTCCCTCCTCTCCCTTCCTCCTCTCTTCTCCTCCTGTCTCCTCCTCCTCTTTCCTCCACCTCTCTCTTTCTCCTCTCTCTTCCTCCTCTCTATTTTTACTCTCTCTTCCTACTCTCTCTCTCCCTTCTCTCTCTTCCTCCTCTCTCTTCCTCCTCACTCTACCTCCTCTCTCTCCCTTCTCTCTCTATCTACTCTCTCTTCCTCCTCTTTATTCCTCCTCTCTCCTCTTCCTCTATCCTCTTCCTCTATCTTCCTCCTCTCTCTTCCGGTTCTCTCTTCCTCCTCTCTCCTCCTCCTGTCTCCTCTTCCTTTTTCTTCTCCTCTCTCTTCCTCCTCTCTCTCCCGTGTCTCTGTTCCTCCTTGCTCCTCCTCCTCTCTCTTCCTCCTCTGTCTTCCTCCTCTCTCTTCCTCCTCTCTTCTACTCCTCTCTCTTCTTTCTCTCTCTTCCTCCGCTCTTCTACTCCTTTCTCTTCCTCCTCTCTCTTCCTCATCACTACTTCCTACACTCACCTCTTCATCTCCCTTCCTCCTGTCTCTTCCTCCTCTCTCTTCCTCTTCTCTCTTCCTCCTCTCTCTTCCTCCTCTCTCTTCCTCCTCTCTACTTCCTCCTCACTCCTCTTGCTCTCTCTTCCTCCTCTCTCTTCTTCCTCTCTCCTCTTTCGCTCTCTTTCTCCTCTCACTTCCTCCTCTCTCTTCCTCCTCTCTCTTCCTCCTCTCTCTTCCTCCTCTCTCTTCCTACTCTCTTCCTCCTCTCTCTTCTACCTCAGTCCTCGTCCTCTCTCTTCCTCCTCGCTCTTCTTGCTCTCTCTTCCTCCTCTCTCATCCTCCTCTCTCTTCCTCCTATCTCCTCCTCTCTCCTCTTCCTCTCTCTTCCTCCTCTCTCTTCCTCCTCTCTCTTCCTCCTCTCTCTTCCTACTCTCTTCCTCCTCTCTCTTTTACCTCAGTCCTCGTCCTCTCTCTTCCTCCTCTCTCTTCTTGCTCTCTCTTCCTCCTCTCTCTTCCTCCTCTCTCTTCCTCCTATCTCCTCCTCTCTCCTCTTCCTCTCTCTTTCTCCTCTCTCTTCCTGCTCTCTCCTCTTCCTCTCTCTTCCTCCTGGCTCTTCCTCCTCTCTCTTCCTCCTCTCTCTTCCTCCTCTCTCCTCCTCCTCTCTCCTCCTCCTCTCTCCTCTTCATTTCTCTTCCTCCTCACTCTTCCTCCTCTCTCTTTCTCCTCTCTCCTCCTCCTCTCTCTTCCTCTTATCTCTTCCTCCTCTCTCTTCCTCCTCTCTCTTCCTCCTCTCTACTTCCTCCTCTCTCCTCTTGCTCTCTCTTCCTCCTCTCTCATCCTCCTCTCTCTTCCTCCTCTCTACTTCCTCCTCTCTCCTCTTCCTCTCTCTTCTTCCTCTCTCTTCCTACTCTCCTTTCCTCCTCTCTCTTCCTCCTCTCTCTTCCTCCTCTCTCTTCCTCCTCTCTCTTCTTCCTCTCTCCTCTTCGTCTCTCTTTCTCCTCTTTCTTCCTCCTCTCTCCTCTTCCTCTCTCTTCCTCCTCTCTCTTCCTCCTCTCTCTTCCTCCTCTCCCTTCCTCCTCTCTCTTCCTCCTCTCTCTTTGTCCTCTCTCCCCTTCCTCTCTCTTCCTCCTCTCTCTTCCTCATGTCTCTTCCTCCTCTCTCTTCCTCCTCTCTCTTCCTCCTCTCTCTTCCTACTCTCTCCTCTTCCTCTCTCTTCTTCCTCTCTCTTCCTACTCTCCTTTCCTCCTCTCTCTTCCTCCTCTCTCTTCCTCCTCTCTCTTCTTCCTCTCTCCTCTTCGTCTCTCTTTCTCCTCTTTCTTCCTCCTCTCTCGTCTTCCTCTCTCTTCCTCCTCTCTCTTCCTCGTCTCTCTTCCTCCTCTCTCTTCCTCCTCTCTCTTCCTCCTCTCTCTTCCACCTCTCTCTTCCTCTCTCTTCCTCCTCTCTCTTCCTCCACTCTCTTCCTCCTCTCTACTTCCTACACTCTCTTCCTCATCTCTCTTCCTCCTCTATCTTCCTCCTCTCTACTCCTCTGTCCTCTTCCTCCTCTCTCTTCCTGCTTTGTCTTTCTCCTCTCTCCTCCTCTCTCATCTTCCTCTCTCTTCCTCTCTTCTCTTCCTCTCACTTCATCCTCTCTCTTCCATCTCTCTCTTCCTCCTCTCTCTTCCTCCTCTCTTCTACTCCTTTCTCTTCCTCCTCTCTCTTCCTCCTCACTACTTCCTACACTCTCTTCTTTATCTCTCTTCTTCCTGTCTCTTCCTCCTCTCTCTTCCTCCTCTCTCTTCCTCCTCTCTCTTCCTCATCTATCTTCGTACTCTCTCCTCCTCTCTCCTCTTCCTCTCTCTTCCTCCTCTCTCTTCCTCCTCTCTCTTCCTCCTCTCTCCTACTCCTCTCTCAAGTTCCTCTCCCTTCTTCCTCTCTCTTCCTCCTCTCCCTTACTCCTCTCTCTTCCTCCTCTCTTTCTCCTCTCTCCTCTTCCTCTCTTCTCTTCCTCTCTCTTCCTCCTCTGTCTTCCTCCACTCTCTTCCTCCTCTCTCCTCCTCCTCTCTCCTCTTCCTCTCTCTTCTTCCTCTCTCTTCCTCCTCTCTCTTCCTCCTCTCTCTTCCTCCTCTCTTTCTCCTCTCTCCTCTTCCTCTCTTCTCTTCCTCTCTCTTCCTCCTCTGTCTTCCTCCTCTCTCTTCCTCCTCTCTCCTGCTCTCTCCTCTTCTCTCTTCCTCCTCTCTCTTCCCCCTCCCTTCTTCCTCCACTCTCCTCTTCCTCTCTCTTCCTCCTCTCTCTTCCTCCTCTCTCTTCCTCCTCTCTCTTCCTCCTCTCTCCTGCTCTCTCCTCTTCCCCTCTCTTCCTCCTCTCTCTTCCTCCTCTCTCTTCCTACTCTCTTCCTCCTCTCTCTTCTACCTCAGTCCTCCTCCTCTCTCTTCCTCCTCTCTCTTCCACCCCTCTACTTCCTCCTCTCTCTTCTTGCTCTCTCTTCCTCCTCTCTCATCCTCCTCTCTCTTCCTCCTATCTCCTCCTCTCTCCTCTTCCTCTCTCTTCCTCCTCTCTCTTCCTCCTCTCCCTTCCTCCTCTCTCTTCCTCCTCTCTCTTTGTCCTCTCTCCCCTTCCTCTCTCTTCCTCCTCTCTCTTCCTCCTCTCTCTTCCTCCTCTCTCTTCCTCCTCTCGCTTCCTCCTCTCTCTTCCTCCTCCCTCCTCTTCCTCTCTCTTCTTCCTCTCTCTTCCTACTCTCCTTTCCTCCTCTCTCTTCCTCATCTCTCTTCCTCCTCTCTCTTCCTCCTCTCTCTTCTTCCTCTCTCCTCTTCCTGTCTCTTTCTCCTCTCTCTTCTTCCTCCCTCCTCTTCCTCCTTTCTCTTCCTCCTCTCTCTTCCTCCTCTCTCTTCCTCCTCTCTCTTCCTCTCTCTTCCTCCTCTCCCTTCCTCCTCTCTCTTCCTCCTCTCTAATCCTCTCTCCTCTTCCTCCTCTCTATTCCTCTTCTCTCTTCCTCCTCTCTCTTCCTCCTCTCTCTGCCTCCTCTCTCTTCCTCCTCTGTCTTTCTCCTCTCTCCTCCTCTCTCATCTTCCTCTCTCTTCCTCCTCTCTCTTCCTCCTCTCTCTTCCTGCTCTGTCTTTCTCCTCTCTCCTCCTCTCTCCTCATCCTCTCTCTTCCTCCTCTCTCCTCATCTTCTCTCTTCCTCCTCTCTCTTCCTCCTCTCTCTTCCTCCTCTCTCTTCCTCCTCTCTCTTCCTCTCTCTTCCTCCTCTCCCTTCCTCCTCTCTCTTCCTCCTCTCTAATCCTCTCTCCTCTTCCTCCTCTCTATTCCTCTTCTCTCTTCCTCCTCTCTGTTCCTCCAATCTCTTCCTCCACTCTCCTCCTCCTCTCTCTTCCTCCTATCTCCTCCTCTCTCCTCTTCCTCTCTCTTCCTCCTCTCTCTTCCTCCTCTCTCTTCCTCCTCACTCTTCCTCCTCTCTCTTTCTCATCTCTCCTCCTCCTCTCTGTTCCTCTTCTCTCTTCCTCCTCACTCTTCCTCCTCTCTCTTCCTCCTCTCTACTTCGTCCTCTCTCCTCTTGCTCTCTCTTCCTCCTCTCTCTTCCTCCTCTCTCTTCCTCCTCTCTACTTCCTTCTCTCTCCTCTTGGTCTCTCTTCCTCGTATTTCTTCCTCCTATCTCTTCCTCCTCTCTCTTCCTCCTCTCTCTTCCTCCTCTCTCCTCTTCCGCTCTCTTTCTCCTCTCTCTTCCTCCTCTCTCCTCTTCCTCTCTCTTCCTCCTCTCTCTTCCTCGTCTCTCTTCCTCGTCTCTCTTCCTCCTCTCTCTTCCTCCTGTCTCTTCCTCCTCTCTCCTCTTCCTCTCTATACTTCCTCTCTCTTCCTCCTCTCCCTTCCTCCTCTCTCTTCCTCCTCTCTTTGGCCTCTCTCCCCTTCCTCTCTCTTCCTCCTCTCTCTTCCTCCTCTGTCTTCCTCCTCTCTCTTCCTCCTCTCTCTTCCTCCTCTCTCTTCCTCCTCTCTCCTCTTCCTCTCTCTTCTTCCTCTCTCTTCCTACTCTCCTTTCCTCCTCTCTCTTCCTCCTCTCTCTTCCTCCTCTCTCTTCTTCCTCTCTCTTCCTCCTCTCTCTTTCTCCTCTCTCTTCCTCCTCTCTCCTCTTCCTCTCTCTTCCTCCTCTCTCTTCCTCGTCTCTCTTCCTCCTCTCTCTTCCTCCTCTCTCTTCCTCCTCTCTCTTCCTCCTCTCTCTTCCTCTCTCTTCCTCCTCTCTCTTCCTCCTCTCTCTTCCTCCTCTCTCTTCCTACTATCTTCCTCCTCTCTCTTCTACCTGAGTCCTCCTCCTCTCTCCTCTTCCTCTCTCTTCCTCCTCTCTCTTCCTTCTCTCTCTCACTCCTCTCTCTTCCTCTCTTCTCTTCCTCTCTCTTCCTCCTCTCTCTTCCTCCTCTCTCTTCCTCCTCACTTCTACTCCTCTCTCTTCTTTCTCTCTCTTCCTCCTCTCTTCTACTCCTTTCTCTTCCTCCTCTCTCTTCCTCCTCACTACTTCCTACACTCTCCTCTTCATCTCTCTTCCTCCTCTCTCTTCCTCCTCTCCCTTCCTCCTCTCTCCTCCTCCTCTCTCTTCCTCCTCTCTCTTTCTCCTCTCTCCTCTTCCTCTCTCTTCCTCCTCTCTCTTCCTCCTCTCTCTTCCTCCTCTCTCTTCCTCCTCTCTCTTCCTCCTCTCTCTTCCTCCTCTCTCCTCCTCACTCCTCTTCCTCCTCTCTCTTCCTCCTCTCTCTTCCTTCTCTCTCCTCTTGCTCTCTCTTCCTCCTCTCTCTTCCTCCTCTCTACTTCCTCCTCTCTCCTCTTCCTCTCTCTTCCTCCTCTCTCTTCCTCCTCTCTCTTCCTCCTCACTCTTCCTCCTCTCTCTTTCTCATCTCTCCTCCTCCTCTCTGTTCCTCTTCTCTCTTCCTCCTCACTCTTCCTCCTCTCTCTTCCTCCTCTCTACTTCGTCCTCTCTCCTCTTGCTCTCTCTTCCTCCTCTCTCTTCCTCCTCTCTCTTCCTCCTCTCTACTTCCTTCTCTCTCCTCTTGGTCTCTCTTCCTCGTATTTCTTCCTCCTATCTCTTCCTCCTCTCTCTTCCTCCTCTCTCTTCCTCCTCTCTCCTCTTCCGCTCTCTTTCTCCTCTCTCTTCCTCCTCTCTCCTCTTCCTCTCTCTTCCTCCTCTCTCTTCCTCGTCTCTCTTCCTCGTCACTCTTCCTCCTCTCTCTTCCTCCTGTCTCTTCCTCCTCTCTCCTCTTCCTCTCTATACTTCCTCTCTCTTCCTCCTCTCCCTTCCTCCTCTCTCTTCCTCCTCTCTTTGGCCTCTCTCCCCTTCCTCTCTCTTCCTCCTCTCTCTTCCTCCTCTGTCTTCCTCCTCTCTCTTCCTCCTCTCTCTTCCTCCTCTCTCTTCCTCCTCTCTCCTCTTCCTCTCTCTTCTTCCTCTCTCTTCCTACTCTCCTTTCCTCCTCTCTCTTCCTCCTCTCTCTTCCTCCTCTCTCTTCTTCCTCTCTCTTCCTCCTCTCTCTTTCTCCTCTCTCTTCCTCCTCTCTCCTCTTCCTCTCTCTTCCTCCTCTCTCTTCCTCGTCTCTCTTCCTCCTCTCTCTTCCTCCTCTCTCTTCCTCCTCTCTCTTCCTCCTCTCTCTTCCTCTCTCTTCCTCCTCTCTCTTCCTCCTCTCTCTTCCTCCTCTCTCTTCCTACTATCTTCCTCCTCTCTCTTCTACCTGAGTCCTCCTCCTCTCTCCTCTTCCTCTCTCTTCCTCCTCTCTCTTCCTTCTCTCTCTCACTCCTCTCTCTTCCTCTCTTCTCTTCCTCTCTCTTCCTCCTCTCTCTTCCTCCTCTCTCTTCCTCCTCACTTCTACTCCTCTCTCTTCTTTCTCTCTCTTCCTCCTCTCTTCTACTCCTTTCTCTTCCTCCTCTCTCTTCCTCCTCACTACTTCCTACACTCTCCTCTTCATCTCTCTTCCTCCTCTCTCTTCCTCCTCTCCCTTCCTCCTCTCTCCTCCTCCTCTCTCTTCCTCCTCTCTCTTTCTCCTCTCTCCTCTTCCTCTCTCTTCCTCCTCTCTCTTCCTCCTCTCTCTTCCTCCTCTCTCTTCCTCCTCTCTCTTCCTCCTCTCTCTTCCTCCTCTCTCCTCCTCACTCCTCTTCCTCCTCTCTCTTCCTCCTCTCTCTTCCTTCTCTCTCCTCTTGCTCTCTCTTCCTCCTCTCTCTTCCTCCTCTCTACTTCCTTCTCTCTCCTCTTGCTCTATCTTCCTCCTCTTTCTTCCTCCTCTCTCTTCCTCCTCTCTCTTCCTCTCTTCTCTTCCTCTCTCTTCCTCCTCTCTCTTCCTTCTCTCTCTCCCTCCTCTCTCTCCCTCCTCTCTCTTACTCCTCTCTCTTCCTCCTCTCTCTTCCTCCTCTCTCTTCCTCTCTCTTCCTCCTCTCTCTTCCTCCTCTCTCTTCCTCCTCTCTCTTCCTCCTCTCTCTTCCTACTCTCTTCCTCCTCTGTCTTCTACCTCAGTCCCCCTCCTCTCTCCTCTTCCTCTCTCTTCCTCCTCTCTCTTCCTTCTCTCTCTCACTCCTCTCTCTTCCTCCTCTCTCCTCCTCTCTCCTCGTCCTCTCTCTTCCTCCTGTCTCTTCCTCCTCTCTCTTCCTCTTCTCTCTTCCTCCTCTCTCTTCCTCCTCTCTCTTCCTCCTTTCTCCTGTTCTCTCCTCTTCCTCTCTATTCTTCCTTTTTCTTCCTCCTCTCTCTTCCTCCTCTCTCTTCCTCCTCTCTTTCTCCTCTCTCCTCTTCCTCTCTCTTCCTCCTCTCTCTTCCTCCTTTCTCTTCCTCCTCTCTCTTCCTTCTTTCTCCTGCTCTCTCCTTTTCCTCTCTCTTCCTCCTCTCTCTTCCTCCTCTCTCTTGCTCTCTCCTCGCCTCTATCTTGCTCCTCTCTCTTCCACCTCTCTATTCCCCCACTCTCTACTTCCTCCTATCTCCTCTTCCTCTCTCTTCCTCCTCTCTCCTCCTCCTCTCTCTTCCTCCTCTCTCTTCCTCCTCTCTTTTCCTCCTCTCTCTTCCTCCTCTCTCCTGCTCTCTCCTCTTGCTCTCTCTTCCTCCTCTCTCTTCCTCCTCTCTCTTCCCCCTCTCTCTACTTCCTCTTCTCTCCTCTTCCTCTCTCTTCCTCCTCTCTCCTCCTCCTCTCTCTTCCTCCTCTCTCTTCCTCCTCTCTCTTCCTCCTCTCTCTTCCTCCTCTCTCTTCCTCCTCTCTCCTCCTCCTCTCTCATCCTCCTCTCTCCTCTTCCTCTCTCTTCCTCCTCACTCTTCCTCCTCTTTCTTCCTCCTCTCTCTTCCTCCTCTCTCTTCCTCTCTTCTCTTCCTCTCTCTTCCTCCTCTCTCTTCCTTCTCTCTCTTCCTCTTCCTCTCTCCCTCCTCTCTTCTACTCCTCTCTCTTCCTCCTCTCTCTTCCTCCTCTCTCTTCCTCCTCTCTCTTCCTCGTCTGTCTTCCTCCTCTCTCTTCCTCCTCTCTCTTCCTCATCTCTTCCTCCTCTCTCCTCTTCCTCTCTCTTCTTCCTCTCTCTTCCTCCTCTCCCTTCCTCCTCTCTCTTCCTCCTCTCTCTTTGTCCTCTCTCCCCTTCCTCTCACTTCCTCCTCTCTCGTCCTCCTCTCTCTTCCTCCTCTCTCTTCCTAATCTGTCTTTCTCCTCTCTCCTCCTCTCTCATCTTCCTCTCCCTTCCTCCTCTCTCTTCCTCCTCTCCCTTCCTCCTCTCTCTTCATCCTCTCTCTTCCTCCTCTCTCTTCCTCCTCTCTCCTCTTCCTCTCTCTTTCTCCTCTCTCTTCCTCCTCTGTCCTCTTCCTCTGTCTTCCTCCTCTCTCTTCCTCCTCTCTCTTCCTCCTCTCTCTTCCTCCTCTGTCTTCCTCCTCTCTCCTACTCTCTCCTCTTCCTCTCTATTCTTCCTCTCTCTTCCTCCTCTCCCTTCCTCCTCTCTCTTCCTCCTCTCTCTTCCTCCTCTCTCTTTCTTCTCTCTCCTCTTCCTCTCTCTTCCTCCTCTCTCTTCCTCCTCTCTCTTCCTCCTCTCTCTTCCTCCTCTCTCTGCCTCCTCTCTCTTCCTCCTCTGTCTTTCTCCTCTCTCCTCCTCTCTCATCTTCCTCTCTCTTCCTCCTCTCTCTTCCTCCTCTCTCTTCCTCCTCTGTCTTTCTCCTCTCTCCTCCTCTCTCCTCATCCTCTCTCTTCCTCCTCTCTCCTCATCTTCTCTCTTCCTCCTCTCTCTTCTTCCTCTCTCTTCCTCCTCTCTCTTCCTCCTCTCTCTTCCACCTCTCTATTCCCCCACTCTCTACTTCCTCCTATCTCCTCTTCCTCTCTCTTCCTCCTCTCTCCTCCTCCTCTCTCTTCCTCCTCTCTCTTCCTCCTCTCTCTTCCTCCTCTCTTCTACTCCTCTCTCTTCTTTCTCTCTCTTCCTCCTCTTTTCTACTCCTTTCTCTTCCTCCTCTCTCTTCCTCCTCACTACTTCCTACACTCTCCTCTTCATCTCTCTTCCTCCTCTCTCTTCCTCCTCTCTCTTCCTACTCTCTCCTCTTCCTCTCTCTTCTTCCTCTTTCTTCTACTCTCCTTTCCTCCTCTCTCTTACTCCTCTCTCTTCCTCCTCTCTTTCTCCTCTCTCCTCTTCCTCTCTTCTCTTCCTTTCTCTTCCTCCTCTGTCTTCCTCCACTCTCTTCCTCCTCTCTCTTCCTCCTCTCCTCCTCCTCTCTCATCCTCCTCTCTCCTCTTCCTCTCTCTTCCTCCTCACTCTTCCTCCTCTTTCTTCCTCCTCTCTCTTCCTCCTCTCTATTCTTCTCTTCTCTTCCTCTCTCTCCCTCCTCTCTCTTCCTTCTCTCTCTTCCTCTTCCTCTCTCCCTCCTCTCTTCTACTCCTCTCTCTTCCTCCTCTCTCTTCCTCCTCTCTCTTCCTCGTCTCTCTTCCTCCTCTCTCTTCCTCCTCTCTCTTTCTCCTCTCTCTTCCTCCTCTCTCCTCTTCCTCTCTCTTCCTCCTCTCTCTTCCTCGTCTCTCTTCCTCCTCTCTCTTCCTCCTCTCTCTTCCTCCTCTCTCTTCCTCTCTCTTCCTCCTCTCTCTTCCTCCTCTCTCTTCCTCCTCTCTCTTCCTACTATCTTCCTCCTCTCTCTTCTACCTGAGTCCTCCTCCTCTCTCCTCTTCCTCTCTCTTCCTCCTCTCTCTTCCTTCTCTCTCTCACTCCTCTCTCTTCCTCTCTTCTCTTCCTCTCTCTTCCTCCTCTCTCTTCCTCCTCTCTCTTCCTCCTCACTTCTACTCCTCTCTCTTCTTTCTCTCTCTTCCTCCTCTCTTCTACTCCTTTCTCTTCCTCCTCTCTCTTCCTCCTCACTACTTCCTACACTCTCCTCTTCATCTCTCTTCCTCCTCTCTCTTCCTCCTCTCCCTTCCTCCTCTCTCCTCCTCCTCTCTCTTCCTCCTCTCTCTTTCTCCTCTCTCCTCTTCCTCTCTCTTCCTCCTCTCTCTTCCTCCTCTCTCTTCCTCCTCTCTCTTCCTCCTCTCTCTTCCTCCTCTCTCCTCCTCACTCCTCTTCCTCCTCTCTCTTCCTCCTCTCTCTTCCTTCTCTCTCCTCTTGCACTCTCTTCCTCCTCTCTCTTCCTCCTCTCTACTTCCTTCTCTCTCCTCTTGCTCTATCTTCCTCCTCTTTCTTCCTCCTCTCTCTTCCTCCTCTCTCTTCCTCTCTTCTCTTCCTCTCTCTTCCTCCTCTCTCTTCCTTCTCTCTCTCCCTCCTCTCTCTCCCTCCTCTCTCTTACTCCTCTCTCTTCCTCCTCTCTCTTCCTCCTCTCTCTTCCTCTCTCTTCCTCCTCTCTCTTCCTCCTCTCTCTTCCTCCTCTCTCTTCCTCCTCTCTCTTCCTACTCTCTTCCTCCTCTGTCTTCTACCTCAGTCCCCCTCCTCTCTCCTCTTCCTCTCTCTTCCTCCTCTCTCTTCCTTCTCTCTCTCACTCCTCTCTCTTCCTCCTCTCTCCTCCTCTCTCCTCGTCCTCTCTCTTCCTCCTGTCTCTTCCTCCTCTCTCTTCCTCCTCTCTCTTCTTCCTCTCTCTTCCTCCTCTCTCTTCCTCCTTTCTCCTGTTCTCTCCTCTTCCTCTCTATTCTTCCTTTTTCTTCCTCCTCTCTCTTCCTCCTCTCTCTTCCTCCTCTCTTTCTCCTCTCTCCTCTTCCTCTCTCTTCCTCCTCTCTCTTCCTCCTTTCTCTTCCTCCTCTCTCTTCCTTCTTTCTCCTGCTCTCTCCTTTTCCTCTCTCTTCCTCCTCTCTCTTCCTCCTCTCTCTTCCTCCTCTCTCTTCCTCCTCTCTTTCTCCTCTCTCCTCTTCCTCTCTTCTCTTCCTCTCTCTTCCTCCTCTGTCTTCCTCCTCTCTCTTCCTCCTCTCTCTTGCTCTCTCCTCGCCTCTATCTTGCTCCTCTCTCTTCCACCTCTCTATTCCCCCACTCTCTACTTCCTCCTATCTCCTCTTCCTCTCTCTTCCTCCTCTCTCCTCCTCCTCTCTCTTCCTCCTCTCTCTTCCTCCTCTCTTTTCCTCCTCTCTCTTCCTCCTCTCTCCTGCTCTCTCCTCTTGCTCTCTCTTCCTCCTCTCTCTTCCTCCTCTCTCTTCCCCCTCTCTCTACTTCCTCTTCTCTCCTCTTCCTCTCTCTTCCTCCTCTCTCCTCCTCCTCTCTCTTCCTCCTCTCTCTTCCTCCTCTCTCTTCTTCCTCTCTCTTCTTCCTCTCTCTTCCTCCTCTCCCTTCCTCCTCTCTCTTCCTCCTCTCTCTTTGTCCTCTCTCCCCTTCCTCTCACTTCCTCCTCTCTCGTCCTCCTCTCTCTTCCTCCTCTCTCTTCCTAATCTGTCTTTCTCCTCTCTCCTCCTCTCTCATCTTCCTCTCCATTCCTCCTCTCTCTTCCTCCTCTCCCTTCCTCCTCTCTCTTCATCCTCTCTCTTCCTCCTATCTCTTCCTCCTCTCTCCTCTTCCTCTCTCTTTCTCCTCTCTCTTCCTCCTCTGTCCTCTTCCTCTGTCTTCCTCCTCTCTCTTCCTCCTCTCTCTTCCTCCTCTCTCTTCCTCCTCTCTCTTCCTCCTCTCTCCTACTCTCTCCTCTTCCTCTCTATTCTTCCTCTCTCTTCCTCCTCTCCCTTCCTCCTCTCTCTTCCTCCTCTCTCTTCCTCCTCTCTCTTTCTTCTCTCTCCTCTTCCTCTCTCTTCCTCCTCTCTCTTCCTCCTCTCTCTTCCTCCTCTCTCTTCCTCCTCTCTCTGCCTCCTCTCTCTTCCTCCTCTGTCTTTCTCCTCTCTCCTCCTCTCTCATCTTCCTCTCTCTTCCTCCTCTCTCTTCCTCCTCTCTCTTCCTCCTCTGTCTTTCTCCTCTCTCCTCCTCTCTCCTCATCCTCTCTCTTCCTCCTCTCTCCTCATCTTCTCTCTTCCTCCTCTCTCTTCTTCCTCTCTCTTCCTCCTCTCTCTTCCTCCTCTCTCTTCCACCTCTCTATTCCCCCACTCTCTATTTCCTCCTATCTCCTCTTCCTCTCTCTTCCTCCTCTCTCCTCCTCCTCTCTCTTCCTCCTCTCTCTTCCTCCTCTCTCTTCCTCCTCTCTTCTACTCCTCTCTCTTCTTTCTCTCTCTTCCTCCTCTTTTCTACTCCTTTCTCTTCCTCCTCTCTCTTCCTCCTCACTACTTCCTACACTCTCCTCTTCATCTCTCTTCCTCCTCTCTCTTCCTCCTCTCTCTTCCTACTCTCTCCTCTTCCTCTCTCTTCTTCCTCTTTCTTCTACTCTCCTTTCCTCCTCTCTCTTACTCCTCTCTCTTCCTCCTCTCTTTCTCCTCTCTCCTCTTCCTCTCTTCTCTTCCTTTCTCTTCCTCCTCTGTCTTCCTCCACTCTCTTCCTCCTCTCTCTTCCTCCTCTCCTCCTCCTCTCTCATCCTCCTCTCTCCTCTTCCTCTCTCTTCCTCCTCACTCTTCCTCCTCTTTCTTCCTCCTCTCTCTTCCTCCTCTCTATTCTTCTCTTCTCTTCCCCTCTCTCCCTCCTCTCTCTTCCTTCTCTCTCTTCCTCTTCCTCTCTCCCTCCTCTCTTCTACTCCTCTCTCTTCCTCCTCTCTCTTCCTCCTCTCTCTTCCTCGTCTCTCTTCCTCCTCTCTCTTCCTCCTCTCTCTTTCTCCTCTCTCTTCCTCCTCTCTCCTCTTCCTCTCTCTTCCTCCTCTCTCTTCCTCGTCTCTCTTCCTCCTCTCTCTTCCTCCTCTCTCTTCCTCCTCTCTCTTCCTCTCTCTTCCTCCTCTCTCTTCCTCCTCTCTCTTCCTCCTCTCTCTTCCTACTATCTTCCTCCTCTCTCTTCTACCTGAGTCCTCCTCCTCTCTCCTCTTCCTCTCTCTTCCTCCTCTCTCTTCCTTCTCTCTCTCACTCCTCTCTCTTCCTCTCTTCTCTTCCTCTCTCTTCCTCCTCTCTCTTCCTCCTCTCTCTTCCTCGTCTCTCTTCCTCCTCTCTCTTCCTCCTCTCTCTTTCTCCTCTCTCTTCCTCCTCTCTCCTCTTCCTCTCTCTTCCTCCTCTCTCTTCCTCGTCTCTCTTCCTCCTCTCTCTTCCTCCTCTCTCTTCCTCCTCTCTCTTCCTCTCTCTTCCTCCTCTCTCTTCCTCCTCTCTCTTCCTCCTCTCTCTTCCTACTATCTTCCTCCTCTCTCTTCTACCTGAGTCCTCCTCCTCTCTCCTCTTCCTCTCTCTTTCTCCTCTATCTTCCTCCTCTGTCCTCTTCCTCTGTCTTCCTCCTCTCTCTTCCTCCTCTCTCTTCCTCCTCTCTCTTCCTCCTCTGTCTTCCTCCTCTCTCCTACTCTCTCCTCTTCCTCTCTATTCTTCCTCTCTCTTCCTCCTCTCCCTTCCTCCTCTCTCTTCCTCCTCTCTCTTCCTCCTCTCTCTTTCTTCTCTCTCCTCTTCCTCTCTCTTCCTCCTCTCTCTTCCTCCTCTCTCTGCCTCCTCTCTCTTCCTCCTCTGTCTTTCTCCTCTCTCCTCCTCTCTCATCTTCCTCTCTCTTCCTCCTCTCTCTTCCTCCTCTCTCTTCCTGCTCTGTCTTTCTCCTCTCTCCTCCTCTCTCCTCATCCTCTCTCTTCCTCCTCTCTCCTCATCTTCTCTCTTCCTCCTCTCTCTTCTTCCTCTCTCTTCCTCCTCTCTCTTCCTCCTCTCTCTTCCTCCTCTCTCCTCCTCACTCCTCTTCCTCCTCTCTCTTCCTCCTCTCTCCTCCTCACTCCTCTTCCTCCTCTCTCTTCCTCCTCTCTCTTCCTCCTCTCTACTTCCTCCTCTCTCCTCTTGCTCTCTCTTACTCCTCTCTCTTCCTCCTCTCTCTTCCTCCTCTCTCATCCTCTCTCTTCCTCCTCTCTCTTCCTCCTGTCTCTTCCTCCTCTCTCTTCCTCTTCTCTCTTCCTACTCTCTTCCTCCTCTCTCTTCTACCTCAGTCCCCCTCCTGTCTCCTCTTCCTCTCTCTTCCTCCTCTCTCTTCCTTCTCTCTCTCACTCCTATCTCTTCCTTCTCTCTCCTCCTCTCTCCTCGTCCTCTCTCTTCCTCCTGTCTCTTCCTCCTCTCTCTTCCTCCTCTCTATTTCTCCTCTCTCTTCCTCCTCTCTCCTCTTCCTCTCTCTTCCTCCTTTCTCTTCCTCCTCTCTCTTCCTCCTCTCTCTTCCTACTCTCTTCCTCCTCTCTCTTCTACCTCAGTCCCCCTCCTCTCTCCTCTTCCTCTCTCTTCCTACTCTCTCTTCCTCCTCTCTTCCTCCTCTCTCTTCCTCCTCTCTCTTCCTCCTCTCTACTTCCTCCTCTCTCCTCTTGCTCTCTCTTCCTCCTCTCTCTTCCTCCTCTCTCTTCCTCCTCTCTACTTCCTTCTCTCTCCTCTTGCTCTCTCTTTCTCCTCTTTCTTCCTCCTCTCTCTTCCTCCTCTCTCTTCCTTCTCTCTCTTCCTCCTCTCTCTCCCTCCTCTCTCTTCCTCCTCTCTCTTCCTCCTCTCTCTTCCTCCGCTCTCTTCCTCTCTCATCCTCCTCTCTGTTCCTCCTCTCTCTTCCTCCTCTCTCTTCCTCCTCTCTCTTCCTACTCTCTTCCTCCTCTCTCTTCTACATCAGTCCCCCTCCTCTCTCCTCTTCCTCTCTCTTCCTCCTCTCACTTCCTTCTCTCTCTCACTCCTATCTCTTCCTTCTCTCTCCTCCTCTCTCCTCTTCCTCTCTCTTCCTCCTCTCTCCTCCTCCTCTCTCTTCCTCCTCTCTCTTCCTCCTCTCTCTTCCTCCTCTCTTCTACTCCTCTCTCTTCTTTCTCTCTCTTCCTCCTCTTTTCTACTCCTTTCTCTTCCTCCTCTCTCTTCCTCCTCACTACTTCCTACACTCTCCTCTTCATCTCTCTTCCTCCTCTCTCTTCCTCCTCTCTCTTCCTCCTCTCTCTTCCTCCTCTCTCTTCCTCCTCTCTCCTCTTCCTCTCTCTTCTTCCTCTCTCTTACTCCTCTCCCTTCCTCCTCTGTCTTCCTCCTCTCTCCCTCTTCTCTCTTCCTCCTCTCTCTTCCTCCTCTCTCTTCCTCCTCTCTCTTCCTCCTCTCTCCTGCTCTCTCCTCTTCCTCTCTATTCTTACTCTCTCTTCCTCCTCTCCCTTCCTCCTTTCTCCTCCTCCTCTCTCTTCCTCCTCTCTCTTTCTCCTCTCTCCTCTTCCTCTCTCTTCCTCCTCTCTCTTCCTCCTCTCTCTTCCTCTTCTCTCTTCCTCCTCTCTCTTCCTCCTCTCTACTTCCTCCTCTCTCCTCTTGCTCTCTCTTCCTCCTCTCTCTTCCTCCTCTCTCTTCCTCCTCTCTACTTCCTTCTCTCTCCTCTTGCTCTCTCTTCCTCCTCTTTCTTCCTCCTCTCTCTTCCTCCTCTCTCTTCCTTCTCTCTCTTCCTCCTCTCTCTCCCTCCTCTCTCTTACTCCTCTCTCTTCCTCCTCTCTCTTCCTCCTCTCTCATCCTCTCTCTTCCTCGTCTCTCTTCCTCCTGTCTCTTCCTCCTCTCTCTTCCTCCTCTCTCTTCCTACTCTCTTCCTCCTCTCTCTTCTACCTCAGTCCCCCTCCTCTCTCCTCTTCCTCTCTCTTCCTCCTCTCTCTTCCTTCTCTCTCTCACTCCTATCTCTTCCTTCTCTCTCCTCCTCTCTCCTCGTCCTCTCTCTTCCTCCTTTCTCTTCCTCCTCTCTCTTCCTCCTCTCTATTTCTCCTCTCTCTTCCTCCTCTCTCCTCTTCCTCTCTCTTCCTCCTCTCTCTTTCTTCTCTCTCTTCTTCCTCTCTCTTCCTCCTCTCTCTTCCTCCTCTCTCCTGCTCTCTCCTCTTCCTCTCTATTCTTCCTTTTTCTTTCTCCTCTCTCTTCCTCCTCTCTCTTCCTCCTCTCTTTCTCCTCTCTGCTCTTCCTCTCTCATCCTCCTCTCTGTTCCTCCTCTCTCTTCCTCCTCTCTCTTCCTCCTCTCTCTTCCTACTCTCTTCCTCCTCTCTCTTCTACCTCAGTCCCCCTCCTCTCTCCTCTTCCTCTCTCTTCCTCCTCTCACTTCCTTCTCTCTCTCACTCCTATCTCTTCCTTCTCTCTCCTCCTCTCTCCTCTTCCTCTCTCTTCCTCCTCTCTCCTCCTCCTCTCTCTTCCTCCTCTCTCTTCCTCCTCTCTCTTCCTCCTCTCTTCTACTCCTCTCTCTTCTTTCTCTCTCTTCCTCCTCTTTTCTACTCCTTTCTCTTCCTCCTCTCTCTTCCTCCTAACTACTTCCTACACTCTCCTCTTCATCTCTCTTCCTCCTCTCTCTTCCTCCTCTCTCTTCCTCCTCTCTCTTCCTCCTCTCTCTTCCTCCTCTCTCCTCTTCCTCTCTCTTCTTCCTCTCTCTTACTCCTCTCCCTTCCTCCTCTGTCTTCCTCCTCTCTCCCTCTTCTCTCTTCCTCCTCTCTCTTCCTCCTCTCTCTTCCTCCTCTCTCTTCCTCCTCTCTCCTGCTCTCTCCTCTTCCTCTCTATTCTTACTCTCTCTTCCTCCTCTCCCTTCCTCCTTTCTCCTCCTCCTCTCTCTTCCTCCTCTCTCTTTCTCCTCTCTCCTCTTCCTCTCTCTTCCTCCTCTCTCTTCCTCCTCTCTCTTCCTCTTCTCTCTTCCTCCTCTCTCTTCCTCCTCTCTACTTCCTCCTCTCTCCTCTTGCTCTCTCTTCCTCCTCTCTCTTCCTCCTCTCTCTTCCTCCTCTCTACTTCCTTCTCTCTCCTCTTGCTCTCTCTTCCTCCTCTTTCTTCCTCCTCTCTCTTCCTCCTCTCTCTTCCTTCTCTCTCTTCCTCCTCTCTCTCCCTCCTCTCTCTTACACCTCTCTCTTCCTCCTCTCTCTTCCTCCTCTCTCATCCTCTCTCTTCCTCGTCTCTCTTCCTCCTGTCTCTTCCTCCTCTCTCTTCCTCCTCTCTCTTCCTACTCTCTTCCTCCTCTCTCTTCTACCTCAGTCCCCCTCCTCTCTCCTCTTCCTCTCTCTTCCTCCTCTCTCTTCCTTCTCTCTCTCACTCCTATCTCTTCCTTCTCTCTCCTCCTCTCTCCTCGTCCTCTCTCTTCCTCCTGTCTCTTCCTCCTCTCTCTTCCTCCTCTCTATTTCTCCTCTCTCTTCCTCCTCTCTCCTCTTCCTCTCTCTTCCTCCTCTCTCTTTCTTCTCTCTCTTCTTCCTCTCTCTTCCTCCTCTCTCTTCCTCCTCTCTCCTGCTCTCTCCTCTTCCTCTCTATTCTTCCTTTTTCTTTCTCCTCTCTCTTCCTCCTCTCTCTTCCTCCTCTCTTTCTCCTCTCTGCTCTTCCTCTCTCTTCCTCCTCTCTCTTCCTCCTTTCTCTTCCTCCTCTCTCTTCCTCCTCTCTTTCTCCTCTCTGCTCTTCCTCTCTCTTCCTCCTCTCTCTTCCTCCTCTCTACTTCCTTCTCTCTCATCTTGCTCTCTCTTCCTCCTCTTTCTTCCTCCTCTCTCTTCCTCCTCTCTCTTCCTCCTCTCTCTTCCTCCTCTCTTTCTCCTCTCTCCTCTTCCTCTCTTCTCTTCCTCTCTCTTTCTCCTCTGTCTTCCTCCTCTCTCTTCCTCCTCTCTCTTGCTCTCTCCTCGCCTCTCTCTTCCTCCTCTCTCTTCCACCTCTCTATTCCCCCACTCTCTAATTCCTCCTATCTCCTCTTCCTCTCTCTTCCTCCTCTCTCCTCCTCCTCTCTCTTCCTCCTCTCTCTTCCTCCTCTCTCTTCCTCCTCTCTCTTCCTCCTCTCTCTTCCTCCTCTCTCCTGCTCTCTCCTCTTCCTCTCTCTTCCTCCTCTCTCTTCCTCCTCTCTCTTCCCCCTCTCTCTACTTCCTCATCTCTCCTCTTCCTCTCTCTTCCTCCTCTCTCTTCCTCTCTCTTCCTCCTCTCTCTCCCAACTCTCTCTTCCTCCTCTCTCTTCCTACTCTCTTCCTCCTCTCTCTTCTACCTCAGTCCCCCTCCTCTCTCCTCTTCCTCTCTCTTCCTCCTCTCTCTTCCTTCTCTCTCTCACTCCTATCTCTTCCTCCTCTCTCCTCCTCTCTCCTCGTCCTCTCTCTTCCTCCTGTCTCTTCCTCCTCTCTCTTCCTCCTCTCTCTTCCTCCTCTCTCTTCCTCCTCTCTCCTCTTTCTCTCTCTTCCTCCTCTCTCTTCCTTCTCTCTCTTCTTCCTCTCTCTTCCTCCTCTCTCTTCCTCCTCTCTCCTGCTCTCTCCTCTTCCTTTCTATTCTTCCTTTTTCTTCCTCCTCTCTCTTCCTCCTCTCTCATCCTCCTCTCTTTCTTCTCTCTGCTCTTCCTCTCTCTTCCTCCTCTCTCTTCCTCCTTTCTCTTCCTCCTCTCTCTTCCTTCTTTCTCCTGCTCTCTCCTTTTCCTCTCTCTTCCTCCCCTCTCTTCCTCCTCTCTCTTCCTCCTCTCTCTTCCTCCTCTCTTTCTCCTCTCTCCTCTTCCTCTCTTCTCTTCCTCTCTCTTCCTCCTCTCTCCTCTTCCTCTCTCTTCCTCCTCTGTCTTCCTCCTCTCTCTTCATCCTCTCTCTTGCTCTCTCCTCGCCTCTCTCTTCCTCCTCTCTCCTCCTCCTCTCTCTTCCTCCTCTCTCTTCCTCCTCTCTCTTCCTCCTCTCTCTTCCTCCTCTCTCTTCCTCCTCTCTCCTCCTCCTCTCTCATCCTCCTCTCTCCTCTTCCTCTCTCTTCCTCCTCACTCTTCCTCCTCTTTCTTCCTCCTCTCTCTTCCACCTCTCTCTTCCTCCTCTGTCTTTCTCCTCTCTCCTCCTCTCTCCTCTTCAGCTCTCTTTCTCCTCTCTCTTCCTCCTCTCTCCTCTTCCTCTCTCTTCCTCCTCTCTCTTCCTCGTCTCTCTTCCTCGTCTCTCTTCCTCCTCTCTCTTCCTCCTGTCTCTTCCTCCTCTCTCCTCTTCCTCTCTATTCTTCCTCTCTCTTCCACCTCTCCCTTCCTCCTCTCTCTTCCTCCTCTCTTTGTCCTCTCTCCCCTTCCTCTCTCTTCCTCCTCTCTCTTCCTCCTCTGTCTTCCTCCTCTCTCTTCCTCCTCTCTCTTCCTCCTCTCTCTTCATCCTCTCTCTTCCTCCTCTCTCTTCCTCCTCTCTCTTTCTCCTCTCTCCTCTTCCTCTCTCTTTCTCCTCTCTCTTCCTCTTCTCTCTCCTCTTCCTCTCTCTTCCTCCTCTCTCTTCCTCCTCTCTCTTCCTCCTCTCTCTTCCTCCTCTCTCTGCCTCCTCTCTCTTCCTCCTCTGTCTTTCTCCTCTCTCCTCCTCTCTCATCTTCCTCTCTCTTCCTCCTCTCTCTTCCTCCTCTCTCTTCCTCCTCTGTCTTTCTCCTCTCTCCTCCGCTCTCCTCATCCTCTCTCTTCCTCCTCTCTCCTCATCTTCTCTCTTCCTCCTCTCTCTTCTTCCTCTCTCTTCCTCCTCTCTCTTCCTCCTCTCTCTTCCTACTCTCTTCCTCCTGTCTTTTCCTCCTCTCTCTTCGTCCTCTCTCTTCCTCCTCTCTCTTCCTCCTCTCTTTCTCCTCTCTGCTCTTCCTCTCTCTTCCTCCTCTCTCTTCTTCCTCTCTCTTCCTCCTCTCTGTTCCTCGTCTCTCTTCCTACTCTCTCTTCCTCCACTCTCTTTCTCCTCTCTCCCCTTCCTCTCTCTTCCTCCTCTCTCGTCCTCCTATCTTTCCTCCTCTCTCTTCTTCCTCTCTCTTCCTCCTCTCTCTTCCTCCTCTCTTCTACTCCTTTCTCTTCCTCCTCTCTCTTCCTCTCTCTTCCTACTCTCTCTTCCTACTCTCTTCCTCCTCTCTCTTCTACCTCAGTCCCCCTCCTCTCTCCTCTTCCTCTCTCTTCCTCCTCTCTCTTCCTTCTCTCTCTCACTCCTCTCTCTTCCTCTCTTCTCTTCCTCTCTCTTCCTCCTCTCTCTTCCTCCTCTCTCTTCCTCCTCTCTTCTACTCCTCTCTCTTCCTTCTATTTCTTCCTCCTCTCTTCTACTCCTTTCTCTTCCTCCTCTCTCTTCCTCCTCACTACTTCCTACACTCTCTTCTTCAACTCTCTTCCTCCTCTCTCTTCCTCCTCTCTCTTCCTCTTCTCTCTTCCTCCTCTCTCTTCCTCCTCTCTCTTCTTCCTCTCTCCTCTTCCTCTCTCTTTCTCCTCTCTCTTCCTCCTCTCTCCTCTTCCTCTCTCTTCCTCCTTTCTCTTCCTCGTCTCTCTTCCTCCTCTCTCTTCCTCCTCACTACTTCCTACACTCTCCTCTTCATCTCTCTTCCTCCTCTCTCTTCCTCCTCTCTCTTCCTCCTCTCTCCTCTTCCTCTCTCTTCCTCCTCTCTCTTCCTCCTCTCTCTTCCTCCTCTCTTCTACTCCTTTCTCTTCCTCCTCTCTCTTCCTCTCTCTTCCTCCTCTCTCTTCCTCGTCTCTCTTCCTCCTCTCTCTTCCTACTCTCTTCCTCCACTCTCTTCCTCCTCTCTCCTCCTCCTCTCTCATCCTTCTCTCTCCTCTTCCTCTCTCTTCCTCCTCTCTCTTCCTCCTCTCTCTTCCCCCTCTCTCTACTTCCTCATCTCTCCTCTCCCTCTCTCTTCCTCCTCTCTCTTCCCCCTCTCTCTACTTCATCATCTCTCCTCTTCCTCTCTCTTCCTCCTCTCTCCTCCTCCTCTCTCTTCCTCCTCTCTCTTCCTCCTCTCTCTTCCTCCTCTCTCTTCCTCCTCTCTCCTCCTCCTCTCTCATCCTCCTCTCTCCTCTTCCTCTCTCTTCCTCCTCACTCTTCCTCCTCTTTCTTCCTCCTCTCTCTTCCTCCTCTCTCTTCCTCTCTTCTCTTCCTCTCTCTTCCTCCTCTCTCTTCCTTCTCTCTCTTCCTCTTCCTCTCTCCCTCCTCTCTTCTACTCCTCTCTCTTCCTCCTCTCTCTTCCTCCTCTCTCTTCCTCCTCTCTCTTCCTCCTCTCTCCTCTTCCTCTCTCTTCTTCCTTTCTCTTCCTCCTCTCCCTTCCTCCTCTCTCTTCCTCCTCTCTCTTTGTCCTCTCTCCCCTTCCTCTCACTTCCTCCTCTCTCGTCCTCCTCTCTCGTCCTCCTCTCTCTTCCTAATCTGTCTTTCTCCTCTCTCCTCCTCTCTCATCTTCCTCTCCCTTCCTCCTCTCTCTTCCTCCTCTGTCCTCTTCCTCTCTCTTCCTCCTCTCTCTTCCTCCTCTCTCTTCCTCCTCTCTCTTCCTCCTCTCTCCTACTCTCTCCTCTTCCTCTCTATTCTTCCTCTCTCTTCCTCCTCTCCCTTCCTCCTCTCTCTTCCTCCTCTCTCTTCCTCCTCTCTCTTTCTTCTCTCTCCTCTTCCTCTCTCTTCCTCCTCTCTCTTCCTCCTCTCTCTTCCTCCTCTCTCTTCCTACTCTCTCTGCCTCCTCTCTCTTCCTCCTCTGTCTTTCTCCTCTCTCCTCCTCTCTCATCTTCCTCTCTCTTCCTCCTCTCTCTTCCTCCTCTCTCTTCCTCCTCTGTCTTTCTCCTCTCTCCTCCTCTCTCCTCATCCTCTCTCTTCCTCCTCTCTCCTCATTTTCTTTCTTCCTCCTCTCTCTTCTTCCTCTCTCTTCCTCCTCTCTCTTCCTCCTCTCTCTTCCTACTCTCTTCCTCCTGTCTCTTCCTCCTCTCTCTTCCTCCTCACTCTTCCTCCTCTCTCTTCCTCTTCTCTCCTCCTCCTCTCTCTTCCTCCTCTTTCTTCCTCCACTCTCTTCCTCCTCTCTCTTCCCGCTCTCTCTTCCTCCTCTCTCTTCCTCCTCTCTCTTCCTCCTCCCTCCTGCTCTCTCCTCTTCCCCTCTCTTCCTCCTCTCTCTTCCTCCTCTCTCTTCCTCCTCTCTCCTCGTCCTCTCTCTTCCTCCTGTCTCTTCCTCCTCTCTCTTCCTCCTCTCTCTTCCTCCTCTCTCCTCTTCCTCTCTCTTCCTCCTCTCTCTTCCTCCTCTCTCTTCTTCCTCTCTCTTCCTCCTCTCTGTTCCTCGTCTCTCTTCCTACTCCCTCTTCCTCCTCTCTCTTTCTCCTCTCTCCCCTTCCTCTCTCTTCCTCCTCTCTCGTCCTCCTCTCTCTTCCGCCTCTCTCTTCCTCCTCTCTCTTCCTCCTCTCTCTTCCTCCTCTCTTCTACTCCTTTCTCTTCCTCCTCTCTCTTCCTCGTCTCTCTTCCTCCTCTCTTTTCCTACTCTCTTCCTCCTCTCTCTTCTACCTCAGTCCCCCTCCTCTCTCCTCTTCCTCTCTCTTCCTCCTCTCTCTTCCTTCTCTCTCTCACTCCTCTCTCTTCCTCTCTTCTCTTCCTCTCTCTTCCACCTCTCTCTTTCTCCTCTCTCTTCCTCCTCTCTTCTACTCCTATCTCTTCCTTCTCTCTCTTCCTCCTCTCTTCTACTCCTTTCTCTTCCTCCTCTCTCTTCCTCGTCACTACTTCCTACACTCTCTTCTTCAACACTCTTCCTCCTCTCTCTTCCTCCTCTCTCTTCCCCCTCTCTCTACTTCCTCATCTCTCCTCTTCCTCTCTCTTCCTCCTCTCTCCTCCTACTCTCTCTTCCTCCTCTCTCTTCCTCCTCTCTCTTCCTCCTCTCTCTTCCTCCTCTCTCTTCCTCCTCTCTCCTCCTCCTCTCTCATACTCCTCTCTCCTCTTCCTCTCTCTTCCACCTCACTCTTCCTCCTCTTTCCTCCTCCTCTCTCTTCCTCCTCTCTCTTCCTCTCTTCTCTTCCTCTCTCTTCCTCCTCTGTCTTCCTTCTCTCTCTTCCTCTTCCTCTCTCCCTCCTCTCTTCTACTCCTCTCTCTTCCTCCTCTCTCTTCCTCCTCTCTCTTCCTCCTCTCTCTTCCTCGTCTCTCTTCCTCCTCTCTCTTCCTCCTCTCTCTTCCTCCTCTCTCTTCCTCCTCTCTCCTCTTCCTCTCTCTTCTTCCTCTCTCTTCCTCCTCTCCCTTCCTCCTCTGTCTTCGTCCTCTCCCTTTGTCCTCTCTCCCCTTCCTCTCTCTTCCTCCTCTCTCGTCCTCCTCTCACTTCCTCCTCTCTCTTCCTAATCTGTCTTTCTCCTCTCTCCTCCTCTCTCATTTTCCTCTCCCTTCCTCCTCTCTCTTCCTCCTCTCCGTTCCTCCTCTCTCTTCATCCTCTCTGTTCCTCCTCTCTCTTCCTCCTCTCTCCTCTTCCTCTCTCTTTCTCCTCTCTCTTCCTCCTCTGTCCTCTTCCTCTCTCTTCCTCCTCTCTCCTACTCTCTCCTCTTCCTCTCTATTCTTCCTCTCTCTTCCTCCTCTCTCTTCCTCCTCTCTCTTTCTTCTCTCTCCTCTTCCTCTCTCTTCCTCCTCTCTCTTCCTCCTCTCTCTTCCTCCTCTCTCTTCCTCCTCTCTGTTCCTTCTCTCTCTGCCTCCTCTCTCTTCCTCCTCTGTCTTTCTCCTCTCTCCTCCTCTCTCATTTTCCTCTCTCTTCCTCCTCTCTCTTCCTCCTCTCTCTTCCTCCTCTGTCTTTCTCCTCTATCCTCCTCTCTCCTCTTCCTCTCTCTTCCTCCTCTCTCCTCATCTTCTCTCTTCCTCCTCTCTCTTCTTCCTCTCTCTTCCTCCTCTCCCTTCCTCCTCTCTCTTCATCCTCTCTCTTCCTCCTCTCTCTTCCTCCTCTCTCTTCCTCCTCTCTCCTCTTCCTCTCTTTCTCCTCTCTCTTCCTCCTCTGTCCTCTTCCTCTCTCTTCCTCCTCTCTCTTCCTCCTCTCTCTTCCTCCTCTCTCTTCCTCCTCTCTCCTACTCTCTCCTCTTCCTCTCTATTCTTCCTCTCTCTTCCTCCTCTCCCTTCCTCCTCTCTCTTCGTCCTCTCTCTTCCTCCTCTCTCTTTCTTCTCTCTCCTCTTCTTCTCTCTTCCTCCTCTCTCTTCCTCCTCTCTCTTCCTCCTCTCTCTTCCTCCTCTCTCTGCCTCCTCTCTCTTCCTCCTCTGTCTTTCTCCTCTCTCCTCCTCTCTCATCTTCCTCTCTCTTCCTTCTCTCTCTTCCTCCTCTCTTCTACTCCTTTCTCTTCCTCCTCTCTCTTCCTCCTCACTACTTCCTACACTCTCTTCTTCAACTCTCTTCCTGTCTCTCTTCCTCCTCTCTCTTCCTCTTCTCTCTTCCTCCTCGCTCTTCCTCCTCTCTCTTCTTCCTCTCTCCTCTTACTCTCTCTTTCTCCTCTCTCTTCCTCCTCTCTCCTCTTCCTCTCTCTTCCTCCTTTCTCTTCCTTGTCTCTCTTCCTCCTCTCTCTTCCTCCTCACTACTTCCTACACTATCCTCTTCATCTCTCTTCCTCCTCTCTCTTCCTCCTCTCTCTTCCTCCTCTCTCTTCCTCCTCTCTCCTCTTCCTCTCTCTTCTTCCTCTCTCTTTCTCCTCTCCCTTCCTCCTCTGTCTTCCTCCTCTCTCTTCCTCTTCTTTCTTCCTCCTCTCCCTTCCTCCTCTCTCCTCCTCCTCTCTCTTCCTCCTCTCTCTTCCTCCTCTCTTTTCCTCCTCTCTCATTCTCCTCTCTCTTCCTCCTCTCTCTTCCTCCTCTCTCCTTGTGACTCCTCTTCCTCCTCTCTATTCCTCTTCTCTCTTCCTCCTCTCTCTTCCTCCAATCTGTTCCTCCACTCTCCTATTCCTCTCTCTTCCCTCTCTTCGTCCTCTCTCTTCCTCCTCTCTCTTCCTATTCGCTTCTCATCTCTCCTCTTCCTCTCTCTTTCTCTTCTCTCTTCCTCATCTCTCCTCTTCCTCTCTCTTCCTCCTCTCTCTTCCTCCTCTCTCTTCCTCCTCTCTCTTCCTCCTCTCTCTTCCTCCTCTCTCTTCCTCGTCTCTTCTCCTCCTCTCTCTTCCTCCTGTCTCTTCCTCCTCTCTTCTACTCCTCTCTCTTCCTCCTCTCTACTTCCTACACTCTCCTCTTCATCTCTCTTCATCCTCTCTCTTCCTCCTCTCTCTTCCTCCTCTCTCTTCCTCTCTCTTCCTCCTCTCTCTTCCTCCTCTCTCTTCCTCCTCTCTCTTCCTCTTCTCTCTTCCTCCTCTCTCTGCCTCCTCTCTCTTCCTCCTCTGTCTTTCTCCTCTCTCCTCCTCTCTCATCTTCCTCTCTCTTCCTCCTCTCTCTTCCTCCTCTCTCTTCCTCCTCTGTCTTTCTCCTCTCTCCTCCTCTCTCCTCTTCCTCTCTCTTCCTCCTCTCTCCTCATCTTCTCTCTTCCTCCTCTCTCTTCTTCCTCTCTCTTCCTCCTCTCTCTTCCTCCTCTCTCTTCCTCCTCTCTCCTCTTCCTCTCTCTTCCTCCTCTCTCTTCCTCCTCTCTCTTCTTCCTCTCTCTTCCTCCTCTCTATTCCTCCTCTATCCTGCTCTCTCCTCTTCCTCTCTATTCTTCCTTTTTCTTCCTCCTCTCTCTTCCTCCTCTCTCTTCCTCCTCTCTTTCTCCTCTCTGCTCTTCCTCTCTCTTCCTCCTCTCTCTTCCTCCTTTCTCTTCCTCGTCTCTCTTCCTTCTTTCTCCTGCTCTCTCCTTTTCCTCTCTCTTCCTCCTCTCTCTTCCTCCTCTCTCTTCCTCCTCTCTCTTCCTCTTCTCTTTCTCCTCTCTCCTGTTCCTCTATTCTCTTCCTCTCTCTTCCTCCTCTGTCTTCCTCCTCTCTCTTCCTCCTCTCTCTTGCTCTCTCCTCGCCTCTCTCTTCCTCCTCTCTCTTCCTCCTCTCTATTCCCCCTCTCTCTACTTCCTCCTTTCTCCTCTTCCTCTCTCTTCCTCCTCTCTCCTCCTCCTCTCTCTTCCTCCTCTCTCTTCCTCCTCTCTCCTCCTCTCTCTTCCTCCTCTCTCTTCCTCCTCTCTCTTCCCCCTCTCTCTACTTCCTCATCTCTCCTCTTCCTCTCTCTTCCTCCTCTCTCCTCCTCCTCTCTCTTCCTCCTCTCTCTTCCTTCTCTCTCTTCCTCCTCTCTCTTCCTCCTCTCTCCTCCTCCTCTCTCCTCCTCCTCTCTCATCCTCCTCTCTCCTCTACCTCTCTCTTCCTCCTCACTCTTCCTCCTCTTTCCTCCTCCTCTCTCTTCCTCCTCTATCTTCCTCCTCTCTCTTCCTCCTCTCTCTTCCTCCTCTCTCTGCCTCCTCTCTCTTCCTCCTCTATCTATCTCCTCTCTCTTCCTCTCTCCTCTTCCTCTCTCTTCCTCCTCTCTCCTCATCTTCTCTCTTCGTACTATCTCTTCTTCCTCTCTCTTCCTCCTCTCTCTTCCTCCTCTCTCCTCCTCCTCTCTCATCCTCCTCTTTCCTCTTCCTCTCTCTTCCGCCTCACTCTTCCTCCTCTCTCTTTCTCCTCTCTCCTCCTCCTCTCTCTTCCTCTTCTCTCTTCCTCCTGTCTCTTCCTCCTCTCTCTTCCTCCTCTCTTCTCCTCCTCTCTCTTCCCCTCTCTCTTCCTCCTCTCTCTTACTCTTCTCTACTTCCACCTCTCTCCTCATGCTCTCTCTTCCTCATCTCTCTTCCTCCTCTCTCTTCCTCGTCTCTACTTCCTTCTCTCTCCTCTTGCTCTCTCTTCCTCCTCTTTCTTCCTCCTCTCTCTTCCTCCTCTCTCTTCCTCTCTTCTCTTCCTCTCTCTTCCTCCTCTCTCTTCCTTCTCTCTCTTCCTCTTCCTCTCTCCCTTCTCTCTTCTACTGCTCTCTCTTCCTCCTCTCTCTTCCTCCTCTCTCTTCCTCCTCTCTCTTCCTCCTCTCTCTTCCTCCTCTGTCTTTCTCCTCTCTCCTCCTCTCTCCTCATCCTCTCTCTTCCTACTCTCTCCTCATCTTCTCTCTTCCTCCTCTCTCTTCTTCCTCTCTCTTCCTCCTCTCTCTTCCTCCTCTCTCTTCCTACTCTCTTCCTCCTGTCTCTTCCTCCTCTCTCTTCGTCCTCTCTCTTCCTCCTCTCTTTTCCTCCTCTCTTTCTCCTCTCTGCTCTTCCTCTCTCTTCCTCCTCTCTCTTCCTCCTCTCTCTTCCTCCTCTCTCCTCCTCCTCTCTCTTCCTCCTCTTTCTTCCTCCACTCTCTTCCTCCTCTCTCTTCCCGCTCTCTCTTCCTCCTCTCTCTTCCTCCTTTCTCTTCCTCCTCCCTCCTGCTCTCTCCTCTTCCCCTCTCTTCCTCCTCTCTCTTCCTCCTCTCTCTTCCTCCTCTCTCCTCGTCCTCTCTCTTCCTCCTGTCTCTTCCTCCTCTCTCTTCCTCCTCTCTCTTCCTCCTCTCTCTTCCTCCTCTCTCCTCTTCCTCTCTCTTCCTCCTCTCTCTTCCTCCTCTCTCTTCTTCCTCTCTCTTCCTCCTCTCTGTTCCTCGTCTCTCTTCCTACTCTCTCTTCCTCCACTCTCTTTCTCCTCTCTCCCCTTCCTCTCTCTTCCTCCTCTCTCGTCCTCCTATCTCTTCCTCCTCTCTCTTCCTCCTCTGCCTTCCTCCTCTCTCCTACTCTCTCCTCTTCCTCTCTATTCTTCCTCTCTCTTCCTCCTCTCCCTTCCTCCTCTCTCTTCCTCCTCTCTCTTCCTCCTCTCTCTTTCTTCTCTCTCCTCTTCCTCTCTCTTCCTCCTCTCTCTTCCTCCTCTCTCTTCCTCCTCTCTCTTCCTACTCTCTCTGCCTCCTCTCTCTTCCTCCTCTGTCTTTCTCCTCTCTCCTCCTCTCTCATCTTCCTCTCTCTTCCTCCTCTCTCTTCCTCCTCTCTCTTCCTCCTCTATCTTTCTCCTCTCTCTTCCTCTCTCCTCTTCCTCTCTCTTCCTCCTCTCTCCTCATCTTCTCTCTTCGTACTATCTCTTCTTCCTCTCTCTTCCTCCTCTCTCTTCCTCCTCTCTCCTCCTCCTCTCTCATCCTCCTCTTTCCTCTTCCTCTCTCTTCCGCCTCACTCTTCCTCCTCTCTCTTTCTCCTCTCTCCTCCTCCTCTCTCTTCCTCTTCTCTCTTCCTCCTGTCTCTTCCTCCTCTCTCTTCCTCCTCTCTTCTCCTCCTCTCTCTTCCCCTCTCTCTTCCTCCTCTCTCTTACTCTTCTCTACTTCCTCCTCTCTCCTCATGCTCTCTCTTCCTCATCTCTCTTCCTCCTCTCTCTTCCTCGTCTCTACTTCCTTCTCTCTCCTCTTGCTCTCTCTTCCTCCTCTTTCTTCCTCCTCTCTCTTCCTCCTCTCTCTTCCTCTCTTCTCTTCCTCTCTCTTCCTCCTCTCTCTTCCTTCTCTCTCTTCCTCTTCCTCTCTCCCTCCTCTCTTCTACTGCTCTCTCTTCCTCCTCTCTCTTCCTCCTCTCTCTTCCTCCTCTCTCTTCCTCCTCTCTCCTCTTCCTCTCTCTTTCTCCTCTCTCTTCCTCCTCTCTCCTCTTCCTCTCTCTTCCTCCTCTCTCTTCCTCCTCTCTCTTCCTCCTCTCTCTTTCTCCTCTCTCTTTCTCCTCTCTCCCCTTCCTCTCTCTTACTCCTCTCTCTTCTTCCTCTCTCTTCTTCCACTCTCTTCCTCCTCTCCCTTCCTCCTATCTCTTCCTCCTCTCTCTTCCTCCTCTCTCTTCCTCCTCTCTTTCTCCTCTCTCCTCCCCTCTCCGCTTCCTCTCTCTTCCTACTCTCTTCCTCCTCTCTCTTCTACCTCAGTCCTCCTCCTCTCTCCTCTTCCTCTCTCTTCCTCCTCTCTCTTCCTTCTCTCTATCACTCCTCTCTCTTCCTCTCTTCTCTTCCTCTCTCTTCCTCCTTTCTCTTCCTCCTCTCTCTTCCTCCTCTCTTCTACTCCTCTCTCTTCCTCCTCTCTCTTCCTCCTCTCTTCTACTCCTCTCTCTTCCTCCTCTCTCTTCCTCCTCTCTTCTACTCCTCTCTCTTCCTCCTCTCTCTTCCTCCTCACTACTTCCAATACTCTCCTCTTCATCTCTCTTCCTCCTCTCTCTTCCTCCTCTCTCTTCCTCTACTCTCTTCCTCCTCTCTCTTCCTCCTCTCTCTTCCTCCTCTCTCTTCCTCCTCTCTCTTCCTCCTCTCTTCTCTTCCTCTCTCTTCCTCCTCTCTCTTCCTCCTCTCTCCTCTTCCTCTCTCTTCCTCCTCTCTCTTCCTCCTCTCTCCTCTTCCTCTCTCTTCCTCCTCTCTCTTCCTCCTCTCTCTTCCTCCTCTCACTTCCTCCTCTCTCTTCCTCCTCTTTCTTCCTCCTCTCTCCTCTTCCTCTCTCTTCCTCCTCTCTCTTCCTCCTCTATCCTCTTCTTCTCTCTTCCTCCTCTCTCTTCCTCCTCTCTCTTCCTCCTCTCTCCTCTTCCTCTCTCTTCCACCTCTCTCTTCCTCGTCTTTCTTCCTCCTCTGTCTTCCTCCTATCTCCTCTTCCTCTCCCTTCCTCCTCTCTCTTCCTCCTATCTCTTCCTCCTCTCTCTTCCTCGTCTCTCCTCTTCCTCTCTCTTCGTCCTCTCTCTTCGTCCTCTATCCTCTTCCTCTCTCTTCCTCCTCTCTCTTCCTCCTCTCACTTCGCCTTCTCTCTTCCTCCTCTCTCTTCCTCCTCTCTCTTTCTCTCTCTCTTCCTCCTCTCTCCTCTTCCTCTCTCTTCCTCCTCTCTCTTCCTCCTCTCTGCTCTTCCTCTCTCTTCCTCCTCTCTCTTCCTCCTCTCTCCTCTTCCACTCCCTTCCTCCTCTCTCTTCCTCCTCTTTCTTCCTCCTCTCTCTTCCTCCTCTCTCCTCTTCCTCTCTCTTCTTCCTCTCTCTTCCTACTCCCCTTTCCTCGTCTCTCTTCCTCCTCTCTCTTCCTCCTCTCTCTTCCTCCTCTCTCCTCTTCCACTCCCTTACTCCTCTCTCTTCCTCCTCTTTCTTCCTCCTCTCTCTTCCTCCTCTCTCCTCTTCCTCTCTCTTCTTCCTCTCTCTTCCTACTCTCCTTTCCTCCTCTCTCTATCTCCTCTCTCTTGCTCCTCTCTCTTCCTCCTCTCTCTTCTTCCTCTCTCCTCTTCCGCTCTCTTTCTCCTCTCTCTTCCTCCTCTCTTTCTCCTCTCTCCTGTTCCTCTATTCTCTTCCTCTCTCTTCCTCCTCTGTCTTCCTCCTCTCTCTTCCTCCTCTCTCTTGCTCTCTCCTCGCCTCTCTCTTCCTCCTCTCTCTTCCTCCTCTCTATTCCCCCTCTCTCTACTTCCTCCTTTCTCCTCTTCCTCTCTCTTCCTCCTTTCTCCTCCTCCTCTCTCTTCCTCCTCTCTCTTCCTCCTCTCTCTTCCTCCTCTCTCTTCCTCCTCTCTCTTCCTCCTCTCTCCTCCTCTCTCTTCCTCCTCTCTCTTCCTCCTCTCTCTTCCCCCTCTCTCTACTTCCTCATCTCTCCTCTTCCTCTCTCTTCCTCCTCTCTCCTCCTCCTCTCTCTTCCTCCTCTCTCTTCCTTCTCTCTCTTCCTCCTCTCTCTTCCTCCTCTCTCCTCCTCCTCTCTCCTCCTCCTCTCTCATCCTCCTCTCTCCTCTACCTCTCTCTTCCTCCTCACTCTTCCTCCTCTTTCCTCCTCCTCTCTCTTCCTCCTCTATCTTCCTCCTCTCTCTTCCTCCTCTCTCTTCCTCCTCTCTCTGCCTCCCCTCTCTTCCTCCTCTGTCTTTCTCCTCTCTCCTCCTCTCTCATCTTCCTCTCTCTTCCTCCTCTCTCTTCCTCCTCTCACTTCGCCTTCTCTCTTCCTCCTCTCTCTTCCTCCTCTCTCTTTCTCTCTCTCTTCCTCCTCTCTCCTCTTCCTCTCTCTTCCTCCTCTCTCCTCATCTTCTCTCTTCCTCCTATCTCTTCTTCCTCTCTCTTCCTCCTCTCTCTTCCTCCTCTCTCTTCCTCCTATCTCTTCCTCCTCTCTCCTCTTCCTCTCTCTTCCTCCTCTCTCTTCCTCCTCTCTCTTCTTCCTCTCTCTTCCTCCTCTCTCTTCCTCCTCTATCCTGCTCTCTCCTCTTCCTCTCTATTCTTCCTTTTTCTTCCTCCTCTCTCTTCCTCTTCTCTCTTCCTCCTCTCTTTCTCCTCTCTGCTCTTCCTCTCTCTTCCTCCTCTCTCTTCCTCCTTTCTCTTCCTCGTCTCTCTTCCTTCTTTCTCCTGCTCTCTCCTTTTCCTCTCTCTTCCTCCTCTCTCTTCCTCCTCTCTCTTCCTCCTTTCTCTTCCTCCTCTCTTTCTCCTCTCTCCTGTTCCTCTATTCTCTTCCTCTCTCTTCCTCCTCTGTCTTCCTCCTCTCTCTTCCTCCTCTCTCTTGCTCTCTCCTCGCCTCTCTCTTCCTCCTCTCTATTCCTCCTCTCTATTCCCCCTCTCTCTACTTCCTCCATTCTCCTCTTCCTCTCTCTTCCTCCTCTCTCCTCCTCCTCTCTCTTCCTCCCTCTCTCTTCCTCCTCTCTCTTCCTCCTCTCTCTTCCTCCTCTCTCTTCCTCCTCTCTCCTGCTCTCTCCTCTTCCTCTCTCTTCCTCCTCTCTCTTCCTCCTCTCTCTTCCCCCTCTCTCTACTTCCTCATCTCTCCTCTTCCTCTCTCTTCCTCCTCTCTCCTCCTCCTCTCTCTTCCTCCTCTCTCTTCCTCCTCTCTCTTCCTCCTCTCTCTCCTCCTCTCTCCTCCTCCTCTCTCCTCCTCCTCTCTCATCCTCCTCTCTCCTCTACCTCTCTCTTCCTCCTCACTCTTCCTCTCTTCTCTTCCTCTCTCTTCCTCCTCTGTCTTCCTTCTCTCTCTTCCTCTTCCTCTCTCCCTCCTCTCTTCTACTCCTCTCTCTTCCTCCTCTCTCTTCCTCCTCTCTATTCCCCCTCTCTCTACTTCCTCCTTTCTCCTCTTCCTCTCTCTTCCTCCTCTCTCCTCTTCCTCTCTCTTCCTCCTCTCTCTTCCTCCTCTCTCTTCTTCCTCTCTCTTCCTCCTCTCTCTTCCTCCTCTCTCCTGCTCTCTCCTCTTCCTCTCTATTCTACCTTTTTCTTCCTCCTCTCTCTTCCTCCTCTCTCTTCCTCCTCTCTTTCTCCTCTTGGCTCTTCCTCTCTCTTCCTCCTCTCTCTTCCTCCATTCTCTTCCTCCTCTCTCTTTCTTCTTTCTCCTGCTCTCTCCTTTTCCTCTCTCTTCCTCCTCTCTCTTCCTCCTCTCTCTTCCTCCTCTCTCTTCCTGCTCTCTCTTCCTCCTCTCTTTCTCCTCTCTCCTCTTCCTCTCTCTTCTTCCTCTCTCTTCCTACTCTCCTTTCCTCCTCTCTCTATCTCCTCTCTCTTGCTCCTCTCTCTTCCTCCTCTCTCTTCTTCCTCTCTCCTCTTCCGCTCTCTTTCTCCTCTCTCTTCCTCCTCTCTTTCTCCTCTCTCCTGTTCCTCTATTCTCTTCCTCTCTCTTCCTCCTCTGTCTTCCTCCTCTCTCTTCCTCCTCTCTCTTGCTCTCTCCTCGCCTCTCTCTTCCTCCTCTCTCTTCCTCCTCTCTATTCCCCCTCTCTCTACTTCCTCCTTTCTCCTCTTCCTCTCTCTTCCTCCTTTCTCCTCCTCCTCTCTCTTCCTCCTCTCTCTTCCTCCTCTCTCTTCCTCCTCTCTCTTCCTCCTCTCTCTTCCTCCTCTCTCCTCCTCTCTCTTCCTCCTCTCTCTTCCTCCTCTCTCTTCCCCCTCTCTCTACTTCCTCATCTCTCCTCTTCCTCTCTCTTCCTCCTCTCTCCTCCTCCTCTCTCTTCCTCCTCTCTCTTCCTTCTCTCTCTTCCTCCTCTCTCTTCCTCCTCTCTCCTCCTCCTCTCTCTCTCCTCCTCCTCTCTCATCCTCCTCTCTCCTCTACCTCTCTCTTCCTCCTCACTCTTCCTCCTCTTTCCTCCTCCTCTCTCTTCTCCTCTATCTTCCTCCTCTCTCTTCCTCCTCTCTCTTCCTCCTCTCTCTGCCTCCCCTCTCTTCCTCCCTGTCTTTCTCCTCTCTCCTCCTCTCTCATCTTCCTCTCTCTTCCTCCTCTCTCTTCCTCCTCTCACTTCGCCTTCTCTCTTCCTCCTCTCTCTTCCTCCTCTCTCTTTCTCTCTCTCTTCCTCCTCTCTCCTCTTCCTCTCTCTTCCTCCTCTCTCCTCATCTTCTCTCTCCTCCTATCTCTTCTTCCTCTCTCTTCCTCCTCTCTCTTCCTCCTCTCTCTTCCTCCTATCTCTTCCTCCTCTCTCCTCTTCCTCTCTCTTCCTCCTCTCTCTTCCTCCTCTCTCTTCTTCCTCTCTCTCCTCCTCTCTCTTCCTCCTCTATCCTGCTCTCTCCTCTTCCTCTCTATTCTTCCTTTTTCTTCCTCCTCTCTCTTCCTCTTCTCTCTTCCTCCTCTCTTTCTCCTCTCTGCTCTTCCTCTCTCTTCCTCCTCTCTCTTCCTCCTTTCTCTTCCTCGTCTCTCTTCCTTCTTTCTCCTGCTCTCTCCTTTTCCTCTCTCTTCCTCCTCTCTCTTCCTCCTCTCTCTTCCTCCTTTCTCTTCCTCCTCTCTTTCTCCTCTCTCCTGTTCCTCTATTCTCTTCCTCTCTCTTCCTCCTCTGTCTTCCTCCTCTCTCTTCCTCCTCTCTCTTGCTCTCTCCTCGCCTCTCTCTTCCTCCTCTCTATTCCTCCTCTCTATTCCCCCTCTCTCTACTTCCTCCTTTCTCCTCTTCCTCTCTCTTCCTCCTCTCTCCTCCTCCTCTCTCTTCCTCCTCTCTCTTCCTCCTCTCTCTTCCTCCTCTCTCTTCCTCCTCTCTCTTCCTCCTCTCTCCTGCTCTCTCCTCTTCCTCTCTCTTCCTCCTCTCTCTTCCTCCTCTCTCTTCCCCCTCTCTCTACATCCTCATCTCTCCTCTTCCTCTCTCTTCCTCCTCTCTCCTCCTCCTCTCTCTTCCTCCTCTCTCTTCCTCCTCTCTCTTCCTCCTCTCTCTTCCTCCTCTCTCCTCCTCCTCTCTCCTCCTCCTCTCTCATCCTCCTCTCTCCTCTACCTCTCTCTTCCTCCTCACTCTTCCTCTCTTCTCTTCCTCTCTCTTCCTCCTCTGTCTTCCTTCTCTCTCTTCCTCTTCCTCTCTCCCTCCTCTCTTCTACTCCTCTCTCTTCCTCCTCTCTCTTCCTCCTCTCTATTCCCCCTCTCTCTACTTCCTCCTTTCTCCTCTTCCTCTCTCTTCCTCCTCTCTCCTCTTCCTCTCTCTTCCTCCTCTCTCTTCCTCCTCTCTCTTCTTCCTCTCTCTTCCTCCTCTCTCTTCCTCCTCTCTCCTGCTCTCTCCTCTTCCTCTCTATTCTACCTTTTTCTTCCTCCTCTCTCTTCCTCCTCTCTCTTCCTCCTCTCTTTCTCCTCTCTGCTCTTCCTCTCTCTTCCTCCTCTCTCTTCCTCCATTCTCTTCCTCCTCTCTCTTCCTTCTTTCTCCTGCTCTCTCCTTTTCCTCTCTCTTCCTCCTCTCTCTTCCTCCTCTCTCTTCCTCCTCTCTTTCTCCTCTCTCCTCCCCTCTCCGCTTCCTCTCTCTTCCTATTCTCTTCCTCCTCTCTCTTCTACCTCAGTCCTCCTCCTCTCTCCTCTTCCTCTCTCTTCCTCCTCTCTCTTCCTTCTCTCTATCACTCCTCTCTCTTCCTCTCTTCTCTTCCTCTCTCTTCCTCCTTTCTCTTCCTCCTCTCTCTTCCTCCTCTCTTCTACTCCTCTCTCTTCCTCCTCTCTCTTCCTCCTCTCTTCTACTCCTCTCTCTTCCTCCTATCTCTTCCTCCTCTCTTCTACTCCTCTCTCTTCCTCCTCTCTCTTCCTCCTCACTACTTCCAATACTCTCCTCTTCATCTCTCTTCCTCCTCTCTCTTCCTCCTCTCTCTTCCTCTCTCTCTTCCTCCTCTCTCTTCTTCCTCTCTCCTCTTCCTCTCTCTTCTCCTCTCTCTCCCTCCTCTCTCCTCTTCCTCTCTCTTCCTCCTCTCTCTTCCTCCTCTCTCTGCCTCCTGTCTACTTCCTCCTCTCTCCTCTTGCTCTCTCTTCCTCCTCTCTCTTCCTCCTCTCTCTTCCTCCTCTCTACTTCCTTCTCTCTCCTCTTGCTCTCTCTTCCTCCTCTTTCTTCCTCCTCTCTTCTACTCCTCTCTCTTCCTCCTCTCTCTTCCTCCTCTCCCTTCCTCCTCTATCTTCCTCCTCTCTCTTGTCCTCTCTCCCCTTCCTCTCTCTTCCTCCTCTCTCTTCCTCCTCTCTCTTCCTCTACTCTCTTCCTCCTCTCTCTTCCTCCTCTCTCTTCCTCCTCTCTCTTCCTCCTCTCTTCTCTTCCTCTCTCTTCCTCCTCTCTCTTCCTCCTCTCTCCTCTTCCTCTCTCTTCCTCCTCTCTCTTCCTCCTCTCTCCTCTTCCTCTCTCTTCCTCCTCTCTCTTCCTCCTCTCTCTTCCTCCTCTCACTTCCTCCTCTCTCTCTCCTCCTCTTTCTTCCTCCTCTCTCCTCTTCCTCTCTCTTCCTCCTCTCTCTTCCTCCTCTATCCTCTTCTTCTCTCTTCCTCCTCTCTCTTCCTCCTCTCTCTTCCTCCTCTCTCCTCTTCCTCTCTCTTCCACCTCTCTCTTCCTCGTCTTTCTTCCTCCTCTGTCTTCCTCCTATCTCCTCTTCCTCTCCCTTCCTCCTCTCTCTTCCTCCTATCTCTTCCTCCTCTCTCTTCCTCGTCTCTCCTCTTCCTCTCTCTTCGTCCTCTCTCTTCGTCCTCTATCCTCTTCCTCTCTCTTCCTCCTCTCTCTTCCTCCTCTCTATTCCCCCTCTCTCTACTTCCTCCTTTCTCCTCTTCCTCTCTCTTCCTCCTCTCTCCTCCTCCTCTCTCTTCCTCCTCTCTCTTCCTCCTCTCTCCTCCTCTCTCTTCCTCCTCTCTCTTCCTCCTCTCTCTTCCCCCTCTCTCTACTTCCTCATCTCTCCTCTTCCTCTCTCTTCCTCCTCTCTCCTCCTCCTCTCTCTTCCTCCTCTCTCTTCCTTCTCTCTCTTCCTCCTCTCTCTTCCTCCTCTCTCCTCCTCCTCTCTCCTCCTCCTCTCTCATCCTCCTCTCTCCTCTACCTCTCTCTTCCTCCTCACTCTTCCTCCTCTTTCCTCCTCCTCTCTCTTCCTCCTCTATCTTCCTCCTCTCTCTTCCTCCTCTCTCTTCCTCCTCTCTCTGCCTCCTCTCTCTTCCTCCTCTGTCTTTCTCCTCTCTCCTCCTCTCTCATCTTCCTCTCTCTTCCTCCTCTCTCTTCCTCCTCTCTCTTCCTCCTCTATCTTTCTCCTCTCTCTTCCTCTCTCCTCTTCCTCTCTCTTCCTCCTCACTCCTCATCTTCTCTCTTCGTACTATCTCTTCTTCCTCTCTCTTCCTCCTCTCTCTTCCTCCTCTCTCTTCCTCCTATCTCTTCCTCCTCTCTCCTCTTCCTCTCTCTTCCTCCTCTCTCCTTCCTCCACTCTCTTCTTCTCTCTCTTCCTCCTCTCTCTTCCTCCTCTATCCTGCTCTCTCCTCTTCCTCTCTATTCTTCCTTTTTCTTCCTCCTCTCTCTTCCTCTTCTCTCTTCCTCCTCTCTTTCTCCTCTCTGCTCTTCCTCTCTCTTCCTCCTCTCTCTTCCTCCTTTCTCTTCCTCGTCTCTCTTCCTTCTTTCTCCTGCTCTCTCCTTTTCCTCTCTCTTCCTCCTCTCTCTTCCTCCTCTCTCTTCCTCCTCTCTCCTCTTCCTCTCTCTTCCACCTCTCTCTTCCTCGTCTTTCTCCTCCTCTCTCTTCCTCCTCTCTCCTCTTCCTCTCTCTTCCTCCTCTCTCTTCCTCTCTCTCTTCCTCCTCTCACTTCCTCCTCTCTCTTCCTCCTCTTTCTTCCTCCTCTCTCCTCTTCTTCTCTCTTCCTCCTCTCTCTTCCTCCTCTATCCTCTTCTTCTCTCTTCCTCCTCTCTCTTCCTCCTCTCTCTTCCTCCTCTCTCCTCTTCCTCTCTCTTCCACCTCTCTCTTCCTCGTCTTTCTTCCTCCTCTGTCTTCCTCCTATCTCCTCTTCCTCTCCCTTCCTCCTCTCTCTTCCTCCTATCTCTTCCTCCTCTCTCTTCCTCGTCTCTCCTCTTCCTCTCTCTTCGTCCTCTCTCTTCGTCCTCTATCCTCTTCCTCTCTCTTCCTCCTCTCTCTTCCTCCTCTCTATTCCCCCTCTCTCTACTTCCTCCTTTCTCCTCTTCCTCTCTCTTCCTCCTCTCTCCTCCTCCTCTCTCTTCCTCCTCTCTCTTCCTCCTCTCTCCTCCTCTCTCTTCCTCCTCTCTCTTCCTCCTCTCTCTTCCCCCTCTCTCTACTTCCTCATCTCTCCTCTTCCTCTCTCTTCCTCCTCTCTCCTCCTCCTCTCTCTTCCTCCTCTCTCTTCCTCCTCTCTCTTCCTCCTCTCTCTTTCTCCTCTCTCTTTCTCCTCTCTCCTCCTCCTCTCTCATCCTCCTCTCTCCTCTACCTCTCTCTTCCTCCTCACTCTTCCTCCTCTTTCCTCCTCCTCTCTCTTCCTCCTCTATCTTCCTCCTCTCTCTTCCTCCTCTCTCTTCCTCCTCTCTCTGCCTCCTCTCTCTTCCTCCTCTGTCTTTCTCCTCTCTCCTCCTCTCTCATCTTCCTCTCTCTTCCTCCTCTCTCTTCCTCCTCTCTCTTCCTCCTCTATCTTTCTCCTCTCTCTTCCTCTCTCCTCTTCCTCTCTCTTCCTCCTCTCTCCTCATCTTCTCTCTTCGTACTATCTCTTCTTCCTCTCTCTTCCTCCTCTCTCTTCCTCCTCTCTCTTCCTCCTATCTCTTCCTCCTCTCTCCTCTTCCTCTCTCTTCCTCCTCTCTCTTCCTCCTCTCTCTTCTTCCTCTCTCTTCCTCCTCTCTCTTCCTCCTCTATCCTGCTCTCTCCTCTTCCTCTCTATTCTTCCTTTTTCTTCCTCCTCTCTCTTCCTCTTCTCTCTTCCTCCTCTCTTTCTCCTCTCTGCTCTTCCTCTCTCTTCCTCCTCTCTCTTCCTCCTTTCTCTTCCTCGTCTCTCTTCCTTCTTTCTCCTGCTCTCTCCTTTTCCTCTCTCTTCCTCCTCTCTCTTCCTCCTCTCTCTTCCTCCTTTCTCTTCCTCCTCTCTTTCTCCTCTCTCCTGTTCCTCTATTCTCTTCCTCTCTCTTCCTCCTCTGTCTTCCTCCTCTCTCTTCCTCCTCTCTCTTGCTCTCTCCTCTTCCTCTCTCTTCCTCCTCTCTCTTCCTCCTCTCTATTCCCCCTCTCTCTACTTCCTCCTCTCTCCTCTTCCTCTCTCTTCCTCCTCTCTCCTCCTCCTCTCTCTTCCTCCTCTCTCTTCCTCGTCTCTCTTCCTCTACTCTCTTCCTCCTCTCTCTTCCTCCTCTCTCCTCCTCCTCTCTCATCCTCCTCTTTCCTCTTCCTCTCTCTTCCGCCTCACTCTTCCTCCTCTCTCTTTCTCCTCTCTCCTCCTCCTCTCTCTTCCTCTTCTCTCTTCCTCCTGTCTCTTCCTCCTCTCTCTTCCTCCTCTCTCTTCCTCCTCTCTTCTCCTCCTCTCTCTTCCCCTCTCTCTTCCTCCTCTCTCTTTCTCTTCTCTACTTCCTCCTCTCTCCTCATGCTCTCTCTTCCTCATCTCTCTTCCTCCTCTCTCTTCCTCGTCTCTACTTCCTTCTCTCTCCTCTTGCTCTCTCTTCCTCCTCTTTCTTCCTCCTCTCTCTTCCTCCTCTCTCTTCCTCTCTTCTCTTCCTCTCTCTTCCTCCTCTCTCTTCCTTCTCTCTCTTCCTCTTCCTCTCTCCCTCCTCTCTTCTACTGCTCTCTCTTCCTCCTCTCTCTTCCTCCTCTCTCTTCCTCCTCTCTCTTCCTCCTCTCTCCTCTTCCTCTCTCTTTCTCCTCTCTCTTCCTCCTCTCTCCTCTTCCTCTCTCTTCCTCCTCTCTCTTCCTCCTCTCTCTTCCTCCTCTCTCTTTCTCCTCTCTCTTTCTCCTCTCTCCCCTTCCTCTCTCTTACACCTCTCTCTTCTTCCTCTCTCTTCTTCCACTCTCTTCCTCCTCTCCCTTCCTCCTATCTCTTCCTCCTCTCTCTTCCTCCTCTCTCTTCCTCCTCTCTTTCTCCTCTCTCCTCCCCTCTCCGCTTCCTCTCTCTTCCTACTCTCTTCCTCCTCTCTCTTCTACCTCAGTCCTCCTCCTCTCTCCTCTTCCTCTCTCTTCCTCCTCTCTCTTCCTTCTCTCTATCACTCCTCTCTCTTCCTCTCTTCTCTTCCTCTCTCTTCCTCCTTTCTCTTCCTCCTCTCTCTTCCTCCTCTCTTCTACTCCTCTCTCTTCCTCCTCTCTCTTCCTCCTCTCTTCTACTCCTCTCTCTTCCTCCTCTCTCTTCCTCCTCTCTTCTACTCCTCTCTCTTCCTCCTCTCTCTTCCTCCTCACTACTTCCAATACTCTCCTCTTCATCTCTCTTCCTCCTCTCTCTTCCTCTTCTCTCTTCCTCTAGTCTCTTCCTCCTCTCTCTTCCTCCTCTCTCTTCCTCCTCTCTCTTCCTCCTCTCTCTTCCTCCTCTCTTCTCTTCCTCTCTCTTCCTCCTCTCTCTTCCTCCTCTCTCCTCTTCCTCTCTCTTCCTCCTCTCTCTTCCTACTCTCTCCTCTTCCTCTCTCTTCCTCCTCTCTCTTCCTCCTCTCTCTTCCTCCTCTCACTTCCTCCTCTCTCTTCCTCCTCTTTCTTCCTCCTCTCTCCTCTTCCTCTCTCTTCCTCCTCTCTCTTCCTCCTCTATCCTCTTCTTCTCTCTTCCTCCTCTCTCTTCCTCCTCTCTCTTCCTCCTCTCTCCTCTTCCTCTCTCTTCCACCTCTCTCTTCCTCGTCTTTCTTCCTCCTCTGTCTTCCTCCTATCTCCTCTTCCTCTCCCTTCCTCCTCTCTCTTCCTCCTATCTCTTCCTCCTCTCTCTTCCTCGTCTCTCCTCTTCCTCTCTCTTCGTCCTCTCTCTTCGTCCTCTATCCTCTTCCTCTCTCTTCCTCCTCTCTCTTCCTCCTCTCACTTCGCCTTCTCTCTTCCTCCTCTCTCTTCCTCCTCTCTCTTTCTCTCTCTCTTCCTCCTCTCTCCTCTTCCTCTCTCTTCCTCCTCTCTCTTCCTCCTCTCTGCTCTTCCTCTCTCTTCCTCCTCTCTCTTCCTCCTCTCTCCTCTTCCACTCCCTTCCTCCTCTCTCTTCCTCCTCTTTCTTCCTCCTCTCTCTTCCTCCTCTCTCCTCTTCCTCTCTCTTCTACCTCTCTCTTCCTACTCCCCTTTCCTCGTCTCTCTTCCTCCTCTCTCTTCCTCCTCTCTCTTCCTCCTCTCTCCTCTTCCACTCCCTTACTCCTCTCTCTTCCTCCTCTTTCTTCCTCCTCTCTCTTCCTCCTCTCTCCTCTTCCTCTCTCTTCTTCCTCTCTCTTCCTACTCTCCTTTCCTCCTCTCTCTATCTCCTCTCTCTTGCTCCTCTCTCTTCCTCCTCTCTCTTCTTCCTCTCTCCTCTTCCGCTCTCTTTCTCCTCTCTCTTCCTCCTCTCTTTCTCCTCTCTCCTGTTCCTCTATTCTCTTCCTCTCTCTTCCTCCTCTGTCTTCCTCCTCTCTCTTCCTCCTCTCTCTTGCTCTCTCCTCGCCTCTCTCTTCCTCCTCTCTCTTCCTCCTCTCTATTCCCCCTCTCTCTACTTCCTCCTTTCTCCTCTTCCTCTCTCTTCCTCCTTTCTCCTCCTCCTCTCTCTTCCTCCTCTCTCTTCCTCCTCTCTCTTCCTCCTCTCTCTTCCTCCTCTCTCTTCCTCCTCTCTCCTCCTCTCTCTTCCTCCTCTCTCTTCCTCCTCTCTCTTCCCCCTCTCTCTACTTCCTCATCTCTCCTCTTCCTCTCTCTTCCTCCTCTCTCCTCCTCCTCTCTCTTCCTCCTCTCTCTTCCTTCTCTCTCTTCCTCCTCTCTCTTCCTCCTCTCTCCTCCTCCTCTCTCCTCCTCCTCTCTCATCCTCCTCTCTCCTCTACCTCTCTCTTCCTCCTCACTCTTCCTCCTCTTTCCTCCTCCCCTCTCTTCCTCCTCTGTCTTTCTCCTCTCTCCTCCTCTCTCATCTTCCTCTCTCTTCCTCCTCTCTCTTCCTCCTCTCACTTCGCCTTCTCTCTTCCTCCTCTCTCTTCCTCCTCTCTCTTTCTCTCTCTCTTCCTCCTCTCTCCTCTTCCTCTCTCTTCCTCCTCTCTCCTCATCTTCTCTCTTCCTCCTATCTCTTCTTCCTCTCTCTTCCTCCTCTCTCTTCCTCCTCTCTCTTCCTCCTATCTCTTCCTCCTCTCTCCTCTTCCTCTCTCTTCCTCCTCTCTCTTCCTCCTCTCTCTTCTTCCTCTCTCTTCCTCCTCTCTCTTCCTCCTCTATCCTGCTCTCTCCTCTTCCTCTCTATTCTTCCTTTTTCTTCCTCCTCTCTCTTCCTCTTCTCTCTTCCTCCTCTCTTTCTCCTCTCTGCTCTTCCTCTCTCTTCCTCCTCTCTCTTCCTCCTTTCTCTTCCTCGTCTCTCTTCCTTCTTTCTCCTGCTCTCTCCTTTTCCTCTCTCTTCCTCCTCTCTCTTCCTCCTCTCTCTTCCTCCTTTCTCTTCCTCCTCTCTTTCTCCTCTCTCCTGTTCCTCTATTCTCTTCCTCTCTCTTCCTCCTCTGTCTTCCTCCTCTCTCTTCCTCCTCTCTCTTGCTCTCTCCTCGCCTCTCTCTTCCTCCTCTCTATTCCTCCTCTCTATTCCCCCTCTCTCTACTTCCTCCTTTCTCCTCTTCCTCTCTCTTCCTCCTCTCTCCTCCTCCTCTCTCTTCCTCCTCTCTCTTCCTCCTCTCTCTTCCTCCTCTCTCTTCCTCCTCTCTCTTCCTCCTCTCTCCTGCTCTCTCCTCTTCCTCTCTCTTCCTCCTCTCTCTTCCTCCTCTCTCTTCCCCCTCTCTCTACTTCCTCATCTCTCCTCTTCCTCTCTCTTCCTCCTCTCTCCTCCTCCTCTCTCTTCCTCCTCTCTCTTCCTCCTCTCTCTTCCTCCTCTCTCTTCCTCCTCTCTCCTCCTCCTCTCTCCTCCTCCTCTCTCATCCTCCTCTCTCCTCTACCTCTCTCTTCCTCCTCACTCTTCCTCTTCTTTCCTCCTCCTCTCTCTTCCTCCTCTCTCTTCCTCTCTTCTCTTCCTCTCTCTTCCTCCTCTGTCTTCCTTCTCTCTCTTCCTCTTCCTCTCTCCCTCCTCTCTTCTACTCCTCTCTCTTCCTCCTCTCTCTTCCTCCTCTCTATTCCCCCTCTCTCTACTTCCTCCTTTCTCCTCTTCCTCTCTCTTCCTCCTCTCTCCTCTTCCTCTTTCTTCCTCCTCTCTCTTCCTCCTCTCTCTTCTTCCTCTCTCTTCCTCCTCTCTCTTCCTCCTCTCTCCTGCTCTCTCCTCTTCCTCTCTATTCTACCTTTTTCTTCCTCCTCTCTCTTCCTCCTCTCTCTTCCTCCTCTCTTTCTCCTCTCTGCTCTTCCTCTCTCTTCCTCCTCTCTCTTCCTCCATTCTCTTCCTCCTCTCTCTTCCTTCTTTCTCCTGCTCTCTCCTTTTCCTCTCTCTTCCTCCTCTCTCTTCCTCCTCTCTCTTCCTCCTCTCTCTTCCTCCTCTCTCTTCCTCCTCTCTTTCTCCTCTCTCCTCTTCCTCTCTCTTCTTCCTCTCTCTTCCTACTCTCCTTTCCTCCTCTCTCTATCTCCTCTCTCTTGCTCCTCTCTCTTCCTCCTCTCTCTTCTTCCTCTCTCCTCTTCCGCTCTCTTTCTCCTCTCTCTTCCTCCTCTCTTTCTCCTCTCTCCTGTTCCTCTATTCTCTTCCTCTCTCTTCCTCCTCTGTCTTCCTCCTCTCTCTTCCTCCTCTCTCTTGCTCTCTCCTCGCCTCTCTCTTCCTCCTCTCTCTTCCTCCTCTCTATTCCCCCTCTCTCTACTTCCTCCTTTCTCCTCTTCCTCTCTCTTCCTCCTTTCTCCTCCTCCTCTCTCTTCCTCCTCTCTCTTCCTCCTCTCTCTTCCTCCTCTCTCTTCCTCCTCTCTCTTCCTCCTCTCTCCTCCTCTCTCTTCCTCCTCTCTCTTCCTCCTCTCTCTTCCCCCTCTCTCTACTTCCTCATCTCTCCTCTTCCTCTCTATTCCTCCTCTCTCCTCCTCCTCTCTCTTCCTCCTCTCTCTTCCTTCTCTCTCTTCCTCCTCTCTCTTCCTCCTCTCTCCTCCTCCTCTCTCCTCCTCCTCTCTCATCCTCCTCTCTCCTCTACCTCTCTCTTCCTCCTCACTCTTCCTCCTCTTTCCTCCTCCTCTCTCTTCCTCCTCTATCTTCCTCCTCTCTCTTCCTCCTCTCTCTTCCTCCTCTCTCTGCCTCCCCTCTCTTCCTCCTCTGTCTTTCTCCTCTCTCCTCCTCTCTCATCTTCCTCTCTCTTCCTCCTCTCTCTTCCTCCTCTCACTTCGCCTTCTCTCTTCCTCCTCTCTCTTCCTCCTCTCTCTTTCTCTCTCTCTTCCTCCTCTCTCCTATTCCTCTCTCTTCCTCCTCTCTCCTCATCTTCTCTCTTCCTCCTATCTCTTCTTCCTCTCTCTTCCTCCTCTCTCTTCCTCCTCTCTCTTCCTCCTATCTCTTCCTCCTCTCTCCTCTTCCTCTCTCTTCCTCCTCTCTCTTCCTCCTCTCTCTTCTTCCTCTCTCTTCCTCCTCTCTCTTCCTCCTCTATCCTGCTCTCTCCTCTTCCTCTCTATTCTTCCTTTTTCTTCCTCCTCTCTCTTCCTCTTCTCTCTTCCTCCTCTCTTTCTCCTCTCTGCTCTTCCTCTCTCTTCCTCCTCTCTCTTCCTCCTTTCTCTTCCTCGTCTCTCTTCCTTCTTTCTCCTGCTCTCTCCTTTTCCTCTCTCTTCCTCCTCTCTCTTCCTCCTCTCTCTTCCTCCTTTCTCTTCCTCCTCTCTTTCTCCTCTCTCCTGTTCCTCTATTCTCTTCCTCTCTCTTCCTCCTCTGTCTTCCTCCTCTCTCTTCCTCCTCTCTCTTGCTCTCTCCTCGCCTCTCTCTTCCTCCTCTCTATTCCTCCTCTCTATTCCCCCTCTCTCTACTTCCTCCTTTCCCCTCTTCCTCTCTCTTCCTCCTCTCTCCTCCTCCTCTCTCTTCCTCCTCTCTCTTCCTCCTCTCTCTTCCTCCTCTCTCTTCCTCCTCTCTCTTCCTCCTCTCTCCTGCTCTCTCCTCTTCCTCTCTCTTCCTCCTCTCTCTTCCTCCTCTCTCTTCCCCCTCTCTCTACTTCCTCATCTCTCCTCTTCCTCTCTCTTCCTCCTCTCTCCTCCTCCTCTCTCTTCCTCATCTCTCTTCCTCCTCTCTCTTCCTCCTCTCTCTTCCTCCTCTCTCCTCCTCCTCTCTCCTCCTCCTCTCTCATCCTCCTCTCTCCTCTACCTCTCTCTTCCTCCTCACTCTTCCTCTTCTTTCCTCCTCCTCTCTCTTCCTCCTCTCTCTTCCTCTCTTCTCTTCCTCTCTCTTCCTCCTCTGTCTTCCTTCTCTCTCTTCCTCTTCCTCTCTCCCTCCTCTCTTCTACTCCTCTCTCTTCCTCCTCTCTCTTCCTCCTCTCTATTCCCCCTCTCTCTACTTCCTCCTTTCTCCTCTTCCTCTCTCTTCCTCCTCTCTCCTCTTCCTCTCTCTTCCTCCTCTCTCTTCCTCCTCTCTCTTCTTCCTCTCTCTTCCTCCTCTCTCTTCCTCCTCTCTCCTGCTCTCTCCTCTTCCTCTCTATTCTACCTTTTTCTTCCTCCTCTCTCTTCCTCCTCTCTCTTCCTCCTCTCTTTCTCCTCTCTGCTCTTCCTCTCTCTTCCTCCTCTCTCTTCCTCCATTCTCTTCCTCCTCTCTCTTCCTTCTTTCTCCTGCTCTCTCCTTTTCCTCTCTCTTCCTCCTCTCTCTTCCTCCTCTCTCTTCCTCCTCTCTCTTCCTCCTCTCTCTTCCTCCTCTCTTTCTCCTCTCTCCTCTTCCTCTCTTCTCTTCCTCGCTCTTCCTCCTCTGTCTTCCTCCTCTCTCTTCCTCCTCTCTCTTGCTCTCTCCTCTTCCTCTCTCTTCCTCCTCTCTCTTCCTCCTCTCTATTCCCCCTCTCTCTACTTCCTCCTCTCTCCTCTTCCTCTCTCTTCCTCCTCTCTCCTCCTCCTCTCTCTTCCTCCTCTCTCTTCCTCGTCTCTCTTCCTCCACTCTCTTCCTCCTCTCTCTTCCTCCTCTCTCCTCCTCCTCTCTCATCCTCCTCTTTCCTCTTCCTCTCTCTTCCGCCTCACTCTTCCTCCTCTCTCTTTCTCCTCTCTCCTCCTCCTCTCTCTTCCTCTTCTCTCTTCCTCCTGTCTCTTCCTCCTCTCTCTTCCTCCTCTCTTCTCCTCCTCTCTCTTCCCCTCTCTCTTCCTCCTCTCTCTTCCTCCTCTCTCTTACTCTTCTCTACTTCCTCCTCTCTCCTCATGCTCTCTCTTCCTCATCTCTCTTCCTCCTCTCTCTTCCTCGTCTCTTCTTCCTTCTCTCTCCTCTTGCTCTCTCTTCCTCCTCTTTCTTCCTCCTCTCTCTTCCTCCTCTCTCTTCCTCTCTTCTCTTCCTCTCTCTTCCTCCTCTCTCTTCCTTCTCTCTCTTCCTCTTCCTCTCTCCCTCCTCTCTTCTACTGCTCTCTCTTCCTCCTCTCTCTTCCTCCTCTCTCTTCCTCCTCTCTCTTCCTCCTCTCTCCTCTTCCTCTCTCTTTCTCCTCTCTCTTCCTCCTCTCTCCTCTTCCTCTCTCTTCCTCCTCTCTCTTCCTCCTCTCTCTTCCTCCTCTCTCTTTCTCCTCTCTCTTTCTCCTCTCTCCCCTTCCTCTCTCTTACTCCTCTCTCTTCTTCCTCTCTCTTCTTCCACTCTCTTCCTCCTCTCCCTTCCTCCTATCTCTTCCTCCTCTCTCTTCCTCCTCTCTCTTCCTCCTCTCTTTCTCCTCTCTCCTCCCCTCTCCGCTTCCTCTCTCTTCCTACTCTCTTCCTCCTCTCTCTTCTACCTCAGTCCTCCTCCTCTCTCCTCTTCCTCTCTCTTCCTCCTCTCTCTTCCTTCTCTCTATCACTCCTCTCTCTTCCTCTCTTCTCTTCCTCTCTCTTCCTCCTTTCTCTTCCTCCTCTCTCTTCCTCCTCTCTTCTACTCCTCTCTCTTCCTCCTCTCTCTTCCTCCTCTCTTCTACTCCTCTCTCTTCCTCCTATCTCTTCCTCCTCTCTTCTACTCCTCTCTCTTCCTCCTCTCTCTTCCTCCTCACTACTTCCAATACTCTCCTCTTCATCTCTCTTCCTCCTCTCTCTTCCTCCTCTCTCTTCCTCCTCTCTCTTCTTCCTCTCTCCTCTTCCTCTCTCTTTCTCCTCTCTCTCCCTCCTCTCTCCTCTTCCTCTCTCTTCCTCCTCTCTCTTCCTCCTCTCTCTTCCTCCTGTCTACTTCCTCCTCTCTCCTCTTGCTCTCTCTTCCTCCTCTCTCTTCCTCCTCTCTCTTCCTCCTCTGTACTTCCTTCTCTCTCCTCTTGCTCTCTCTTCCTTCTCTTTCTTCCTCCTCTCTTCTACTCCTCTCTCTTCCTCCTCTCTCTTCCTCCTCTCCCTTCCTCCTCTATCTTCCTCCTCTCTCTTTGTCCTCTCTCCCCTTCCTCTCTCTTCCTCCTCTCTCTTCCTCCTCTCTCTTCCTCTACTCTCTTCCTCCTCTCTCTTCCTCCTCTCTCTTCCTCCTCTCTCTTCCTCCTCTCTCTACCTCCTCTCTTCTCTTCCTCTCTCTTCCTCCTCTCTCTTCCTCCTCTCTCCTCTTCCTCTCTCTTCCTCCTCTCTCTTCCTCCTCTCTCCTCTTCCTCTCTCTTCCTCCTCTCTCTTCCTCCTCTCTCTTCCTCCTCTCACTTCCTCCTCTCTCTTCCTCCTCTTTCTTCCTCCTCTCTCCTCTTCCTCTCTCTTCCTCCTCTCTCTTCCTCCTCTATCCTCTTCTTCTCTCTTCCTCCTCTCTCCTCCTCCTCTCTCTTCCTCCTCTCTCTTCCTCCTCTCTCTTCCTCCTCTCTCTTCCTCCTCTCTCCTCCTCCTCTCTCCTCCTCCTCTCTCATCCTCCTCTCTCCTCTACCTCTCTCTTCCTCCTCACTCTTCCTCTTCTTTCCTCCTCCTCTCTCTTCCTCCTCTCTCTTCCTCTCTTCTCTTCCTCTCTCTTCCTCCTCTGTCTTCCTTCTCTCTCTTCCTCTTCCTCTCTCCCTCCTCTCTTCTACTCCTCTCTCTTCCTCCTCTCTCTTCCTCCTCTCTATTCCCCCTCTCTCTACTTCCTCCTTTCTCCTCTTCCTCTCTCTTCCTCCTCTCTCCTCTTCCTCTCTCTTCCTCCTCTCTCTTCGTCCTCTCTCTTCTTCCTCTCTCTTCCTCCTCTCTCTTCCTCCTCTCTCCTGCTCTCTAATCTTCCTCTCTATTCTACCTTTTTCTTCCTCCTCTCTCTTCCTCCTCTCTCTTCCTCCTCTCTTTCTCCTCTCTGCTCTTCCTCTCTCTTCCTCCTCTCTCTTCCTCCATTCTCTTCCTCCTCTCTCTTCCTTCTTTCTCCTGCTCTCTCCTTTTCCTCTCTCTTCCTCCTCTCTCTTCCTCCTCTCTCTTCCTCCTCTCTCTTCCTCCTCTCTCTTCCTCCTCTCTTTCTCCTCTCTCCTCTTCCTCTCCTCTCTTCCTCGCTCTTCCTCCTCTGTCTTCCTCCTCTCTCTTCCTCCTCTCTCTTGCTCTCTCCTCTTCCTCTCTCTTCCTCCTCTCTCTTCCTCCTCTCTATTCCCCCTCTCTCTACTTCCTCCTCTCTCCTCTTCCTCTCTCTTCCTCCTCTCTCCTCCTCCTCTCTCTTCCTCCTCTCTCTTCCTCGTCTCTCTTCCTCCACTCTCTTCCTCCTCTCTCTTCCTCCTCTCTCCTCCTCCTCTCTCATCCTCCTCTTTCCTCTTCCTCTCTCTTCCGCCTCACTCTTCCTCCTCTCTCTTTCTCCTCTCTCCTCCTCCTCTCTCTTCCTCTTCTCTCTTCCTCCTGTCTCTTCCTCCTCTCTCTTCCTCCACTCTTCTCCTCCTCTCTCTTCCCCTCTCTCTTCCTCCTCTCTCTTTCTCCTCTCTCTTACTCTTCTCTACTTCCTCCTCTCTCCTCATGCTCTCTCTTCCTCATCTCTCTTCCTCCTCTCTCTTCCTCGTCTCTTCTTCCTTCTCTCTCCTCTTGCTCTCTCTTCCTCCTCTTTCTTCCTCCTCTCTCTTCCTCCTCTCTCTTCCTCTCTTCTCTTCCTCTCTCTTCCTCCTCTCTCTTCCTTCTCTCTCTTCCTCTTCCTCTCTCCCTCCTCTCTTCTACTGCTCTCTCTTCCTCCTCTCTCTTCCTCCTCTCTCTTCCTCCTCTCTCCTCTTCCTCTCTCTTTCTCCTCTCTCTTCCTCCTCTCTCCTCTTCCTCTCTCTTCCTCCTCTCTCTTCCTCCTCTCTCTTCCTCCTCTCTCTTTCTCCTCTCTCTTTCTCCTCTCTCCCCTTCCTCTCTCTTACTCCTCTCTCTTCTTCCTCTCTCTTCTTCCACTCTCTTCCTCCTCTCCCTTCCTCCTATCTCTTCCTCCTCTCTCTTCCTCCTCTCTCTTCCTCCTCTCTTTCTCCTCTCTCCTCCCCTCTCCGCTTCCTCTCTCTTCCTATTCTCTTCCTCCTCTCTCTTCTACCTCAGTCCTCCTCCTCTCTCCTCTTCCTCTCTCTTCCTCCTCTCTCTTCCTTCTCTCTATCACTCCTCTCTCTTCCTCTCTTCTCTTCCTCTCTCTTCCTCCTTTCTCTTCCTCCTCTCTCTTCCTCCTCTCTTCTACTCCTCTCTCTTCCTCCTCTCTCTTCCTCCTCTCTTCTACTCCTCTCTCTTCCTCCTATCTCTTCCTCCTCTCTTCTACTCCTCTCTCTTCCTCCTCTCTCTTCCTCCTCACTACTTCCAATACTCTCCTCTTCATCTCTCTTCCTCCTCTCTCTTCCTCCTCTCTCTTCCTCCTCTCTCTTCCTCCTCTCTCTTCTTCCTCTCTCCTCTTCCTCTCTCTTTCTCCTCTCTCTCCCTCCTCTCTCCTCTTCCTCTCTCTTCCTCCTCTCTCTTCCTCCTCTCTCTGCCTCCTGTCTACTTCCTCCTCTCTCCTCTTGCTCTCTCTTCCTCCTCTCTCTTCCTCCTCTCTCTTCCTCCTCTCTACTTCCTTCTCTCTCCTCTTGCTCTCTCTTCCTCCTCTTTCTTCCTCCTCTCTTCTACTCCTCTCTCTTCCTCCTCTCTCTTCCTCCTCTCCCTTCCTCCTCTCTCTTCCTCTACTCTCTTCCTCCTCTCTCTTCCTCCTCTCTCTTCCTCCTCTCTCTTCCTCCTCTCTCTTCCTCCTCTCTTCTCTTCCTCTCTCTTCCTCCTCTCTCTTCCTCCTCTTTCCTCTTCCTCTCTCTTCCGCCTCACTCTTCCTCCTCTCTCTTTCTCCTCTCTCCTCCTCCTCTCTCTTCCTCTTCTCTCTTCCTCCTGTCTCTTCCTCCTCTCTCTTCCTCCACTCTTCTCCTCCTCTCTCTTCCCCTCTCTCTTCCTCCTCTCTCTTTCTCCTCTCTCTTACTCTTCTCTACTTCCTCCTCTCTCCTCATGCTCTCTCTTCCTCATCTCTCTTCCTCCTCTCTCTTCCTCGTCTCTTCTTCCTTCTCTCTCCTCTTGCTCTCTCTTCCTCCTCTTTCTTCCTCCTCTCTCTTCCTCCTCTCTCTTCCTCTCTTCTCTTCCTCTCTCTTCCTCCTCTCTCTTCCTTCTCTCTCTTCCTCTTCCTCTCTCCCTCCTCTCTTCTACTGCTCTCTCTTCCTCCTCTCTCTTCCTCCTCTCTCTTCCTCCTCTCTCCTCTTCCTCTCTCTTTCTCCTCTCTCTTCCTCCTCTCTCCTCTTCCTCTCTCTTCCTCCTCTCTCTTCCTCCTCTCTCTTCCTCCTCTCTCTTTCTCCTCTCTCTTTCTCCTCTCTCCCCTTCCTCTCTCTTACTCCTCTCTCTTCTTCCTCTCTCTTCTTCCACTCTCTTCCTCCTCTCCCTTCCTCCTATCTCTTCCTCCTCTCTCTTCCTCCTCTCTCTTCCTCCTCTCTTTCTCCTCTCTCCTCCCCTCTCCGCTTCCTCTCTCTTCCTATTCTCTTCCTCCTCTCTCTTCTACCTCAGTCCTCCTCCTCTCTCCTCTTCCTCTCTCTTCCTCCTCTCTCTTCCTTCTCTCTATCACTCCTCTCTCTTCCTCTCTTCTCTTCCTCTCTCTTCCTCCTTTCTCTTCCTCCTCTCTCTTCCTCCTCTCTTCTACTCCTCTCTCTTCCTCCTCTCTCTTCCTCCTCTCTTCTACTCCTCTCTCTTCCTCCTATCTCTTCCTCCTCTCTTCTACTCCTCTCTCTTCCTCCTCTCTCTTCCTCCTCACTACTTCCAATACTCTCCTCTTCATCTCTCTTCCTCCTCTCTCTTCCTCCTCTCTCTTCCTCCTCTCTCTTCCTCCTCTCTCTTCTTCCTCTCTCCTCTTCCTCTCTCTTTCTCCTCTCTCTCCCTCCTCTCTCCTCTTCCTCTCTCTTCCTCCTCTCTCTTCCTCCTCTCTCTGCCTCCTGTCTACTTCCTCCTCTCTCCTCTTGCTCTCTCTTCCTCCTCTCTCTTCCTCCTCTCTCTTCCTCCTCTCTACTTCCTTCTCTCTCCTCTTGCTCTCTCTTCCTCCTCTTTCTTCCTCCTCTCTTCTACTCCTCTCTCTTCCTCCTCTCTCTTCCTCCTCTCCCTTCCTCCTCTCTCTTCCTCTACTCTCTTCCTCCTCTCTCTTCCTCCTCTCTCTTCCTCCTCTCTCTTCCTCCTCTCTCTTCCTCCTCTCTTCTCTTCCTCTCTCTTCCTCCTCTCTCTTCCTCCTCTCTCCTCTTCCTCTCTCTTCCTCCTCTCTCTTCCTCCTCTCTCCTCTTCCTCTCTCTTCCTCCTCTCTCTTCCTCCTCTCTCTTCCTCCTCTCACTTCCTCCTCTCTCTTCCTCCTCTTTCTTCCTCCTCTCTCCTCTTCCTCTCTCTTCCTCCTCTCTCTTCCTCCTCTATCCTCTTCTTCTCTCTTCCTCCTCTCTCTTCCTCCTCTCTCTTCCTCCTCTCTCCTCTTCCTCTCTCTTCCACCTCTCTCTTCCTCGTCTTTCTTCCTCCTCTGTCTTCCTCCTATCTCCTCTTCCTCTCCCTTCCTCATCTCTCTTCCTCCTATCTCTTCCTCCTCTCTCTTCCTCGTCTCTCCTCTTCCTCTCTCTTCGTCCTCTCTCTTCGTCCTCTATCCTCTTCCTCTCTCTTCCTCCTCTCTCTTCCTCCTCTCACTTCGCCCTCTCTCTTCCTCCTCTCTCTTCCTCCTCTCTCTTTCTCTCTCTCTTCCTCCTCTCTCCTCTTCCTCTCTCTTCCTCCTCTCTCTTCCTCCTCTCTGCTCTTCCTCTCTCTTCCTCCTCTCTCTTCCTCCTCTCTCCTCTTCCACTCCCTTCCTCCTCTCTCTTCCTCCTCTTTCTTCCTCCTCTCTCTTCCTCCTCTCTCCTCTTCCTCTCTCTTCTTCCTCTCTCTTCCTACTCCCCTTTCCTCGTCTCTCTTCCTCCTCTCTCTTCCTCCTCTCTCTTCCTCCTCTCTCCTCTTCCACTCCCTTACTCCTCTCTCTTCCTCCTCTTTCTTCCTCCTCTCTCTTCCTCCTCTCTCCTCTTCCTCTCTCTTCTTCCTCTCTCTTTCTACTCTCCTTTCCTCCTCTCTCTATCTCCTCTCTCTTCCTCCTCTCTCTTCCTCCTCTCTCTTCTTCCTCTCTCCTCTTCCGCTCTCTTTCTCCTCTCTCTTCCTCCTCTCTCCTCTTCCTCTCTCTTCCTCCTCTCTCTTCCTCCTCTCTCTTCCTCCTCTCTCTTCTTCTCTCTTCCTCCTCTCTCTTCCTACTCTCTTCCTCCTCTCTCTTCTACCTCAGTCCTCCTCCTTTCTCTTCCTCCTCTCTCTTCCTCCTCTCTACTTCCTCCTCTCTCCTCTGGCTCTCTCTTCCTCCTCTCTCATCCTCCTCTCTCTTCCTCCTCTCTACTTCCTTCTCTCTCCTCTTGCTCTCTCTTCCTCCTCTTTCTTCCTCCTCTCTCTTCCTGCTCTCTCTTCCTCTCTTCTCTTCCTCTCTATTCCTCCTCTCTATTCCTTCACTCTCTTCCTCCTCTCTCTTCCTCCTCTCTCTTCCTCATCTCTCCTCTTCCTCTCTCTTCTTCCTCATTCTTCCTACTCTCCTTTCCTCCTCTCTCTTCCTCCTCTCTCTCCCTCCTCTCTTCTACTACACTCTCTTTCTCCTCTCTCTTCCTCCTCTCTCTTCCTCCTCTCCCTTCCTCCTCTATCTTCCTCCTCTCTCTTTGTCCTCTCTCCCTTTCCTCTCTCTTCCTCCTCTCTCTTCCTCCTCTCTCTTCCTCCTCTCTCTTCCTCCTCTCTCTTCCTCCTCTCTCTTCCTCCTCTCTCCTGTTCCGCTCTCTACTTCCTCTCTCTTCCTACTCTCCTTTCCTCCTCTCTCTTCCTCCTCTCTCTTCCTCCTCTCTCTTCCTCCTCTCTCCTCTTCCTCTCTCTTCCTCCTCTCTCTTCCTCGTCTCTCTCCCTCCTCTCTCTTCCTCCTCAATCTTCCTCCTCTCTCTTCCTCCTCTCTCTTCCTCTCTCTTCCTCCTCTCTCTTCCTCCTCTCTCTTCCTCCTCTCTCTTCCTCCTCTCTACTTCCTACACTCTACCTCTTCATCTCTCTTCCTGCTCTATCTTCCTCCTCTCTACTCCTCTCTCCTCTTCCTCCTCTCTCTTCCTCCTTTGTCTTTCTCCTCTCTCCTCCTCTCTCATCTTCCTCTCTCTTCCTCTCTTCTCTTCCTCTCACTTCCTCCTCTCTCTTCCTTCTCTCTCTTCCTCCTCTCTCTTCCTCCTCTCTCTTCCTCCTCTCTACTTCCTACACTCTCCTCTTCATCTCTCTTCCTGCTCTATCTTCCTCCTCTCTACTCCTCTCTCCTCTTCCTACTCTCTCTCTCTCCTTTGTCTTTCTCCTCTCTCCTCCTCTCTCATCTTCCTCTCTCTTCCTCTCTTCTCTTCCTCTCACTTCCTCCTCTCTCTTCCTTCTCTCTCTTCCTCCTCTCTCTTCCTCCTCTCTCTTCCTCCTCACTACTTCCTACACTCTCTTCTTTCTGTCTCTTCCTCCTCTCTCTTCCTCCTCTCTCTTCCTCCTCTATCTTCGTACTCTCTCCTCCTCTCTCCTCTTCCTCTCTCTTCCTCCTCTCTCTTCCTCCTCTCTCCTCCTCCTCCCTCCTCTTCCTCTCTCTTCTTCCTCTCTCTTCCTCCTCTCCTTTTCTCCTCTCTCTTCCTCCTCTCTTTCTCCTCTCTCCTCTTCCTCTCTTCTCTTCCTCTCTCTTCCTCCTCTCTCTTCCTCCTCTGTCTTCCTCCTCTCTCCTCCTCCTCTCTCCTCTTCCTCTCTCTTCTTCCTCTCTCTTCCTCCTCTCTCCTCATCCTCTCTCTTCCTCCTCTCTCTTCCTCCTCTCTTTTCCTCCTCTCTCTTCCTCCTCTCTCTTCCTCCTCTCCCCTGCTCTCTCCTCTTCCTCTCTCTTCCTCCTCTCTCTTCCTCCTCTCTCTTACTCTTCTCTACTTCCTCCTCTCTCCTCATGCTCTCTCTTCCTCATCTCTCTTCCTCCTCTCTCTTCCTCGTCTCTACTTCCTTCTCTCTCCTCTTGCTCTCTCTTCCTCCTCTTTCTTCCTCCTCTCTCTTCCTCCTCTCTCTTCCTCTCTTCTCTTCCTCTCTCTTCCTCCTCTCTCTTCCTTCTCTCTCTTCCTCTTCCTCTCTCCCTCCTCTCTTCTACTGCTCTCTCTTCCTCCTCTCTCTTCCTCCTCTCTCTTCCTCCTCTCTCCTCTTCCTCTCTCTTTCTCCTCTCTCTTCCTCCTCTCTCCTCTTCCTCTCTCTTCCTCCTCTCTCTTCCTCCTCTCTCTTCCTCCTCTCTCTTCCTCCTCTCTCTTTCTCCTCTCTCCCCTTCCTCTCTCTTACTCCTCTCTCTTCTTCCTCTCTCTTCTTCCACTCTCTTCCTCCTCTCCCTTCCTCCTATCTCTTCCTCCTCTCTCTTCCTCCTCTCTCTTCCTCCTCTCTTTCTCCTCTCTCCTCCCCTCTCCGCTTCCTCTCTCTTCCTACTCTCTTCCTCCTCTCTCTTCTACCTCAGTCCTCCTCCTCTCTCCTCTTCCTCTCTCTTCCTCCTCTCTCTTCCTTCTCTCTATCACTCCTCTCTCTTCCTCTCTTCTCTTCCTCTCTCTTCCTCCTTTATGTTCCTCCTCTCTCTTCCTCCTCTCTTCTACTCCTCTCTCTTCCTCCTCTCTCTTCCTCCTCTCTTCTACTCCTCTCTCTTCCTCCTCTCTCTTCCTCCTCTCTCTTCCTCCTCTCTCTTCCTCCTCTCTCTTCTTCCTCTCTCCTCTTCCTCTCTCTTTCTCCTCTCTCTCCCTCCTCTCTCCTCTTCCTCTCTCTTCCTCCTCTCTCTTCATCCTCTCTCTTCCTCCTGTCTACTTCCTCCTCTCTCCTCTTGCTCTCTCTTCCTCCTCTCTCTTCCTCCTCTCTCTTCCTCCTCTCTACTTCCTTCTCTCTTCTCTTGCTCTCTCTTCCTCCTCTTTCTTCCTCCTCTCTTCTACTCCTCTCTCTTCCTCCTCTCTCTTCCTCCTCTCCCTTCCTCATCTATCTTCCTCCTCTCTCTTTGTCCTCTCTCCCCTTCCTCTCTCGTCCTCCTCTCTCTTCCTCCTCTCTCTTCCTCTACTCTCTTCCTACTCTCTCTTCCTCCTCTCTCTTCCTCCTCTCTCTTCCTCCTCTCTTCTCTTCCTCTCTCTTCCTCCTCTCTCTTCCTTCTCTCTCCTCTTCCTCTCTCTTCCTCCTCTCTCTTCCTCCTCTCTCCTCTTCCTCTCTCTTCCTCCTCTCTCTTCCTCCTCTCTCTTCCTCCTCTCACTTCCTCCTCTCTCTTCCTCCTCTTTCTTCCTCCTCTCTCCTCTTCCTCTCTGTTCCTCCTCTCTCTTCCTCCTCTATCCTCTTCTTCTCTCTTCCTCCTCTCTCTTCCTCCTCTCTCTTCCTCCTCTCTCCTCTTCCTCTCTCTTCCACCTCTCTCTTCCTCGTCTTTCTTCCTCCTCTGTCTTCCTCCTATCTCCTCTTCCTCTCCCTTCCTCCTCTCTCTTCCTCCTATCTCTTCCTCCT
>JASWHU010000224.1:0-183318 GCA_030819815.1 Strix occidentalis
GCGATTCTGCGAAGCAATGTGAACACTTCTGCTTCCCAGGCACAGAGAAGGTGCTAGCAGGGAATTCTCTGCTGCCTTTCCCCAGTGCTCTGCAAGCTCTCCAGGGCAACATAAAATGTGGGGCTCTGTGCTTTCTTTCCTTCTGAACAAGTGTTAGTGTTTTCTGCACAAACGCGATTCTGCGAAGCAATGTGAACACTTCTACTTCCCAGGCACAGAGAAGGTGCTAGCAGGAATTCTCTGCCTGCCTTTCCCCAGTGCTCTGCAAGCTCTCCAGGGCAACATAAAATGTGGGGCTCTGTGCTTTCTTTCCTTCTGAACAAGTGTTAGTGTTTTCTGCACAAACGCGATTCTGCGAAGGCAATGGGAACACTTGTGCTTCCCAGGCACAGAGAAGGTGCTAGCAGGGAATTCTCTGCTGCCTTTCCCCAGTGCTCTGCAAGCTCTCCAGGGCAACATAAAATGTGGGGCTCTGTGCTTTCTTTCCTTCTGAACAAGTGTTAGTGTTTTCTGCACAAACGCGATTCTGCGAAGCAATGTGAACACTTCTCCTTCCCAGGCACAGAGAAGGTGCTAGCAGGGAATTCTCTGCCTGCCTTTCCCCAGTGCTCTGCAAGCTCTCCAGGCAACATAAAATGTGGGGCTCTGTGCTTTCTTTCCTTCTGAACAAGTGTTTAGTGTTTTCTGCACAAACGCGATTCTGCGAAGCAATGGAACACTTGTGCTTCCCAGGCACAGAGAAGGTGCTAGCAGGGAATTCTCTGCCTGCTTTTCCCCAGTGCTCTGCAAGCTCTCCAGGGCAACATAAAATCGTGGGCTCTGTGCTTTCTTTCCTTCTGAACAAGTGTTAGTGTTTTCTGCACAAACGCGATTCTGCGAAGCAATGTGAACACTTGTGCTTCCCAGGCACAGAGAAGGTGCTAGCAGGGATTCTCTGCCTGCCTTTCCCCAGTGCTCTGCAAGCTCTCCAGGGCAACATAAAATGTGGGGCTCTGTGCTTTCTTTCCTTCTGAACAAGTGTTAGTGTTTTCTGCACAAACGCGATTCTGCGAAGCAATGGGAACACTTGTGCTTCCCAGGCACAGAGAAGGTGCTAGCAGGGAATTCTCTGCCTGCTTTCCCCAGTGCTCTGCAAGCTCTCCAGGGCAACATAAAATCTGGGGCTCTGTGCTTTCTTTCCTTCTGAACAAGTGTTAGTGTTTTCTGCACAAACGCGATTCTGCGAAGCAATGGGAACACTTCTCCTTCCCAGGCACAGAGAAGGTGCTAGCAGGGAATTCTCTGCCTGCCTTTCCCCAGTGCTCTGCAAGCTCTCCAGTGGCAACATAAAATCTGGGGCTCTGTGCTTTCTTTCCTTCTGAACAAGTGTTAGTGTTTTCTGCACAAACACGATTCTGCGAAGCAATGTGAACACTTGTGCTTCCCAGGCACAGAGAAGGTGCTAGCAGGGAATTCTCTGCCTGCTTTTCCCCAGTGCTCTGCAAGCTCTCCAGGGCAACATAAAATCTGGGGCTCTGTGCTTTCTTTCCTTCTGAACAAGTGTTAGTGTTTTCTGCACAAACGCGATTCTGCGAAGCAATGGGAACACTTGTGCTTCCCAGGCACAGAGAAGGTGCTAGCAGGGAATTCTCTGCCTGCTTTTCCCCAGTGCTCTGCAAGCTCTCCAGGGCAACATAAAATCTGGGGCTCTGTGCTTTCTTTCCTTCTGAACAAGTGTTAGTGTTTTCTGCACAAACGCGATTCTGCGAAGCAATGTGAACACTTGTGCTTCCCAGGCACAGAGAAGGTGCTAGCAGGGAATTCTCTGCCTGCCTTTCCCCAGTGCTCTCCTGCAAGATCCCTCCTCCCGTGCCAGCTCCAGGGCAACATAAAATGTGGGGCTCTGTGCTTTCTTTCCTTCTGAACAAGTGTTAGTGTTTTCTGCACAAACGCGATTCTGCGAAGCAATGGGAACACTTGTGCTTCCAGGCACAGAGAAGGTGCTAGCAGGGAATTCTCTGCCTGCCTTTCCCCAGTGCTCTGCAAGCTCTCCAGGGCAACATAAAATGTGGGGCTCTGTGCTTTCTTTCCTTCTGAACAAGTGTTAGTGTTTTCTGCACAAACGCGATTCTGCGAAGCAATGGAACACTTGTGCTTCCCAGGCACAGAGAAGGTGCTAGCAGGGAATTCTCTGCCTGCTTTTCCCCAGTGCTCTGCAAGCTCTCCAGGGCAACATAAAATCTGGGGCTCTGTGCTTTCTTTCCTTCTGAACAAGTGTTAGTGTTTTCTGCACAAACGCGATTCTGCGAAGCAATGTGAACACTTGTGCTTCCAGGCACAGAGAAGGTGCTAGCAGGGAATTCTCTGCCTGCCTTTCCCCAGTGCTCTGCAAGCTCTCCAGGGCAACATAAAATCTGGGGCTCTGTGCTTTCTTTCCTTCTGAACAAGTGTTAGTGTTTTCTGCACAAACGCGATTCTGCGAAGCAATGGGAACACTTGTGCTTCCCAGGCACAGAGAAGGTGCTAGCAGGGAATTCTCTGCTGCTTTTCCCCAGTGCTCTGCAAGCTCTCCAGGGCAACATAAAATGTGGGGCTCTGTGCTTTCTTTCCTTCTGAACAAGTGTTAGTGTTTTCTGCACAAACGCGATTCTGCGAAGCAATGTGAACACTTGTGCTTCCCAGGCACAGAGAAGGTGCTAGCAGGGAATTCTCTGCCTGCCTTTCCCCAGTGCTCTGCAAGCTCTCCAGGGCAACATAAAATGTGGGGCTCTGTGCTTTCTTTCCTTCTGAACAAGTGTTAGTGTTTTCTGCACAAACACGATTCTGCGAAGCAATGTGAACACTTGTGCTTCCCAGGCACAGAGAAGGTGCTAGCAGGGAATTCCCTGCCTGCTTTTCCCCAGTGCTCTGCAAGCTCTCCAGGGCAACATAAAATGTGGGGCTCTGTGCTTTCTTTCCTTCTGAACAAGTGTTAGTGTTTTCTGCCACAAACGCGATTCTGCGAAGCAATGTGAACACTTGTGCTTCCCAGGCACAGAGAAGGTGCTAGCAGGGAATTCTCTGCCTGCCTTTCCCCAGTGCTCTGCAAGCTCTCCAGGGCAACATAAAATGTGGGGCTCTGTGCTTTCTTTCCTTCTGAACAAGTGTTAGTGTTTTCTGCACAAACGCGATTCTGCGAAGCAATGGGAACACTTGTGCTTCCCAGGCACAGAGAAGGTGCTAGCAGGGAATTCTCTGCCTGCTTTTCCCCAGTGCTCTGCAAGCTCTCCAGGGCAACATAAAATCTGGGGCTCTGTGCTTTCTTTCCTTCTGAACAAGTGTTAGTGTTTTCTGCACAAACGCGATTCTGCGAAGCAATGTGAACACTTGTGCTTCCCAGGCACAGAGAAGGTGCTAGCAGGGAATTCTCTGCCTGCCTTTCCCCAGTGCTCTGCAAGCTCTCCAGGGCAACATAAAATCTGGGGCTCTGTGCTTTCTTTCCTTCTGAACAAGTGTTAGTGTTTTTCTGCACAAACACGATTCTGCGAAGCAATGGAAACACTTCTCCTTCCCAGGCACAGAGAAGGTGCTAGCAGGGAATTCTCTGCCTGCCTTTCCCCAGTGCTCTGCAAGCTCTCCAGGGCAACATAAAATGTGGGGCTCTGTGCTTTCTTTCCTTCTGAACAAGTGTTAGTGTTTTCTGCACAAACGCGATTCTGCGAAGCAATGTGAAACACTTGTGCTTCCCCAGGCACAGAGAAGGTGCTAGCAGGGAATTCTCTGCCTGCCTTTCCCCAGTGCTCCTGCAAGCTCTCCAGGGCAACATAAAATCTGGGGCTCTGTGCTTTCTTTCCTTCTGAACAAGTGTTAGTGTTTTCTGCACAAACACGATTCTGCGAAGCAATGTGAACACTTGTGCTTCCCAGGCACAGAGAAGGTGCTAGCAGGGAATTCTCTGCCTGCCTTTCCCCAGTGCTCTGCAAGCTCTCCAGGGCAACATAAAATCTGGGGCTCTGTGCTTTCTTTCCTTCTGAACAAGTGTTAGTGTTTTCTGCACAAACACGATTCTGCGAAGCAATGTGAACACTTGTGCTTTCCAGGCACAGAGAAGGTGCTAGCAGGGAATTCCCTGCCTGCTTTTCCCCAGTGCTCTGCAAGCTCTCCAGGGCAACATAAAATGTGGGGCTCTGTGCTTTCTTTCCTTCTGAACAAGTGTTAGTGTTTTCTGCACAAACGCGATTCTGCGAAGCAATGTGAACACTTGTGCTTCCCAGGCACAGAGAAGGTGCTAGCAGGGAATTCTCTGCCTGCCTTTCCCCAGTGCTCTGCAAGCTCTCCAGGGCAACATAAAATGTGGGGCTCTGTGCTTTCTTTCCTTCTGAACAAGTGTTAGTGTTTTCTGCACAAACGCGATTCTGCGAAGCAATGGGAACACTTGTGCTTCCCAGGCACAGAGAAGGTGCTAGCAGGGAATTCTCTGCCTGCTTTTCCCCAGTGCTCTGCAAGCTCTCCAGGGCAACATAAAATCTGGGGCTCTGTGCTTTCTTTCCTTCTGAACAAGTGTTAGTGTTTTCTGCACAAACGCGATTCTGCGAAGCAATGTGAACACTTGTGCTTCCCAGGCACAGAGAAGGTGCTAGCAGGGAATTCTCTGCCTGCCTTTCCCCAGTGCTCTGCAAGCTCTCCAGGGCAACATAAAATCTGGGGCTCTGTGCTTTCTTTCCTTCTGAACAAGTGTTAGTGTTTTCTGCACAAACACGATTCTGCGAAGCAATGGGAACACTTCTCCTTCCCAGGCACAGAGAAGGTGCTAGCAGGGAATTCTCTGCCTGCCTTTCCCCAGTGCTCTGCAAGCTCTCCAGTGGCAACATAAAATGTGGGGCTCTGTGCTTTCTTTCCTTCTGAACAAGTGTTAGTGTTTTCTGCACAAACGCGATTCTGCGAAGCAATGGGAACACTTGTGCTTCCCAGGCACAGAGAAGGTGCTAGCAGGGAATTCTCTGCCTGCTTTTCCCCAGTGCTCTGCAAGCTCTCCAGGGCAACATAAAATCTGGGGCTCTGTGCTTTCTTTCCTTCTGAACAAGTGTTAGTGTTTTCTGCACAAACGCGATTCTGCGAAGCAATGTGAACACTTCTCCTTCCCAGGCACAGAGAAGGTGCTAGCAGGGAATTCTCTGCCTGCCTTTCCCCAGTGCTCTGCAAGCTCTCCAGGGCAACATAAAATCTGGGGCTCTGTGCTTTCTTTCCTTCTGAACAAGTGTTAGTGTTTTCTGCACAAACGCGATTCTGCGAAGCAATGGGAACACTTGTGCTTCCCAGGCACAGAGAAGGTGCTAGCAGGGAATTCTCTGCCTGCTTTTCCCCAGTGCTCTGCAAGCTCTCCAGGGCAACATAAAATCTGGGGCTCTGTGCTTTCTTTCCTTCTGAACAAGTGTTAGTGTTTTCTGCACAAACGCGATTCTGCGAAGCAATGTGAACACTTCTCCTTCCCAGGCACAGAGAAGGTGCTAGCAGGGAATTCTCTGCCTGCCTTTCCCCAGTGCTCTGCAAGCTCTCCAGGGCAACATAAAATCTGGGGCTCTGTGCTTTCTTTCCTTCTGAACAAGTGTTAGTGTTTTCTGCACAAACGCGATTCTGCGAAGCAATGTGAACACTTGTGCTTCCCAGGCACAGAGAAGGTGCTAGCAGGGAATTCTCTGCCTGCTTTTCCCCAGTGCTCTGCAAGCTCTCCAGGGCAACATAAAATCTGGGGCTCTGTGCTTTCTTTCCTTCTGAACAAGTGTTAGTGTTTTCTGCACAAACGCGATTCTGCGAAGCAATGTGAACACTTGTGCTTCCCAGGCACAGAGAAGGTGCTAGCAGGGAATTCTCTGCCTGCCTTTCCCCAGTGCTCTGCAAGCTCTCCAGGGCAACATAAATTCTGGGGCTCTGTGCTTTCTTTCCTTCTGAACAAGTGTTAGTGTTTTCTGCACAAACACGATTCTGCGAAGCAATGTGAACACTTGTGCTTCCCAGGCACAGAGAAGGTGCTAGCAGGGGAATTCTCTGCCTGCCTTTCCCCAGTGCTCTGCAAGCTCTCCAGGGCAACATAAAATGTGGGGCTCTGGGCTTTCTTTCCTTCTGAACAAGTGTTAGTGTTTTCTGCACAAACGCAATTCTGCGAAGCAATGTGAACACTTGTGCTTCCCAGGCACAGAGAAGGTGCTAGCAGGGAATTCTCTGCCTGCTTTTCCCCAGTGCTCTGCAAGCTCTCCAGGGCAACATAAAATCTGGGGCTCTGTGCTTTCTTTCCTTCTGAACAAGTGTTAGTGTTTTCTGCACAAACGCGATTCTGCGAAGCAATGTGAACACTTCTCCTTCCCAGGCACAGAGAAGGTGCTAGCAGGGAATTCTCTGCCTGCCTTTCCCCAGTGCTCTGCAAGCTCTCCAGGGCAACATAAAATGTGGGGCTCTGTGCTTTCTTTCCTTCTGAACAAGTGTTAGTGTTTTCTGCACAAACACCATTCTGCGAAGCAATGTGAACACTTGTGCTTCCCAGGCACAGAGAAGGTGCTAGCAGGGAATTCTCTGCCTGCTTTTCCCCAGTGCTCTGCAAGCTCTCCAGGGGCAACATAAAATCTGGGGCTCTGTGCTTTCTTTCCTTCTGAACAAGTGTTAGTGTTTTCTGCACAAACGCGATTCTGCGAAGCAATGGGAACACTTGTGCTTCCCAGGCACAGAGAAGGTGCTAGCAGGGAATTCTCTGCCTGCTTTTCCCCAGTGCTCTGCAAGCTCTCCAGGGCAACATAAAATCTGGGGCTCTGTGCTTTCTTTCCTTCTGAACAAGTGTTAGTGTTTTCTGCACAAACGCGATTCTGCGAAGCAATGGGAACACTTGTGCTTCCCAGGCACAGAGAAGGTGCTAGCAGGGAATTCTCTGCCTGCCTTTCCCCAGTGCTCTGCAAGCTCTCCAGGGCAACATAAAATCTGGGGCTCTGTGCTTTCTTTCCTTCTGAACAAGTGTTAGTGTTTTCTGCACAAACACGATTCTGAAGCAATGTGAACACTTGTGCTTCCCAGGCACAGAGAAGGTGCTAGCAGGGAATTCTCTGCCTGCCTTTCCCCAGTGCTCTGCAAGCTCTCCAGGGCAACATAAAATCTGGGGCTCTGTGCTTTCTTTCCTTCTGGACAAGTGTTAGTGTTTTCTGCACAAACGCAATTCTGCGAAGCAATGGGAACACTTGTGCTTCCCAGGCACAGAGAAGGTGCTAGCAGGGAATTCTCTGCCTGCTTTTCCCCAGTGCTCTGCAAGCTCTCCAGGGCAACATAAAATCTGGGGCTCTGTGCTTTCTTTCCTTCTGAACAAGTGTTAGTGTTTTCTGCACAAACGCGATTCTGCGAAGCAATGTGAACACTTGTGCTTCCCAGGCACAGAGAAGGTGCTAGCAGGGAATTCTCTGCCTGCCTTTCCCCAGTGCTCTGCAAGCTCTCCAGGGCAACATAAAATCTGGGGCTCTGTGCTTTCTTTCCTTCTGAACAAGTGTTAGTGTTTTCTGCACAAACGCGATTCTGCGAAGCAATGGGAACACTTCTCCTTCCCAGGCACAGAGAAGGTGCTAGCAGGGAATTCTCTGCCTGCCTTTCCCCAGTGCTCTGCAAGCTCTCCAGGGCAACATAAAATCTGGGGCTCTGTGCTTTCTTTCCTTCTGAACAAGTGTTAGTGTTTTCTGCACAAACGCGATTCTGCGAAGCAATGGGAACACTTGTGCTTCCCAGGCACAGAGAAGGTGCTAGCAGGGAATTCTCTGCCTGCTTTTCCCCAGTGCTCTGCAAGCTCTCCAGGGCAACATAAAATGTGGGGCTCTGTGCTTTCTTTCCTTCTGAACAAGTGTTAGTGTTTTCTGCACAAACGCGATTCTGCGAAGCAATGTGAACACTTCTGCTTCCCAGGCACAGAGAAGGTGCTAGCAGGGAATTCTCTGCCTGCCTTTCCCCAGTGCTCTGCAAGCTCTCCAGGGCAACATAAAATGTGGGGCTCTGTGCTTTCTTTCCTTCTGAACAAGTGTTAGTGTTTTCTGCACAAACACGATTCTGCGAAGCAATGTGAACACTTGTGCTTCCCAGGCACAGAGAAGGTGCTAGCAGGGAATTCTCTGCCTGTTTTTCCCCAGTGCTCTGCAAGCTCTCCAGGGCAACATAAAATGTGGGGCTCTGTGCTTTCTTTCCTTCTGAACAAGTGTTAGTGTTTTCTGCACAAACGCAATTCTGCGAAGCAATGTGAACACTTGTGCTTCCCAGGCACAGAGAAGGTGCTAGCAGGGAATTCTCTGCCTGCTTTTCCCCAGTGCTCTGCAAGCTCTCCAGGGCAACATAAAATCTGGGGCTCTGTGCTTTCTTTCCTTCTGAACAAGTGTTAGTGTTTTCTGCACAAACGCGATTCTGCGAAGCAATGTGAACACTTCTCCTTCCCAGGCACAGAGAAGGTGCTAGCAGGGAATTCTCTGCCTGCCTTTCCCCAGTGCTCTGCAAGCTCTCCAGGGCAACATAAAATCTGGGGCTCTGTGCTTTCTTTCCTTCTGAACAAGTGTTAGTGTTTTCTGCACAAACACCATTCTGCGAAGCAATGTGAACACTTGTGCTTCCCAGGCACAGAGAAGGTGCTAGCAGGGAATTCTCTGCCTGCTTTTCCCCAGTGCTCTGCAAGCTCTCCAGGGCAACATAAAATCTGGGGCTCTGTGCTTTCTTTCCTTCTGAACAAGTGTTAGTGTTTTCTGCACAAACGCGATTCTGCGAAGCAATGTGAACACTTGTGCTTCCCAGGCACAGAGAAGGTGCTAGCAGGGAATTGTCTGCCTGCCTTTCCCCAGTGCTCTGCAAGCTCTCCAGGGCAACATAAAATGTGGGGCTCTGTGCTTTCTTTCCTTCTGAACAAGTGTTAGTGTTTTCTGCACAAACGCGATTCTGCGAAGCAATGTGAACACTTCTACTTCCCAGGCACAGAGAAGGTGCTAGCAGGGAATTCTCTGCCTGCCTTTCCCCAGTGCTCTGCAAGCTCTCCAGGGCAACATAAAATGTGGGGCTCTGTGCTTTCTTTCCTTCTGAACAAGTGTTAGTGTTTTCTGCACAAACGCGATTCTGCGAAGCAATGGGAACACTTGTGCTTCCCAGGCACAGAGAAGGTGCTAGCAGGGAATTCTCTGCCTGCCTTTCCCCAGTGCTCTGCAAGCTCTCCAGGGCAACATAAAATGTGGGGCTCTGTGCTTTCTTTCCTTCTGAACAAGTGTTAGTGTTTTCTGCACAAACGCGATTCTGCGAAGCAATGTGAACACTTCTCCTTCCCAGGCACAGAGAAGGTGCTAGCAGGGAATTCTCTGCCTGCCTTTCCCCAGTGCTCTGCAAGCTCTCCAGGGCAACATAAAATGTGGGGCTCTGTGCTTTCTTTCCTTCTGAACAAGTGTTAGTGTTTTCTGCACAAACGCGATTCTGCGAAGCAATGGGAACACTTGTGCTTCCCAGGCACAGAGAAGGTGCTAGCAGGGAATTCTCTGCCTGCTTTTCCCCAGTGCTCTGCAAGCTCTCCAGGGCAACATAAAATCTGGGGCTCTGTGCTTTCTTTCCTTCTGAACAAGTGTTAGTGTTTTCTGCACAAACGCGATTCTGCGAAGCAATGTGAACACTTGTGCTTCCCAGGCACAGAGAAGGTGCTAGCAGGGAATTCTCTGCCTGCCTTTCCCCAGTGCTCTGCAAGCTCTCCAGGGCAACATAAAATGTGGGGCTCTGTGCTTTCTTTCCTTCTGAACAAGTGTTAGTGTTTTCTGCACAAACGCGATTCTGCGAAGCAATGGGAACACTTGTGCTTCCCAGGCACAGAGAAGGTGCTAGCAGGGAATTCTCTGCCTGCTTTCCCCAGTGCTCTGCAAGCTCTCCAGGGCAACATAAAATCTGGGGCTCTGTGCTTTCTTTCCTTCTGAACAAGTGTTAGTGTTTTCTGCACAAACGCGATTCTGCGAAGCAATGGGAACACTTCTCCTTCCCAGGCACAGAGAAGGTGCTAGCAGGGAATTCTCTGCCTGCCTTTCCCCAGTGCTCTGCAAGCTCTCCAGGGCAACATAAAATCTGGGGCTCTGTGCTTTCTTTCCTTCTGAACAAGTGTTAGTGTTTTCTGCACAAACACGATTCTGCGAAGCAATGTGAACACTTGTGCTTCCCAGGCACAGAGAAGGTGCTAGCAGGGAATTCTCTGCCTGCTTTTCCCCAGTGCTCTGCAAGCTCTCCAGGGCAACATAAAATCTGGGGCTCTGTGCTTTCTTTCCTTCTGAACAAGTGTTAGTGTTTTCTGCACAAACGCGATTCTGCGAAGCAATGTGAACACTTGTGCTTCCCAGGCACAGAGAAGGTGCTAGCAGGGAATTCTCTGCCTGCTTTTCCCCAGTGCTCTGCAAGCTCTCCAGGGCAACATAAAATCTGGGGCTCTGTGCTTTCTTTCCTTCTGAACAAGTGTTAGTGTTTTCTGCACAAACGCGATTCTGCGAAGCAATGTGAACACTTGTGCTTCCCAGGCACAGAGAAGGTGCTAGCAGGGAATTCTCTGCCTGCCTTTCCCCAGTGCTCTGCAAGCTCTCCAGGGCAACATAAAATGTGGGGCTCTGTGCTTTCTTTCCTTCTGAACAAGTGTTAGTGTTTTCTGCACAAACGCGATTCTGCGAAGCAATGGGAACACTTGTGCTTCCCAGGCACAGAGAAGGTGCTAGCAGGGAATTCTCTGCCTGCCTTTCCCCAGTGCTCTGCAAGCTCTCCAGGGCAACATAAAATGTGGGGCTCTGTGCTTTCTTTCCTTCTGAACAAGTGTTAGTGTTTTCTGCACAAACGCGATTCTGCGAAGCAATGGGAACACTTGTGCTTCCCAGGCACAGAGAAGGTGCTAGCAGGGAATTCTCTGCCTGCTTTTCCCCAGTGCTCTGCAAGCTCTCCAGGGCAACATAAAATGTGGGGCTCTGTGCTTTCTTTCCTTCTGAACAAGTGTTAGTGTTTTCTGCACAAACGCGATTCTGCGAAGCAATGTGAACACTTGTGCTTCCCAGGCACAGAGAAGGTGCTAGCAGGGAATTCTCTGCCTGCCTTTCCCCAGTGCTCTGCAAGCTCTCCAGGGCAACATAAAATCTGGGGCTCTGTGCTTTCTTTCCTTCTGAACAAGTGTTAGTGTTTTCTGCACAAACACGATTCTGCGAAGCAATGTGAACACTTGTGCTTCCCAGGCACAGAGAAGGTGCTAGCAGGGAATTCCCTGCCTGCTTTTCCCCAGTGCTCTGCAAGCTCTCCAGGGCAACATAAAATGTGGGGCTCTGTGCTTTCTTTCCTTCTGAACAAGTGTTAGTGTTTTCTGCACAAACGCGATTCTGCGAAGCAATGTGAACACTTGTGCTTCCCAGGCACAGAGAAGGTGCTAGCAGGGAATTCTCTGCCTGCCTTTCCCCAGTGCTCTGCAAGCTCTCCAGGGCAACATAAAATGTGGGGCTCTGTGCTTTCTTTCCTTCTGAACAAGTGTTAGTGTTTTCTGCACAAACGCGATTCTGCGAAGCAATGGGAACACTTGTGCTTCCCAGGCACAGAGAAGGTGCTAGCAGGGAATTCTCTGCCTGCTTTTCCCCAGTGCTCTGCAAGCTCTCCAGGGCAACATAAAATCTGGGGCTCTGTGCTTTCTTTCCTTCTGAACAAGTGTTAGTGTTTTCTGCACAAACGCGATTCTGCGAAGCAATGTGAACACTTGTGCTTCCCAGGCACAGAGAAGGTGCTAGCAGGGAATTCTCTGCCTGCCTTTCCCCAGTGCTCTGCAAGCTCTCCAGGGCAACATAAAATCTGGGGCTCTGTGCTTTCTTTCCTTCTGAACAAGTGTTAGTGTTTTCTGCACAAACACGATTCTGCGAAGCAATGGGAACACTTCTCCTTCCCAGGCACAGAGAAGGTGCTAGCAGGGAATTCTCTGCCTGCCTTTCCCCAGTGCTCTGCAAGCTCTCCAGGGCAACATAAAATGTGGGGCTCTGTGCTTTCTTTCCTTCTGAACAAGTGTTAGTGTTTTCTGCACAAACGCGATTCTGCGAAGCAATGGGAACACTTGTGCTTCCCAGGCACAGAGAAGGTGCTAGCAGGGAATTCTCTGCCTGCTTTTCCCCAGTGCTCTGCAAGCTCTCCAGGGCAACATAAAATCTGGGGCTCTGTGCTTTCTTTCCTTCTGAACAAGTGTTAGTGTTTTCTGCACAAACGCGATTCTGCGAAGCAATGTGAACACTTCTCCTTCCCAGGCACAGAGAAGGTGCTAGCAGGGAATTCTCTGCCTGCCTTTCCCCAGTGCTCTGCAAGCTCTCCAGGGCAACATAAAATCTGGGGCTCTGTGCTTTCTTTCCTTCTGAACAAGTGTTAGTGTTTTCTGCACAAACGCGATTCTGCGAAGCAATGTGAACACTTGTGCTTCCCAGGCACAGAGAAGGTGCTAGCAGGGAATTCTCTGCCTGCTTTTCCCCAGTGCTCTGCAAGCTCTCCAGGGCAACATAAAATCTGGGGCTCTGTGCTTTCTTTCCTTCTGAACAAGTGTTAGTGTTTTCTGCACAAACGCGATTCTGCGAAGCAATGTGAACACTTGTGCTTCCCAGGCACAGAGAAGGTGCTAGCAGGGAATTCTCTGCCTGCCTTTCCCCAGTGCTCTGCAAGCTCTCCAGGGCAACATAAAATCTGGGGCTCTGTGCTTTCTTTCCTTCTGAACAAGTGTTAGTGTTTTCTGCACAAACACGATTCTGCGAAGCAATGTGAACACTTGTGCTTCCCAGGCACAGAGAAGGTGCTAGCAGGGAATTCTCTGCCTGCCTTTCCCCAGTGCTCTGCAAGCTCTCCAGGGCAACATAAAATGTGGGGCTCTGGGCTTTCTTTCCTTCTGAACAAGTGTTAGTGTTTTCTGCACAAACGCAATTCTGCGAAGCAATGTGAACACTTGTGCTTCCCAGGCACAGAGAAGGTGCTAGCAGGGAATTCTCTGCCTGCTTTTCCCCAGTGCTCTGCAAGCTCTCCAGGGCAACATAAAATCTGGGGCTCTGTGCTTTCTTTCCTTCTGAACAAGTGTTAGTGTTTTCTGCACAAACGCGATTCTGCGAAGCAATGGGAACACTTCTCCTTCCCAGGCACAGAGAAGGTGCTAGCAGGGAATTCTCTGCCTGCCTTTCCCCAGTGCTCTGCAAGCTCTCCAGGGCAACATAAAATGTGGGGCTCTGTGCTTTCTTTCCTTCTGAACAAGTGTTAGTGTTTTCTGCACAAACACCATTCTGCGAAGCAATGTGAACACTTGTGCTTCCCAGGCACAGAGAAGGTGCTAGCAGGGAATTCTCTGCCTGCTTTTCCCCAGTGCTCTGCAAGCTCTCCAGGGCAACATAAAATCTGGGGCTCTGTGCTTTCTTTCCTTCTGAACAAGTGTTAGTGTTTTCTGCACAAACGCGATTCTGCGAAGCAATGGGAACACTTGTGCTTCCCAGGCACAGAGAAGGTGCTAGCAGGGAATTCTCTGCCTGCTTTTCCCCAGTGCTCTGCAAGCTCTCCAGGGCAACATAAAATCTGGGGCTCTGTGCTTTCTTTCCTTCTGAACAAGTGTTAGTGTTTTCTGCACAAACGCGATTCTGCGAAGCAATGGGAACACTTGTGCTTCCCAGGCACAGAGAAGGTGCTAGCAGGGAATTCTCTGCCTGCCTTTCCCCAGTGCTCTGCAAGCTCTCCAGGGCAACATAAAATCTGGGGCTCTGTGCTTTCTTTCCTTCTGAACAAGTGTTAGTGTTTTCTGCACAAACACGATTCTGCGAAGCAATGTGAACACTTGTGCTTCCCAGGCACAGAGAAGGTGCTAGCAGGGAATTCTCTGCCTGCCTTTCCCCAGTGCTCTGCAAGCTCTCCAGGGCAACATAAAATCTGGGGCTCTGTGCTTTCTTTCCTTCTGGACAAGTGTTAGTGTTTTCTGCACAAACGCAATTCTGCGAAGCAATGTGAACACTTGTGCTTCCCAGGCACAGAGAAGGTGCTAGCAGGGAATTCTCTGCCTGCCTTTCCCCAGTGCTCTGCAAGCTCTCCAGGGCAACATAAAATGTGGGGCTCTGTGCTTTCTTTCCTTCTGAACAAGTGTTAGTGTTTTCTGCACAAACGCGATTCTGCGAAGCAATGTGAACACTTGTGCTTCCCAGGCACAGAGAAGGTGCTAGCAGGGAATTCTCTGCCTGCCTTTCCCCAGTGCTCTGCAAGCTCTCCAGGGCAACATAAAATGTGGGGCTCTGTGCTTTCTTTCCTTCTGAACAAGTGTTAGTGTTTTATGCACAAACACGATTCTGCGAAGCAATGTGAACACTTGTGCTTCCCAGGCACAGAGAAGGTGCTAGCAGGGAATTCTCTGCCTGCCTTTCCCCAGTGCTCTGCAAGCTCTCCAGGGCAACATAAAATGTGGGGCTCTGTGCTTTCTTTCCTTCTGAACAAGTGTTAGTGTTTTCTGCACAAACGCAATTCTGCGAAGCAATGTGAACACTTGTGCTTCCCAGGCACAGAGAAGGTGCTAGCAGGGAATTCTCTGCCTGCTTTTCCCCAGTGCTCTGCAAGCTCTCCAGGGCAACATAAACTCTGGGGCTCTGTGCTTTCTTTCCTTCTGAACAAGTGTTAGTGTTTTCTGCACAAACGCGATTCTGCGAAGCAATGTGAACACTTGTGCTTCCCAGGCACAGAGAAGGTGCTAGCAGGGAATTCTCTGCCTGCCTTTCCCCAGTGCTCTGCAAGCTCTCCAGGGCAACATAAAATGTGGGGCTCTGTGCTTTCTTTCCTTCTGAACAAGTGTTAGTGTTTTCTGCACAAACACCATTCTGCGAAGCAATGTGAACACTTGTGCTTCCCAGGCACAGAGAAGGTGCTAGCAGGGAATTCTCTGCCTGCTTTTCCCCAGTGCTCTGCAAGCTCTCCAGGGCAACATAAAATCTGGGGCTCTGTGCTTTCTTTCCTTCTGAACAAGTGTTAGTGTTTTCTGCACAAACGCGATTCTGCGAAGCAATGTGAACACTTGTGCTTCCCAGGCACAGAGAAGGTGCTAGCAGGGAATTCTCTGCCTGCCTTTCCCCAGTGCTCTGCAAGCTCTCCAGGGCAACATAAAATGTGGGGCTCTGTGCTTTCTTTCCTTCTGAACAAGTGTTAGTGTTTTCTGCACAAACGCGATTCTGCGAAGCAATGTGAACACTTGTGCTTCCCAGGCACAGAGAAGGTGCTAGCAGGGAATTCTCTGCCTGCCTTTCCCCAGTGCTCTGCAAGCTCTCCAGGGCAACATAAAATCTGGGGCTCTGTGCTTTCTTTCCTTCTGAACAAGTGTTAGTGTTTTCTGCACAAACGCGATTCTGCGAAGCAATGGGAACACTTGTGCTTCCCAGGCACAGAGAAGGTGCTAGCAGGGAATTCTCTGCCTGCTTTTCCCCAGTGCTCTGCAAGCTCTCCAGGGCAACATAAAATCTGGGGCTCTGTGCTTTCTTTCCTTCTGAACAAGTGTTAGTGTTTTCTGCACAAACGCGATTCTGCGAAGCAATGGGAACACTTGTGCTTCCCAGGCACAGAGAAGGTGCTAGCAGGGAATTCTCTGCCTGCCTTTCCCCAGTGCTCTGCAAGCTCTCCAGGGCAACATAAAATGTGGGGCTCTGTGCTTTCTTTCCTTCTGAACAAGTGTTAGTGTTTTCTGCACAAACGCGATTCTGCGAAGCAATGGGAACACTTGTGCTTCCCAGGCACAGAGAAGGTGCTAGCAGGGAATTCTCTGCCTGCTTTTCCCCAGTGCTCTGCAAGCTCTCCAGGGCAACATAAAATCTGGGGCTCTGTGCTTTCTTTCCTTCTGAACAAGTGTTAGTGTTTTCTGCACAAACGCGATTCTGCGAAGCAATGGGAACACTTGTGCTTCCCAGGCACAGAGAAGGTGCTAGCAGGGAATTCTCTGCCTGCCTTTCCCCAGTGCTCTGCAAGCTCTCCAGGGCAACATAAAATGTGGGGCTCTGTGCTTTCTTTCCTTCTGAACAAGTGTTAGTGTTTTCTGCACAAACACGATTCTGCGAAGCAATGTGAACACTTGTGCTTCCCAGGCACAGAGAAGGTGCTAGCAGGGAATTCTCTGCCTGCTTTTCCCCAGTGCTCTGCAAGCTCTCCAGGGCAACATAAAATCTGGGGCTCTGTGCTTTCTTTCCTTCTGAACAAGTGTTAGTGTTTTCTGCACAAACGCGATTCTGCGAAGCAATGTGAACACTTGTGCTTCCCAGGCACAGAGAAGGTGCTAGCAGGGAATTCTCTGCCTGCCTTTCCCCAGTGCTCTGCAAGCTCTCCAGGGCAACATAAAATGTGGGGCTCTGTGCTTTCTTTCCTTCTGAACAAGTGTTAGTGTTTTCTGCACAAACGCGATTCTGCGAAGCAATGGGAACACTTGTGCTTCCCAGGCACAGAGAAGGTGCTAGCAGGGAATTCTCTGCCTGCTTTTCCCCAGTGCTCTGCAAGCTCTCCAGGGCAACATAAAATGTGGGGCTCTGTGCTTTCTTTCCTTCTGAACAAGTGTTAGTGTTTTCTGCACAAACGCGATTCTGCGAAGCAATGTGAACACTTGTGCTTCCCAGGCACAGAGAAGGTGCTAGCAGGGAATTCTCTGCCTGCCTTTCCCCAGTGCTCTGCAAGCTCTCCAGGGCAACATAAAATGTGGGGCTCTGTGCTTTCTTTCCTTCTGAACAAGTGTTAGTGTTTTCTGCACAAACGCGATTCTGCGAAGCAATGGGAACACTTGTGCTTCCCAGGCACAGAGAAGGTGCTAGCAGGGAATTCTCTGCCTGCCTTTCCCCAGTGCTCTGCAAGCTCTCCAGGGCAACATAAAATGTGGGGCTCTGTGCTTTCTTTCCTTCTGAACAAGTGTTAGTGTTTTCTGCACAAACGCGATTCTGCGAAGCAATGGGAACACTTGTGCTTCCCAGGCACAGAGAAGGTGCTAGCAGGGAATTCTCTGCCTGCTTTTCCCCAGTGCTCTGCAAGCTCTCCAGGGCAACATAAAATCTGGGGCTCTGTGCTTTCTTTCCTTCTGAACAAGTGTTAGTGTTTTCTGCACAAACGCGATTCTGCGAAGCAATGTGAACACTTCTCCTTCCCAGGCACAGAGAAGGTGCTAGCAGGGAATTCTCTGCCTGCCTTTCCCCAGTGCTCTGCAAGCTCTCCAGGGCAACATAAAATCTGGGGCTCTGTGCTTTCTTTCCTTCTGAACAAGTGTTAGTGTTTTCTGCACAAACGCGATTCTGCGAAGCAATGGGAACACTTGTGCTTCCCAGGCACAGAGAAGGTGCTAGCAGGGAATTCTCTGCCTGCTTTTCCCCAGTGCTCTGCAAGCTCTCCAGGGCAACATAAAATGTGGGGCTCTGTGCTTTCTTTCCTTCTGAACAAGTGTTAGTGTTTTCTGCACAAACGCGATTCTGCGAAGCAATGTGAACACTTCTCCTTCCCAGGCACAGAGAAGGTGCTAGCAGGGAATTCTCTGCCTGCCTTTCCCCAGTGCTCTGCAAGCTCTCCAGGGCAACATAAAATCTGGGGCTCTGTGCTTTCTTTCCTTCTGAACAAGTGTTAGTGTTTTCTGCACAAACACGATTCTGCGAAGCAATGTGAACACTTGTGCTTCCCAGGCACAGAGAAGGTGCTAGCAGGGAATTCTCTGCCTGCTTTTCCCCAGTGCTCTGCAAGCTCTCCAGGGCAACATAAAATGTGGGGCTCTGTGCTTTCTTTCCTTCTGAACAAGTGTTAGTGTTTTCTGCACAAACGCGATTCTGCGAAGCAATGTGAACACTTGTGCTTCCCAGGCACAGAGAAGGTGCTAGCAGGGAATTCTCTGCCTGCCTTTCCCCAGTGCTCTGCAAGCTCTCCAGGGCAACATAAAATGTGGGGCTCTGTGCTTTCTTTCCTTCTGAACAAGTGTTAGTGTTTTCTGCACAAACGCGATTCTGCGAAGCAATGGGAACACTTGTGCTTCCCAGGCACAGAGAAGGTGCTAGCAGGGAATTCTCTGCCTGCTTTTCCCCAGTGCTCTGCAAGCTCTCCAGGGCAACATAAAATGTGGGGCTCTGTGCTTTCTTTCCTTCTGAACAAGTGTTAGTGTTTTCTGCACAAACGCGATTCTGCGAAGCAATGTGAACACTTGTGCTTCCCAGGCACAGAGAAGGTGCTAGCAGGGAATTCTCTGCCTGCCTTTCCCCAGTGCTCTGCAAGCTCTCCAGGGCAACATAAAATCTGGGGCTCTGTGCTTTCTTTCCTTCTGAACAAGTGTTAGTGTTTTCTGCACAAACACGATTCTGCGAAGCAATGGGAACACTTCTCCTTCCCAGGCACAGAGAAGGTGCTAGCAGGGAATTCTCTGCCTGCCTTTCCCCAGTGCTCTGCAAGCTCTCCAGGGCAACATAAAATGTGGGGCTCTGTGCTTTCTTTCCTTCTGAACAAGTGTTAGTGTTTTCTGCACAAACGCGATTCTGCGAAGCAATGGGAACACTTGTGCTTCCCAGGCACAGAGAAGGTGCTAGCAGGGAATTCTCTGCCTGCTTTTCCCCAGTGCTCTGCAAGCTCTCCAGGGCAACATAAAATCTGGGGCTCTGTGCTTTCTTTCCTTCTGAACAAGTGTTAGTGTTTTCTGCACAAACGCGATTCTGCGAAGCAATGTGAACACTTCTGCTTCCCAGGCACAGAGAAGGTGCTAGCAGGGAATTCTCTGCCTGCCTTTCCCCAGTGCTCTGCAAGCTCTCCAGGGCAACATAAAATCTGGGGCTCTGTGCTTTCTTTCCTTCTGAACAAGTGTTAGTGTTTTCTGCACAAACACGATTCTGCGAAGCAATGTGAACACTTGTGCTTCCCAGGCACAGAGAAGGTGCTAGCAGGGAATTCTCTGCCTGCCTTTCCCCAGTGCTCTGCAAGCTCTCCAGGGCAACATAAAATGTGGGGCTCTGTGCTTTCTTTCCTTCTGAACAAGTGTTAGTGTTTTCTGCACAAACGCAATTCTGCGAAGCAATGTGAACACTTGTGCTTCCCAGGCACAGAGAAGGTGCTAGCAGGGAATTCTCTGCCTGCTTTTCCCCAGTGCTCTGCAAGCTCTCCAGGGCAACATAAAATCTGGGGCTCTGTGCTTTCTTTCCTTCTGAACAAGTGTTAGTGTTTTCTGCACAAACGCGATTCTGCGAAACAATGTGAACACTTGTGCTTCCCAGGCACAGAGAAGGTGCTAGCAGGGAATTCTCTGCCTGCCTTTCCCCAGTGCTCTGCAAGCTCTCCAGGGCAACATAAAATGTGGGGCTCTGTGCTTTCTTTCCTTCTGAACAAGTGTTAGTGTTTTCTGCACAAACACCATTCTGCGAAGCAATGTGAACACTTGTGCTTCCCAGGCACAGAGAAGGTGCTAGCAGGGAATTCTCTGCCTGCTTTTCCCCAGTGCTCTGCAAGCTCTCCAGGGCAACATAAAATGTGGGGCTCTGTGCTTTCTTTCCTTCTGAACAAGTGTTAGTGTTTTCTGCACAAACGCGATTCTGCGAAGCAATGGGAACACTTGTGCTTCCCAGGCACAGAGAAGGTGCTAGCAGGGAATTCTCTGCCTGCTTTTCCCCAGTGCTCTGCAAGCTCTCCAGGGCAACATAAAATGTGGGGCTCTGTGCTTTCTTTCCTTCTGAACAAGTGTTAGTGTTTTCTGCACAAACGCGATTCTGCGAAGCAATGTGAACACTTGTGCTTCCCAGGCACAGAGAAGGTGCTAGCAGGGAATTCTCTGCCTGCCTTTCCCCAGTGCTCTGCAAGCTCTCCAGGGCAACATAAAATGTGGGGCTCTGTGCTTTCTTTCCTTCTGAACAAGTGTTAGTGTTTTCTGCACAAACACGATTCTGCGAAGCAATGTGAACACTTGTGCTTCCCAGGCACAGAGAAGGTGCTAGCAGGGAATTCTCTGCCTGCCTTTCCCCAGTGCTCTGCAAGCTCTCCAGGGCAACATAAAATCTGGGGCTCTGTGCTTTCTTTCCTTCTGGACAAGTGTTAGTGTTTTCTGCACAAACGCAATTCTGCGAAGCAATGTGAACACTTGTGCTTCCCAGGCACAGAGAAGGTGCTAGCAGGGAATTCTCTGCCTGCCTTTCCCCAGTGCTCTGCAAGCTCTCCAGGGCAACATAAAATCTGGGGCTCTGTGCTTTCTTTCCTTCTGAACAAGTGTTAGTGTTTTCTGCACAAACGCGATTCTGCGAAGCAATGTGAACACTTGTGCTTCCCAGGCACAGAGAAGGTGCTAGCAGGGAATTCTCTGCCTGCCTTTCCCCAGTGCTCTGCAAGCTCTCCAGGGCAACATAAAATCTGGGGCTCTGTGCTTTCTTTCCTTCTGAACAAGTGTTAGTGTTTTCTGCACAAACGCGATTCTGCGAAGCAATGGGAACACTTGTGCTTCCCAGGCACAGAGAAGGTGCTAGCAGGGAATTCTCTGCCTGCTTTTCCCCAGTGCTCTGCAAGCTCTCCAGGGCAACATAAAATCTGGGGCTCTGTGCTTTCTTTCCTTCTGAACAAGTGTTAGTGTTTTCTGCACAAACGCGATTCTGCGAAGCAATGTGAACACTTGTGCTTCCCAGGCACAGAGAAGGTGCTAGCAGGGAATTCTCTGCCTGCCTTTCCCCAGTGCTCTGCAAGCTCTCCAGGGCAACATAAAATGTGGGGCTCTGTGCTTTCTTTCCTTCTGAACAAGTGTTAGTGTTTTCTGCACAAACACGATTCTGCGAAGCAATGTGAACACTTGTGCTTCCCAGGCACAGAGAAGGTGCTAGCAGGGAATTCTCTGCCTGCTTTTCCCCAGTGCTCTGCAAGCTCTCCAGGGCAACATAAAATGTGGGGCTCTGTGCTTTCTTTCCTTCTGAACAAGTGTTAGGGTTTTCTGCACAAACGCGATTCTGCGAAGCAATGGGAACACTTCTCCTTCCCAGGCACAGAGAAGGTGCTAGCAGGGAATTCTCTGCCTGCCTTTCCCCAGTGCTCTGCAAGCTCTCCAGGGCAACATAAAATGTGGGGCTCTGTGCTTTCTTTCCTTCTGAACAAGTGTTAGTGTTTTCTGCACAAACGCGATTCTGCGAAGCAATGTGAACACTTGTGCTTCCCAGGCACAGAGAAGGTGCTAGCAGGGAATTCTCTGCCTGCCTTTCCCCAGTGCTCTGCAAGCTCTGCAGGGCAACATAAAATCTGGGGCTCTGTGCTTTCTTTCCTTCTGAACAAGTGTTAGTGTTTTCTGCACAAACACGATTCTGCGAAGCAATGTGAACACTTGTGCTTCCCAGGCACAGAGAAGGTGCTAGCAGGGAATTCTCTGCCTGCTTTTCCCCAGTGCTCTGCAAGCTCTCCAGGGCAACATAAAATGTGGGGCTCTGTGCTTTCTTTCCTTCTGAACAAGTGTTAGTGTTTTCTGCACAAACACGATTCTGCGAAGCAATGTGAACACTTGTGCTTCCCAGGCACAGAGAAGGTGCTAGCAGGGAATTCTCTGCCTGCCTTTCCCCAGTGCTCTGCAAGCTCTCCAGGGCAACATAAAATGTGGGGCTCTGTGCTTTCTTTCCTTCTGAACAAGTGTTAGTGTTTTCTGCACAAACACGATTCTGCGAAGCAATGTGAACACTTGTGCTTCCCAGGCACAGAGAAGGTGCTAGCAGGGAATTCTCTGCCTGCTTTTCCCCAGTGCTCTGCAAGCTCTCCAGGGCAACATAAAATCTGGGGCTCTGTGCTTTCTTTCCTTCTGAACAAGTGTTAGTGTTTTCTGCACAAACGCCATTCTGCGAAGCAATGTGAACACTTGTGCTTCCCAGGCACAGAGAAGGTGCTAGCAGGGAATTCTCTGCCTGCCTTTCCCCAGTGCTCTGCAAGCTCTCCAGGGCAACATAAAATGTGGGGCTCTGTGCTTTCTTTCCTTCTGAACAAGTGTTAGTGTTTTCTGCACAAACGCGATTCTGCGAAGCAATGGGAACACTTGTGCTTCCCAGGCACAGAGAAGGTGCTAGCAGGGAATTCTCTGCCTGCCTTTCCCCAGTGCTCTGCAAGCTCTCCAGGGCAACATAAAATGTGGGGCTCTGTGCTTTCTTTCCTTCTGAACAAGTGTTAGTGTTTTCTGCACAAACGCGATTCTGCGAAGCAATGGGAACACTTGTGCTTCCCAGGCACAGAGAAGGTGCTAGCAGGGAATTCTCTGCCTGCTTTTCCCCAGTGCTCTGCAAGCTCTCCAGGGCAACATAAAATTTGGGGCTCTGTGCTTTCTTTCCTTCTGAACAAGTGTTAGTGTTTTCTGCACAAACGCGATTCTGCGAAGCAATGTGAACACTTGTGCTTCCCAGGCACAGAGAAGGTGCTAGCAGGGAATTCTCTGCCTGCCTTTCCCCAGTGCTCTGCAAGCTCTCCAGGGCAACATAAAATGTGGGGCTCTGTGCTTTCTTTCCTTCTGAACAAGTGTTAGTGTTTTCTGCACAAACGCGATTCTGCGAAGCAATGGGAACACTTGTGCTTCCCAGGCACAGAGAAGGTGCTAGCAGGGAATTCTCTGCCTGCTTTTCCCCAGTGCTCTGCAAGCTCTCCAGGGCAACATAAAATCTGGGGCTCTGTGCTTTCTTTCCTTCTGAACAAGTGTTAGTGTTTTCTGCACAAACGCGATTCTGCGAAGCAATGTGAACACTTGTGCTTCCCAGGCACAGAGAAGGTGCTAGCAGGGAATTCTCTGCCTGCCTTTCCCCAGTGCTCTGCAAGCTCTCCAGGGCAACATAAAATGTGGGGCTCTGTGCTTTCTTTCCTTCTGGACAAGTGTTAGTGTTTTCTGCACAAACGCGATTCTGCGAAGCAATGTGAACACTTCTCCTTCCCAGGCACAGAGAAGGTGCTAGCAGGGAATTCTCTGCCTGCCTTTCCCCAGTGCTCTGCAAGCTCTCCAGGGCAACATAAAATGTGGGGCTCTGTGCTTTCTTTCCTTCTGAACAAGTGTTAGTGTTTTCTGCACAAACGCGATTCTGCGAAGCAATGTGAACACTTGTGCTTCCCAGGCACAGAGAAGGTGCTAGCAGGGAATTCTCTGCCTGCTTTTCCCCAGTGCTCTGCAAGCTCTCCAGGGCAACATAAAATGTGGGGCTCTGTGCTTTCTTTCCTTCTGAACAAGTGTTAGTGTTTTCTGCACAAACGCGATTCTGCGAAGCAATGTGAACACTTCTCCTTCCCAGGCACAGAGAAGGTGCTAGCAGGGAATTCTCTGCCTGCCTTTCCCCAGTGCTCTGCAAGCTCTCCAGGGCAACATAAAATCTGGGGCTCTGTGCTTTCTTTCCTTCTGAACAAGTGTTAGTGTTTTCTGCACAAACACGATTCTGCGAAGCAATGTGAACACTTGTGCTTCCCAGGCACAGAGAAGGTGCTAGCAGGGAATTCTCTGCCTGCTTTTCCCCAGTGCTCTGCAAGCTCTCCAGGGCAACATAAAATGTGGGGCTCTGTGCTTTCTTTCCTTCTGAACAAGTGTTAGTGTTTTCTGCACAAACGCGATTCTGCGAAGCAATGTGAACACTTGTGCTTCCCAGGCACAGAGAAGGTGCTAGCAGGGAATTCTCTGCCTGCCTTTCCCCAGTGCTCTGCAAGCTCTCCAGGGCAACATAAAATGTGGGGCTCTGTGCTTTCTTTCCTTCTGAACAAGTGTTAGTGTTTTCTGCACAAACGCGATTCTGCGAAGCAATGGGAACACTTGTGCTTCCCAGGCACAGAGAAGGTGCTAGCAGGGAATTCTCTGCCTGCTTTTCCCCAGTGCTCTGCAAGCTCTCCAGGGCAACATAAAATCTGGGGCTCTGTGCTTTCTTTCCTTCTGAACAAGTGTTAGTGTTTTCTGCACAAACGCGATTCTGCGAAGCAATGTGAACACTTGTGCTTCCCAGGCACAGAGAAGGTGCTAGCAGGGAATTCTCTGCCTGCCTTTCCCCAGTGCTCTGCAAGCTCTCCAGGGCAACATAAAATCTGGGGCTCTGTGCTTTCTTTCCTTCTGAACAAGTGTTAGTGTTTTCTGCACAAACACGATTCTGCGAAGCAATGGGAACACTTCTCCTTCCCAGGCACAGAGAAGGTGCTAGCAGGGAATTCTCTGCCTGCCTTTCCCCAGTGCTCTGCAAGCTCTCCAGGGCAACATAAAATGTGGGGCTCTGTGCTTTCTTTCCTTCTGAACAAGTGTTAGTGTTTTCTGCACAAACGCGATTCTGCGAAGCAATGGGAACACTTGTGCTTCCCAGGCACAGAGAAGGTGCTAGCAGGGAATTCTCTGCCTGCTTTTCCCCAGTGCTCTGCAAGCTCTCCAGGGCAACATAAAATCTGGGGCTCTGTGCTTTCTTTCCTTCTGAACAAGTGTTAGTGTTTTCTGCACAAACGCGATTCTGCGAAGCAATGTGAACACTTCTGCTTCCCAGGCACAGAGAAGGTGCTAGCAGGGAATTCTCTGCCTGCCTTTCCCCAGTGCTCTGCAAGCTCTCCAGGGCAACATAAAATGTGGGGCTCTGTGCTTTCTTTCCTTCTGAACAAGTGTTAGTGTTTTCTGCACAAACACGATTCTGCGAAGCAATGTGAACACTTGTGCTTCCCAGGCACAGAGAAGGTGCTAGCAGGGAATTCTCTGCCTGCCTTTCCCCAGTGCTCTGCAAGCTCTCCAGGGCAACATAAAATGTGGGGCTCTGTGCTTTCTTTCCTTCTGAACAAGTGTTAGTGTTTTCTGCACAAACGCAATTCTGCGAAGCAATGTGAACACTTGTGCTTCCCAGGCACAGAGAAGGTGCTAGCAGGGAATTCTCTGCCTGCTTTTCCCCAGTGCTCTGCAAGCTCTCCAGGGCAACATAAAATGTGGGGCTCTGTGCTTTCTTTCCTTCTGAACAAGTGTTAGTGTTTTCTGCACAAACGCGATTCTGCGAAGCAATGTGAACACTTGTGCTTCCCAGGCACAGAGAAGGTGCTAGCAGGGAATTCTCTGCCTGCCTTTCCCCAGTGCTCTGCAAGCTCTCCAGGGCAACATAAAATGTGGGGCTCTGTGCTTTCTTTCCTTCTGAACAAGTGTTAGTGTTTTCTGCACAAACACCATTCTGCGAAGCAATGTGAACACTTGTGCTTCCCAGGCACAGAGAAGGTGCTAGCAGGGAATTCTCTGCCTGCTTTTCCCCAGTGCTCTGCAAGCTCTCCAGGGCAACATAAAATGTGGGGCTCTGTGCTTTCTTTCCTTCTGAACAAGTGTTAGTGTTTTCTGCACAAACGCGATTCTGCGAAGCAATGGGAACACTTGTGCTTCCCAGGCACAGAGAAGGTGCTAGCAGGGAATTCTCTGCCTGCTTTTCCCCAGTGCTCTGCAAGCTCTCCAGGGCAACATAAAATCTGGGGCTCTGTGCTTTCTTTCCTTCTGAACAAGTGTTAGTGTTTTCTGCACAAACGCGATTCTGCGAAGCAATGTGAACACTTGTGCTTCCCAGGCACAGAGAAGGTGCTAGCAGGGAATTCTCTGCCTGCCTTTCCCCAGTGCTCTGCAAGCTCTCCAGGGCAACATAAAATGTGGGGCTCTGTGCTTTCTTTCCTTCTGAACAAGTGTTAGTGTTTTCTGCACAAACACGATTCTGCGAAGCAATGTGAACACTTGTGCTTCCCAGGCACAGAGAAGGTGCTAGCAGGGAATTCTCTGCCTGCCTTTCCCCAGTGCTCTGCAAGCTCTCCAGGGCAACATAAAATCTGGGGCTCTGTGCTTTCTTTCCTTCTGGACAAGTGTTAGTGTTTTCTGCACAAACGCAATTCTGCGAAGCAATGTGAACACTTGTGCTTCCCAGGCACAGAGAAGGTGCTAGCAGGGAATTCTCTGCCTGCCTTTCCCCAGTGCTCTGCAAGCTCTCCAGGGCAACATAAAATGTGGGGCTCTGTGCTTTCTTTCCTTATGAACAAGTGTTAGTGTTTTCTGCACAAACGCGATTCTGCGAAGCAATGTGAACACTTGTGCTTCCCAGGCACAGAGAAGGTGCTAGCAGGGAATTCTCTGCCTGCCTTTCCCCAGTGCTCTGCAAGCTCTCCAGGGCAACATAAAATCTGGGGCTCTGTGCTTTCTTTCCTTCTGAACAAGTGTTAGTGTTTTCTGCACAAACGCGATTCTGCGAAGCAATGGGAACACTTGTGCTTCCCAGGCACAGAGAAGGTGCTAGCAGGGAATTCTCTGCCTGCTTTTCCCCAGTGCTCTGCAAGCTCTCCAGGGCAACATAAAATCTGGGGCTCTGTGCTTTCTTTCCTTCTGAACAAGTGTTAGTGTTTTCTGCACAAACGCGATTCTGCGAAGCAATGTGAACACTTGTGCTTCCCAGGCACAGAGAAGGTGCTAGCAGGGAATTCTCTGCCTGCCTTTCCCCAGTGCTCTGCAAGCTCTCCAGGGCAACATAAAATCTGGGGCTCTGTGCTTTCTTTCCTTCTGAACAAGTGTTAGTGTTTTCTGCACAAACACGATTCTGCGAAGCAATGTGAACACTTGTGCTTCCCAGGCACAGAGAAGGTGCTAGCAGGGAATTCTCTGCCTGCTTTTCCCCAGTGCTCTGCAAGCTCTCCAGGGCAACATAAAATGTGGGGCTCTGTGCTTTCTTTCCTTCTGAACAAGTGTTAGGGTTTTCTGCACAAACGCGATTCTGCGAAGCAATGGGAACACTTCTCCTTCCCAGGCACAGAGAAGGTGCTAGCAGGGAATTCTCTGCCTGCCTTTCCCCAGTGCTCTGCAAGCTCTCCAGGGCAACATAAAATCTGGGGCTCTGTGCTTTCTTTCCTTCTGAACAAGTGTTAGTGTTTTCTGCACAAACGCGATTCTGCGAAGCAATGGGAACACTTGTGCTTCCCAGGCACAGAGAAGGTGCTAGCAGGGAATTCTCTGCCTGCCTTTCCCCAGTGCTCTGCAAGCTCTGCAGGGCAACATAAAATCTGGGGCTCTGTGCTTTCTTTCCTTCTGAACAAGTGTTAGTGTTTTCTGCACAAACACGATTCTGCGAAGCAATGTGAACACTTGTGCTTCCCAGGCACAGAGAAGGTGCTAGCAGGGAATTCTCTGCCTGCTTTTCCCCAGTGCTCTGCAAGCTCTCCAGGGCAACATAAAATCTGGGGCTCTGTGCTTTCTTTCCTTCTGAACAAGTGTTAGTGTTTTCTGCACAAACGCGATTCTGCGAAGCAATGTGAACACTTGTGCTTCCCAGGCACAGAGAAGGTGCTAGCAGGGAATTCTCTGCCTGCCTTTCCCCAGTGCTCTGCAAGCTCTCCAGGGCAACATAAAATCTGGGGCTCTGTGCTTTCTTTCCTTCTGAACAAGTGTTAGTGTTTTCTGCACAAACACGATTCTGCGAAGCAATGTGAACACTTGTGCTTCCCAGGCACAGAGAAGGTGCTAGCAGGGAATTCTCTGCCTGCTTTTCCCCAGTGCTCTGCAAGCTCTCCAGGGCAACATAAAATGTGGGGCTCTGTGCTTTCTTTCCTTCTGAACAAGTGTTAGGGTTTTCTGCACAAACGCGATTCTGCGAAGCAATGGGAACACTTCTCCTTCCCAGGCACAGAGAAGGTGCTAGCAGGGAATTCTCTGCCTGCCTTTCCCCAGTGCTCTGCAAGCTCTCCAGGGCAACATAAAATGTGGGGCTCTGTGCTTTCTTTCCTTCTGAACAAGTGTTAGTGTTTTCTGCACAAACGCGATTCTGCGAAGCAATGTGAACACTTGTGCTTCCCAGGCACAGAGAAGGTGCTAGCAGGGAATTCTCTGCCTGCCTTTCCCCAGTGCTCTGCAAGCTCTGCAGGGCAACATAAAATCTGGGGCTCTGTGCTTTCTTTCCTTCTGAACAAGTGTTAGTGTTTTCTGCACAAACACGATTCTGCGAAGCAATGTGAACACTTGTGCTTCCCAGGCACAGAGAAGGTGCTAGCAGGGAATTCTCTGCCTGCTTTTCCCCAGTGCTCTGCAAGCTCTCCAGGGCAACATAAAATGTGGGGCTCTGTGCTTTCTTTCCTTCTGAACAAGTGTTAGTGTTTTCTGCACAAACACGATTCTGCGAAGCAATGTGAACACTTGTGCTTCCCAGGCACAGAGAAGGTGCTAGCAGGGAATTCTCTGCCTGCCTTTCCCCAGTGCTCTGCAAGCTCTCCAGGGCAACATAAAATCTGGGGCTCTGTGCTTTCTTTCCTTCTGAACAAGTGTTAGTGTTTTCTGCACAAACGCGATTCTGCGAAGCAATGTGAACACTTGTGCTTCCCAGGCACAGAGAAGGTGCTAGCAGGGAATTCTCTGCCTGCTTTTCCCCAGTGCTCTGCAAGCTCTCCAGGGCAACATAAAATCTGGGGCTCTGTGCTTTCTTTCCTTCTGAACAAGTGTTAGTGTTTTCTGCACAAACGCCATTCTGCGAAGCAATGTGAACACTTGTGCTTCCCAGGCACAGAGAAGGTGCTAGCAGGGAATTCTCTGCCTGCCTTTCCCCAGTGCTCTGCAAGCTCTCCAGGGCAACATAAAATGTGGGGCTCTGTGCTTTCTTTCCTTCTGAACAAGTGTTAGTGTTTTCTGCACAAACGCGATTCTGCGAAGCAATGGGAACACTTGTGCTTCCCAGGCACAGAGAAGGTGCTAGCAGGGAATTCTCTGCCTGCCTTTCCCCAGTGCTCTGCAAGCTCTCCAGGGCAACATAAAATGTGGGGCTCTGTGCTTTCTTTCCTTCTGAACAAGTGTTAGTGTTTTCTGCACAAACGCGATTCTGCGAAGCAATGGGAACACTTGTGCTTCCCAGGCACAGAGAAGGTGCTAGCAGGGAATTCTCTGCCTGCTTTTCCCCAGTGCTCTGCAAGCTCTCCAGGGCAACATAAAATTTGGGGCTCTGTGCTTTCTTTCCTTCTGAACAAGTGTTAGTGTTTTCTGCACAAACGCGATTCTGCGAAGCAATGTGAACACTTCTCCTTCCCAGGCACAGAGAAGGTGCTAGCAGGGAATTCTCTGCCTGCCTTTCCCCAGTGCTCTGCAAGCTCTCCAGGGCAACATAAAATGTGGGGCTCTGTGCTTTCTTTCCTTCTGAACAAGTGTTAGTGTTTTCTGCACAAACGCGATTCTGCGAAGCAATGGGAACACTTGTGCTTCCCAGGCACAGAGAAGGTGCTAGCAGGGAATTCTCTGCCTGCTTTTCCCCAGTGCTCTGCAAGCTCTCCAGGGCAACATAAAATCTGGGGCTCTGTGCTTTCTTTCCTTCTGAACAAGTGTTAGTGTTTTCTGCACAAACGCGATTCTGCGAAGCAATGTGAACACTTGTGCTTCCCAGGCACAGAGAAGGTGCTAGCAGGGAATTCTCTGCCTGCCTTTCCCCAGTGCTCTGCAAGCTCTCCAGGGCAACATAAAATCTGGGGCTCTGTGCTTTCTTTCCTTCTGAACAAGTGTTAGTGTTTTCTGCACAAACGCGATTCTGCGAAGCAATGTGAACACTTCTCCTTCCCAGGCACAGAGAAGGTGCTAGCAGGGAATTCTCTGCCTGCCTTTCCCCAGTGCTCTGCAAGCTCTCCAGGGCAACATAAAATGTGGGGCTCTGTGCTTTCTTTCCTTCTGAACAAGTGTTAGTGTTTTCTGCACAAACGCGATTCTGCGAAGCAATGTGAACACTTGTGCTTCCCAGGCACAGAGAAGGTGCTAGCAGGGAATTCTCTGCCTGCCTTTCCCCAGTGCTCTGCAAGCTCTCCAGGGCAACATAAAATGTGGGGCTCTGTGCTTTCTTTCCTTCTGAACAAGTGTTAGTGTTTTCTGCACAAACGCGATTCTGCGAAGCAATGTGAACACTTGTGCTTCCCAGGCACAGAGAAGGTGCTAGCAGGGAATTCTCTGCCTGCCTTTCCCCAGTGCTCTGCAAGCTCTCCAGGGCAACATAAAATGTGGGGCTCTGTGCTTTCTTTCCTTCTGAACAAGTGTTAGTGTTTTCTGCACAAACGCGATTCTGCGAAGCAATGGGAACACTTGTGCTTCCCAGGCACAGAGAAGGTGCTAGCAGGGAATTCTCTGCCTGCTTTTCCCCAGTGCTCTGCAAGCTCTCCAGGGCAACATAAAATCTGGGGCTCTGTGCTTTCTTTCCTTCTGAACAAGTGTTAGTGTTTTCTGCACAAACGCGATTCTGCGAAGCAATGTGAACACTTGTGCTTCCCAGGCACAGAGAAGGTGCTAGCAGGGAATTCTCTGCCTGCCTTTCCCCAGTGCTCTGCAAGCTCTCCAGGGCAACATAAAATGTGGGGCTCTGTGCTTTCTTTCCTTCTGAACAAGTGTTAGTGTTTTCTGCACAAACGCGATTCTGCGAAGCAATGGGAACACTTGTGCTTCCCAGGCACAGAGAAGGTGCTAGCAGGGAATTCTCTGCCTGCTTTTCCCCAGTGCTCTGCAAGCTCTCCAGGGCAACATAAAATGTGGGGCTCTGTGCTTTCTTTCCTTCTGGACAAGTGTTAGTGTTTTCTGCACAAACGCGATTCTGCGAAGCAATGTGAACACTTCTCCTTCCCAGGCACAGAGAAGGTGCTAGCAGGGAATTCTCTGCCTGCCTTTCCCCAGTGCTCTGCAAGCTCTCCAGGGCAACATAAAATCTGGGGCTCTGTGCTTTCTTTCCTTCTGAACAAGTGTTAGTGTTTTCTGCACAAACGCGATTCTGCGAAGCAATGGGAACACTTCTCCTTCCCAGGCACAGAGAAGGTGCTAGCAGGGAATTCTCTGCCTGCCTTTCCCCAGTGCTCTGCAAGCTCTCCAGGGCAACATAAAATCTGGGGCTCTGTGCTTTCTTTCCTTCTGAACAAGTGTTAGTGTTTTCTGCACAAACGCGATTCTGCGAAGCAATGGGAACACTTGTGCTTCCCAGGCACAGAGAAGGTGCTAGCAGGGAATTCTCTGCCTGCCTTTCCCCAGTGCTCTGCAAGCTCTGCAGGGCAACATAAAATCTGGGGCTCTGTGCTTTCTTTCCTTCTGAACAAGTGTTAGTGTTTTCTGCACAAACACGATTCTGCGAAGCAATGTGAACACTTGTGCTTCCCAGGCACAGAGAAGGTGCTAGCAGGGAATTCTCTGCCTGCTTTTCCCCAGTGCTCTGCAAGCTCTCCAGGGCAACATAAAATCTGGGGCTCTGTGCTTTCTTTCCTTCTGAACAAGTGTTAGTGTTTTCTGCACAAACGCGATTCTGCGAAGCAATGTGAACACTTGTGCTTCCCAGGCACAGAGAAGGTGCTAGCAGGGAATTCTCTGCCTGCCTTTCCCCAGTGCTCTGCAAGCTCTCCAGGGCAACATAAAATCTGGGGCTCTGTGCTTTCTTTCCTTCTGAACAAGTGTTAGTGTTTTCTGCACAAACACGATTCTGCGAAGCAATGTGAACACTTGTGCTTCCCAGGCACAGAGAAGGTGCTAGCAGGGAATTCTCTGCCTGCTTTTCCCCAGTGCTCTGCAAGCTCTCCAGGGCAACATAAAATGTGGGGCTCTGTGCTTTCTTTCCTTCTGAACAAGTGTTAGGGTTTTCTGCACAAACGCGATTCTGCGAAGCAATGGGAACACTTCTCCTTCCCAGGCACAGAGAAGGTGCTAGCAGGGAATTCTCTGCCTGCCTTTCCCCAGTGCTCTGCAAGCTCTCCAGGGCAACATAAAATGTGGGGCTCTGTGCTTTCTTTCCTTCTGAACAAGTGTTAGTGTTTTCTGCACAAACGCGATTCTGCGAAGCAATGTGAACACTTGTGCTTCCCAGGCACAGAGAAGGTGCTAGCAGGGAATTCTCTGCCTGCCTTTCCCCAGTGCTCTGCAAGCTCTGCAGGGCAACATAAAATCTGGGGCTCTGTGCTTTCTTTCCTTCTGAACAAGTGTTAGTGTTTTCTGCACAAACACGATTCTGCGAAGCAATGTGAACACTTGTGCTTCCCAGGCACAGAGAAGGTGCTAGCAGGGAATTCTCTGCCTGCTTTTCCCCAGTGCTCTGCAAGCTCTCCAGGGCAACATAAAATGTGGGGCTCTGTGCTTTCTTTCCTTCTGAACAAGTGTTAGTGTTTTCTGCACAAACACGATTCTGCGAAGCAATGTGAACACTTGTGCTTCCCAGGCACAGAGAAGGTGCTAGCAGGGAATTCTCTGCCTGCCTTTCCCCAGTGCTCTGCAAGCTCTCCAGGGCAACATAAAATCTGGGGCTCTGTGCTTTCTTTCCTTCTGAACAAGTGTTAGTGTTTTCTGCACAAACGCGATTCTGCGAAGCAATGTGAACACTTGTGCTTCCCAGGCACAGAGAAGGTGCTAGCAGGGAATTCTCTGCCTGCTTTTCCCCAGTGCTCTGCAAGCTCTCCAGGGCAACATAAAATCTGGGGCTCTGTGCTTTCTTTCCTTCTGAACAAGTGTTAGTGTTTTCTGCACAAACGCCATTCTGCGAAGCAATGTGAACACTTGTGCTTCCCAGGCACAGAGAAGGTGCTAGCAGGGAATTCTCTGCCTGCCTTTCCCCAGTGCTCTGCAAGCTCTCCAGGGCAACATAAAATGTGGGGCTCTGTGCTTTCTTTCCTTCTGAACAAGTGTTAGTGTTTTCTGCACAAACGCGATTCTGCGAAGCAATGGGAACACTTGTGCTTCCCAGGCACAGAGAAGGTGCTAGCAGGGAATTCTCTGCCTGCCTTTCCCCAGTGCTCTGCAAGCTCTCCAGGGCAACATAAAATGTGGGGCTCTGTGCTTTCTTTCCTTCTGAACAAGTGTTAGTGTTTTCTGCACAAACGCGATTCTGCGAAGCAATGGGAACACTTGTGCTTCCCAGGCACAGAGAAGGTGCTAGCAGGGAATTCTCTGCCTGCTTTTCCCCAGTGCTCTGCAAGCTCTCCAGGGCAACATAAAATTTGGGGCTCTGTGCTTTCTTTCCTTCTGAACAAGTGTTAGTGTTTTCTGCACAAACGCGATTCTGCGAAGCAATGTGAACACTTCTCCTTCCCAGGCACAGAGAAGGTGCTAGCAGGGAATTCTCTGCCTGCCTTTCCCCAGTGCTCTGCAAGCTCTCCAGGGCAACATAAAATGTGGGGCTCTGTGCTTTCTTTCCTTCTGAACAAGTGTTAGTGTTTTCTGCACAAACGCGATTCTGCGAAGCAATGGGAACACTTGTGCTTCCCAGGCACAGAGAAGGTGCTAGCAGGGAATTCTCTGCCTGCTTTTCCCCAGTGCTCTGCAAGCTCTCCAGGGCAACATAAAATCTGGGGCTCTGTGCTTTCTTTCCTTCTGAACAAGTGTTAGTGTTTTCTGCACAAACGCGATTCTGCGAAGCAATGTGAACACTTGTGCTTCCCAGGCACAGAGAAGGTGCTAGCAGGGAATTCTCTGCCTGCCTTTCCCCAGTGCTCTGCAAGCTCTCCAGGGCAACATAAAATCTGGGGCTCTGTGCTTTCTTTCCTTCTGAACAAGTGTTAGTGTTTTCTGCACAAACGCGATTCTGCGAAGCAATGTGAACACTTCTCCTTCCCAGGCACAGAGAAGGTGCTAGCAGGGAATTCTCTGCCTGCCTTTCCCCAGTGCTCTGCAAGCTCTCCAGGGCAACATAAAATGTGGGGCTCTGTGCTTTCTTTCCTTCTGAACAAGTGTTAGTGTTTTCTGCACAAACGCGATTCTGCGAAGCAATGTGAACACTTGTGCTTCCCAGGCACAGAGAAGGTGCTAGCAGGGAATTCTCTGCCTGCCTTTCCCCAGTGCTCTGCAAGCTCTCCAGGGCAACATAAAATGTGGGGCTCTGTGCTTTCTTTCCTTCTGAACAAGTGTTAGTGTTTTCTGCACAAACGCGATTCTGCGAAGCAATGTGAACACTTGTGCTTCCCAGGCACAGAGAAGGTGCTAGCAGGGAATTCTCTGCCTGCCTTTCCCCAGTGCTCTGCAAGCTCTCCAGGGCAACATAAAATGTGGGGCTCTGTGCTTTCTTTCCTTCTGAACAAGTGTTAGTGTTTTCTGCACAAACGCGATTCTGCGAAGCAATGGGAACACTTGTGCTTCCCAGGCACAGAGAAGGTGCTAGCAGGGAATTCTCTGCCTGCTTTTCCCCAGTGCTCTGCAAGCTCTCCAGGGCAACATAAAATCTGGGGCTCTGTGCTTTCTTTCCTTCTGAACAAGTGTTAGTGTTTTCTGCACAAACGCGATTCTGCGAAGCAATGTGAACACTTGTGCTTCCCAGGCACAGAGAAGGTGCTAGCAGGGAATTCTCTGCCTGCCTTTCCCCAGTGCTCTGCAAGCTCTCCAGGGCAACATAAAATGTGGGGCTCTGTGCTTTCTTTCCTTCTGAACAAGTGTTAGTGTTTTCTGCACAAACGCGATTCTGCGAAGCAATGGGAACACTTGTGCTTCCCAGGCACAGAGAAGGTGCTAGCAGGGAATTCTCTGCCTGCTTTTCCCCAGTGCTCTGCAAGCTCTCCAGGGCAACATAAAATGTGGGGCTCTGTGCTTTCTTTCCTTCTGGACAAGTGTTAGTGTTTTCTGCACAAACGCGATTCTGCGAAGCAATGTGAACACTTCTCCTTCCCAGGCACAGAGAAGGTGCTAGCAGGGAATTCTCTGCCTGCCTTTCCCCAGTGCTCTGCAAGCTCTCCAGGGCAACATAAAATCTGGGGCTCTGTGCTTTCTTTCCTTCTGAACAAGTGTTAGTGTTTTCTGCACAAACGCGATTCTGCGAAGCAATGGGAACACTTGTGCTTCCCAGGCACAGAGAAGGTGCTAGCAGGGAATTCTCTGCCTGCTTTTCCCCAGTGCTCTGCAAGCTCTCCAGGGCAACATAAAATCTGGGGCTCTGTGCTTTCTTTCCTTCTGAACAAGTGTTAGTGTTTTCTGCACAAACGCGATTCTGCGAAGCAATGGGAACACTTGTGCTTCCCAGGCACAGAGAAGGTGCTAGCAGGGAATTCTCTGCCTGCTTTTCCCCAGTGCTCTGCAAGCTCTCCAGGGCAACATAAAATCTGGGGCTCTGTGCTTTCTTTCCTTCTGGACAAGTGTTAGTGTTTTCTGCACAAACGCGATTCTGCGAAGCAATGTGAACACTTCTCCTTCCCAGGCACAGAGAAGGTGCTAGCAGGGAATTCTCTGCCTGCCTTTCCCCAGTGCTCTGCAAGCTCTCCAGGGCAACATAAAATGTGGGGCTCTGTGCTTTCTTTCCTTCTGAACAAGTGTTAGTGTTTTCTGCACAAACGCGATTCTGCGAAGCAATGTGAACACTTGTGCTTCCCAGGCACAGAGAAGGTGCTAGCAGGGAATTCTCTGCCTGCCTTTCCCCAGTGCTCTGCAAGCTCTCCAGGGCAACATAAAATGTGGGGCTCTGTGCTTTCTTTCCTTCTGAACAAGTGTTAGTGTTTTCTGCACAAACGCGATTCTGCGAAGCAATGGGAACACTTGTGCTTCCCAGGCACAGAGAAGGTGCTAGCAGGGAATTCTCTGCCTGCCTTTCCCCAGTGCTCTGCAAGCTCTCCAGGGCAACATAAAATCTGGGGCTCTGTGCTTTCTTTCCTTCTGAACAAGTGTTAGTGTTTTCTGCACAAACGCGATTCTGCGAAGCAATGGGAACACTTGTGCTTCCCAGGCACAGAGAAGGTGCTAGCAGGGAATTCTCTGCCTGCCTTTCCCCAGTGCTCTGCAAGCTCTCCAGGGCAACATAAAATCTGGGGCTCTGTGCTTTCTTTCCTTCTGAACAAGTGTTAGTGTTTTCTGCACAAACGCGATTCTGCGAAGCAATGTGAACTATTCTCCTTCCCAGGCACAGAGAAGGTGCTAGCAGGGAATTCTCTGCCTGCTTTTCCCCAGTGCTCTGCAAGCTCTCCAGGGCAACATAAAATGTGGGGCTCTGTGCTTTCTTTCCTTCTGAACAAGTGTTAGTGTTTTCTGCACAAACGCGATTCTGCGAAGCAATGTGAACACTTGTGCTTCCCAGGCACAGAGAAGGTGCTAGCAGGGAATTCTCTGCCTGCCTTTCCCCAGTGCTCTGCAAGCTCTCCAGGGCAACATAAAATCTGGGGCTCTGTGCTTTCTTTCCTTCTGAACAAGTGTTAGTGTTTTCTGCACAAACACGATTCTGCGAAGCAATGTGAACACTTGTGCTTCCCAGGCACAGAGAAGGTGCTAGCAGGGAATTCTCTGCCTGCCTTTCCCCAGTGCTCTGCAAGCTCTCCAGGGCAACATAAAATGTGGGGCTCTGTGCTTTCTTTCCTTCTGAACAAGTGTTAGTGTTTTCTGCACAAACGCGATTCTGCGAAGCAATGTGAACACTTCTCCTTCCCAGGCACAGAGAAGGTGCTAGCAGGGAATTCTCTGCCTGCCTTTCCCCAGTGCTCTGCATGCTCTGCAGGGCAACATAAAATCTGGGGCTCTGTGCTTTCTTTCCTTCTGAACAAGTGTTAGTGTTTTCTGCACAAACGCGATTCTGCGAAGCAATGTGAACACTTGTGCTTCCCAGGCACAGAGAAGGTGCTAGCAGGGAATTCTCTGCCTGCCTTTCCCCAGTGCTCTGCAAGCTCTCCAGGGCAACATAAAATGTGGGGCTCTGGGCTTTCTTTCCTTCTGAACAAGTGTTAGTGTTTTCTGCACAAACGCGATTCTGCGAAGCAATGGGAACACTTGTGCTTCCCAGGCACAGAGAAGGTGCTAGCAGGGAATTCTCTGCCTGCCTTTCCCCAGTGCTCTGCAAGCTCTCCAGGGCAACATAAAATGTGGGGCTCTGTGCTTTCTTTCCTTCTGAACAAGTGTTAGTGTTTTCTGCACAAACGCGATTCTGCGAAGCAATGTGAACACTTCTCCTTCCCAGGCACAGAGAAGGTGCTAGCAGGGAATTCTCTGCCTGCTTTTCCCCAGTGCTCTGCAAGCTCTCCAGGGCAACATAAAATCTGGGGCTCTGTGCTTTCTTTCCTTCTGAACAAGTGTTAGTGTTTTCTGCACAAACGCGATTCTGCGAAGCAATGTGAACACTTGTGCTTCCCAGGCACAGAGAAGGTGCTAGCAGGGAATTCTCTGCCTGCCTTTCCCCAGTGCTCTGCAAGCTCTCCAGGGCAACATAAAATGTGGGGCTCTGGGCTTTCTTTCCTTCTGAACAAGTGTTAGTGTTTTCTGCACAAACACCATTCTGCGAAGCAATGTGAACACTTGTGCTTCCCAGGCACAGAGAAGGTGCTAGCAGGGAATTCTCTGCCTGCCTTTCCCCAGTGCTCTGCAAGCTCTCCAGGGCAACATAAAATGTGGGGCTCTGGGCTTTCTTTCCTTCTGAACAAGTGTTAGTGTTTTCTGCACAAACGCGATTCTGCGAAGCAATGTGAACACTTGTGCTTCCCAGGCACAGAGAAGGTGCTAGCAGGGAATTCTCTGCCTGCCTTTCCCCAGTGCTCTGCATGCTCTGCAGGGCAACATAAAATCTGGGGCTCTGTGCTTTCTTTCCTTCTGAACAAGTGTTAGTGTTTTCTGCACAAACGCGATTCTGCGAAGCAATGTGAACACTTGTGCTTCCCAGGCACAGAGAAGGTGCTAGCAGGGAATTCTCTGCCTGCCTTTCCCCAGTGCTCTGCAAGCTCTCCAGGGCAACATAAAATGTGGGGCTCTGTGCTTTCTTTCCTTCTGAACAAGTGTTAGTGTTTTCTGCACAAACGCGATTCTGCGAAGCAATGTGAACACTTGTGCTTCCCAGGCACAGAGAAGGTGCTAGCAGGGAATTCTCTGCCTGCCTTTCCCCAGTGCTCTGCAAGCTCTCCAGGGCAACATAAAATGTGGGGCTCTGTGCTTTCTTTCCTTCTGAACAAGTGTTAGTGTTTTCTGCACAAACACGATTCTGCGAAGCAATGTGAACACTTGTGCTTCCCAGGCACAGAGAAGGTGCTAGCAGGGAATTCTCTGCCTGCCTTTCCCCAGTGCTCTGCAAGCTCTCCAGGGCAACATAAAATGTGGGGCTCTGGGCTTTCTTTCCTTCTGAACAAGTGTTAGTGTTTTCTGCACAAACGCGATTCTGCGAAGCAATGTGAACACTTGTGCTTCCCAGGCACAGAGAAGGTGCTAGCAGGGAATTCTCTGCCTGCCTTTCCCCAGTGCTCTGCATGCTCTGCAGGGCAACATAAAATGTGGGGCTCTGTGCTTTCTTTCCTTCTGAACAAGTGTTAGTGTTTTCTGCACAAACGCGATTCTGCGAAGCAATGGGAACACTTGTGCTTCCCAGGCACAGAGAAGGTGCTAGCAGGGAATTCTCTGCCTGCCTTTCCCCAGTGCTCTGCAAGCTCTCCAGGGCAACATAAAATGTGGGGCTCTGTGCTTTCTTTCCTTCTGAACAAGTGTTAGTGTTTTCTGCACAAACGCGATTCTGCGAAGCAATGGGAACACTTGTGCTTCCCAGGCACAGAGAAGGTGCTAGCAGGGAATTCTCTGCCTGCTTTTCCCCAGTGCTCTGCAAGCTCTCCAGGGCAACATAAAATCTGGGGCTCTGTGCTTTCTTTCCTTCTGAACAAGTGTTAGTGTTTTCTGCACAAACGCGATTCTGCGAAGCAATGTGAACACTTCTGCTTCCCAGGCACAGAGAAGGTGCTAGCAGGGAATTCTCTGCCTGCCTTTCCCCAGTGCTCTGCAAGCTCTCCAGGGCAACATAAAATCTGGGGCTCTGGGCTTTCTTTCCTTCTGAACAAGTGTTAGTGTTTTCTGCACAAACACGATTCTGCGAAGCAATGTGAACACTTGTGCTTCCCAGGCACAGAGAAGGTGCTAGCAGGGAATTCTCTGCCTGCCTTTCCCCAGTGCTCTGCAAGCTCTCCAGGGCAACATAAAATGTGGGGCTCTGGGCTTTCTTTCCTTCTGAACAAGTGTTAGTGTTTTCTGCACAAACGCGATTCTGCGAAGCAATGGGAACACTTGTGCTTCCCAGGCACAGAGAAGGTGCTAGCAGGGAATTCTCTGCCTGCCTTTCCCCAGTGCTCTGCAAGCTCTCCAGGGCAACATAAAATGTGGGGCTCTGGGCTTTCTTTCCTTCTGAACAAGTGTTAGTGTTTTCTGCACAAACGCGATTCTGCGAAGCAATGTGAACACTTCTCCTTCCCAGGCACAGAGAAGGTGCTAGCAGGGAATTCTCTGCCTGCCTTTCCCCAGTGCTCTGCAAGCTCTCCAGGGCAACATAAAATGTGGGGCTCTGTGCTTTCTTTCCTTCTGAACAAGTGTTAGTGTTTTCTGCACAAACGCGATTCTGCGAAGCAATGTGAACACCTGTGCTTCCCAGGCACAGAGAAGGTGCTAGCAGGGAATTCTCTGCCTGCCTTTCCCCAGTGCTCTGCAAGCTCTCCAGGGCAACATAAAATGTGGGGCTCTGTGCTTTCTTTCCTTCTGAACAAGTGTTAGTGTTTTCTGCACAAACGCGATTCTGCGAAGCAATGTGAACACTTGTGCTTCCCAGGCACAGAGAAGGTGCTAGCAGGGAATTCTCTGCCTGCCTTTCCCCAGTGCTCTGCAAGCTCTCCAGGGCAACATAAAATCTGGGGCTCTGTGCTTTCTTTCCTTCTGAACAAGTGTTAGTGTTTTCTGCACAAACGCGATTCTGCGAAGCAATGTGAACACTTCTCCTTCCCAGGCACACAGAAGGTGCTAGCAGGGAATTCTCTGCCTGCCTTTCCCCAGTGCTCTGCAAGCTCTCCAGGGCAACATAAAATGTGGGGCTCTGTGCTTTCTTTCCTTCTGAACAAGTGTTAGTGTTTTCTGCACAAACGCGATTCTGCGAAGCAATGTGAACACTTGTGCTTCCCAGGCACAGAGAAGGTGCTAGCAGGGAATTCTCTGCCTGCCTTTCCCCAGTGCTCTGCAAGCTCTCCAGGGCAACATAAAATGTGGGGCTCTGGGCTTTCTTTCCTTCTGAACAAGTGTTAGTGTTTTCTGCACAAACACGATTCTGCGAAGCAATGTGAACACTTGTGCTTCCCAGGCACAGAGAAGGTGCTAGCAGGGAATTCTCTGCCTGCCTTTCCCCAGTGCTCTGCAAGCTCTCCAGGGCAACATAAAATGTGGGGCTCTGGGCTTTCTTTCCTTCTGAACAAGTGTTAGTGTTTTCTGCACAAACGCGATTCTGCGAAGCAATGTGAACACTTGTGCTTCCCAGGCACAGAGAAGGTGCTAGCAGGGAATTCTCTGCCTGCCTTTCCCCAGTGCTCTGCATGCTCTGCAGGGCAACATAAAATCTGGGGCTCTGTGCTTTCTTTCCTTCTGAACAAGTGTTAGTGTTTTCTGCACAAACGCGATTCTGCGAAGCAATGGGAACACTTGTGCTTCCCAGGCACAGAGAAGGTGCTAGCAGGGAATTCTCTGCCTGCCTTTCCCCAGTGCTCTGCAAGCTCTCCAGGGCAACATAAAATGTGGGGCTCTGTGCTTTCTTTCCTTCTGAACAAGTGTTAGTGTTTTCTGCACAAACGCGATTCTGCGAAGCAATGTGAACACTTCTCCTTCCCAGGCACAGAGAAGGTGCTAGCAGGGAATTCTCTGCCTGCCTTTCCCCAGTGCTCTGCAAGCTCTCCAGGGCAACATAAAATGTGGGGCTCTGTGCTTTCTTTCCTTCTGAACAAGTGTTAGTGTTTTCTGCACAAACGCGATTCTGCGAAGCAATGGGAACACTTGTGCTTCCCAGGCACAGAGAAGGTGCTAGCAGGGAATTCTCTGCCTGCTTTTCCCCAGTGCTCTGCAAGCTCTCCAGGGCAACATAAAATCTGGGGCTCTGTGCTTTCTTTCCTTCTGAACAAGTGTTAGTGTTTTCTGCACAAACGCGATTCTGCGAAGCAATGTGAACACTTGTGCTTCCCAGGCACAGAGAAGGTGCTAGCAGGGAATTCTCTGCCTGCCTTTCCCCAGTGCTCTGCAAGCTCTCCAGGGCAACATAAAATGTGGGGCTCTGGGCTTTCTTTCCTTCTGAACAAGTGTTAGTGTTTTCTGCACAAACGCGATTCTGCGAAGCAATGTGAACACTTCTGCTTCCCAGGCACAGAGAAGGTGCTAGCAGGGAATTCTCTGCCTGCCTTTCCCCAGTGCTCTGCAAGCTCTCCAGGGCAACATAAAATGTGGGGCTCTGGGCTTTCTTTCCTTCTGAACAAGTGTTAGTGTTTTCTGCACAAACGCGATTCTGCGAAGCAATGGGAACACTTGTGCTTCCCAGGCACAGAGAAGGTGCTAGCAGGGAATTCTCTGCCTGCCTTTCCCCAGTGCTCTGCATGCTCTGCAGGGCAACATAAAATCTGGGGCTCTGTGCTTTCTTTCCTTCTGAACAAGTGTTAGTGTTTTCTGCACAAACGCGATTCTGCGAAGCAATGGGAACACTTGTGCTTCCCAGGCACAGAGAAGGTGCTAGCAGGGAATTCTCTGCCTGCCTTTCCCCAGTGCTCTGCAAGCTCTCCAGGGCAACATAAAATCTGGGGCTCTGTGCTTTCTTTCCTTCTGAACAAGTGTTAGTGTTTTCTGCACAAACGCGATTCTGCGAAGCAATGTGAACACTTCTCCTTCCCAGGCACAGAGAAGGTGCTAGCAGGGAATTCTCTGCCTGCCTTTCCCCAGTGCTCTGCAAGCTCTCCAGGGCAACATAAAATGTGGGGCTCTGTGCTTTCTTTCCTTCTGAACAAGTGTTAGTGTTTTCTGCACAAACATGATTCTGCGAAGCAATGTGAACACTTGTGCTTCCCAGGCACAGAGAAGGTGCTAGCAGGGAATTCTCTGCCTGCCTTTCCCCAGTGCTCTGCATGCTCTGCAGGGCAACATAAAATCTGGGGCTCTGTGCTTTCTTTCCTTCTGAACAAGTGTTAGTGTTTTCTGCACAAACGCGATTCTGCGAAGCAATGGGAACACTTGTGCTTCCCAGGCACAGAGAAGGTGCTAGCAGGGAATTCTCTGCCTGCCTTTCCCCAGTGCTCTGCAAGCTCTCCAGGGCAACATAAAATGTGGGGCTCTGTGCTTTCTTTCCTTCTGAACAAGTGTTAGTGTTTTCTGCACAAACGCGATTCTGCGAAGCAATGTGAACACTTCTGCTTCCCAGGCACAGAGAAGGTGCTAGCAGGGAATTCTCTGCCTGCCTTTCCCCAGTGCTCTGCAAGCTCTCCAGGGCAACATAAAATGTGGGGCTCTGTGCTTTCTTTCCTTCTGAACAAGTGTTAGTGTTTTCTGCACAAACGCGATTCTGCGAAGCAATGGGAACACTTGTGCTTCCCAGGCACAGAGAAGGTGCTAGCAGGGAATTCTCTGCCTGCTTTTCCCCAGTGCTCTGCAAGCTCTCCAGGGCAACATAAAATCTGGGGCTCTGTGCTTTCTTTCCTTCTGAACAAGTGTTAGTGTTTTCTGCACAAACGCGATTCTGCGAAGCAATGTGAACACTTCTGCTTCCCAGGCACAGAGAAGGTGCTAGCAGGGAATTCTCTGCCTGCCTTTCCCCAGTGCTCTGCAAGCTCTCCAGGGCAACATAAAATCTGGGGCTCTGTGCTTTCTTTCCTTCTGAACAAGTGTTAATGTTTTCTGCACAAACACGATTCTGCGAAGCAATGTGAACACTTGTGCTTCCCAGGCACAGAGAAGGTGCTAGCAGGGAATTCTCTGCCTGCCTTTCCCCAGTGCTCTGCAAGCTCTCCAGGGCAACATAAAATGTGGGGCTCTGGGCTTTCTTTCCTTCTGAACAAGTGTTAGTGTTTTCTGCACAAACGCGATTCTGCGAAGCAATGTGAACACTTGTGCTTCCCAGGCACAGAGAAGGTGCTAGCAGGGAATTCTCTGCCTGCCTTTCCCCAGTGCTCTGCATGCTCTGCAGGGCAACATAAAATCTGGGGCTCTGTGCTTTCTTTCCTTCTGAACAAGTGTTAGTGTTTTCTGCACAAACGCGATTCTGCGAAGCAATGGGAACACTTGTGCTTCCCAGGCACAGAGAAGGTGCTAGCAGGGAATTCTCTGCCTGCCTTTCCCCAGTGCTCTGCAAGCTCTCCAGGGCAACATAAAATCTGGGGCTCTGTGCTTTCTTTCCTTCTGAACAAGTGTTAGTGTTTTCTGCACAAACGCGATTCTGCGAAGCAATGTGAACACTTCTCCTTCCCAGGCACAGAGAAGGTGCTAGCAGGGAATTCTCTGCCTGCCTTTCCCCAGTGCTCTGCAAGCTCTCCAGGGCAACATAAAATGTGGGGCTCTGTGCTTTCTTTCCTTCTGAACAAGTGTTAGTGTTTTCTGCACAAACACGATTCTGCGAAGCAATGTGAACACTTGTGCTTCCCAGGCACAGAGAAGGTGCTAGCAGGGAATTCTCTGCCTGCCTTTCCCCAGTGCTCTGCAAGCTCTCCAGGGCAACATAAAATGTGGGGCTCTGGGCTTTCTTTCCTTCTGAACAAGTGTTAGTGTTTTCTGCACAAACGCGATTCTGCGAAGCAATGTGAACACTTCTCCTTCCCAGGCACAGAGAAGGTGCTAGCAGGGAATTCTCTGCCTGCCTTTCCCCAGTGCTCTGCAAGCTCTCCAGGGCAACATAAAATGTGGGGCTCTGTGCTTTCTTTCCTTCTGAACAAGTGTTAGTGTTTTCTGCACAAACGCGATTCTGCGAAGCAATGTGAACACTTCTCCTTCCCAGGCACAGAGAAGGTGCTAGCAGGGAATTCTCTGCCTGCCTTTCCCCAGTGCTCTGCAAGCTCTCCAGGGCAACATAAAATCTGGGGCTCTGTGCTTTCTTTCCTTCTGAACAAGTGTTAGTGTTTTCTGCACAAACGCGATTCTGCGAAGCAATGTGAACACTTGTGCTTCCCAGGCACAGAGAAGGTGCTAGCAGGGAATTCTCTGCCTGCCTTTCCCCAGTGCTCTGCAAGCTCTCCAGGGCAACATAAAATGTGGGGCTCTGTGCTTTCTTTCCTTCTGAACAAGTGTTAGTGTTTTCTGCACAAACGCGATTCTGCGAAGCAATGGGAACACTTGTGCTTCCCAGGCACAGAGAAGGTGCTAGCAGGGAATTCTCTGCCTGCCTTTCCCCAGTGCTCTGCAAGCTCTCCAGGGCAACATAAAATGTGGGGCTCTGTGCTTTCTTTCCTTCTGAACAAGTGTTAGTGTTTTCTGCACAAACGCGATTCTGCGAAGCAATGGGAACACTTGTGCTTCCCAGGCACAGAGAAGGTGCTAGCAGGGAATTCTCTGCCTGCCTTTCCCCAGTGCTCTGCAAGCTCTCCAGGGCAACATAAAATGTGGGGCTCTGGGCTTTCTTTCCTTCTGAACAAGTGTTAGTGTTTTCTGCACAAACGCGATTCTGCGAAGCAATGTGAACACTTCTCCTTCCCAGGCACAGAGAAGGTGCTAGCAGGGAATTCTCTGCCTGCCTTTCCCCAGTGCTCTGCAAGCTCTCCAGGGCAACATAAAATGTGGGGCTCTGTGCTTTCTTTCCTTCTGAACAAGTGTTAGTGTTTTCTGCACAAACGCGATTCTGCGAAGCAATGTGAACACCTGTGCTTCCCAGGCACAGAGAAGGTGCTAGCAGGGAATTCTCTGCCTGCCTTTCCCCAGTGCTCTGCAAGCTCTCCAGGGCAACATAAAATGTGGGGCTCTGTGCTTTCTTTCCTTCTGAACAAGTGTTAGTGTTTTCTGCACAAACGCGATTCTGCGAAGCAATGTGAACACTTGTGCTTCCCAGGCACAGAGAAGGTGCTAGCAGGGAATTCTCTGCCTGCCTTTCCCCAGTGCTCTGCAAGCTCTCCAGGGCAACATAAAATCTGGGGCTCTGTGCTTTCTTTCCTTCTGAACAAGTGTTAGTGTTTTCTGCACAAACGCGATTCTGCGAAGCAATGTGAACACTTCTCCTTCCCAGGCACACAGAAGGTGCTAGCAGGGAATTCTCTGCCTGCCTTTCCCCAGTGCTCTGCAAGCTCTCCAGGGCAACATAAAATGTGGGGCTCTGTGCTTTCTTTCCTTCTGAACAAGTGTTAGTGTTTTCTGCACAAACGCGATTCTGCGAAGCAATGTGAACACTTGTGCTTCCCAGGCACAGAGAAGGTGCTAGCAGGGAATTCTCTGCCTGCCTTTCCCCAGTGCTCTGCAAGCTCTCCAGGGCAACATAAAATGTGGGGCTCTGGGCTTTCTTTCCTTCTGAACAAGTGTTAGTGTTTTCTGCACAAACACGATTCTGCGAAGCAATGTGAACACTTGTGCTTCCCAGGCACAGAGAAGGTGCTAGCAGGGAATTCTCTGCCTGCCTTTCCCCAGTGCTCTGCAAGCTCTCCAGGGCAACATAAAATGTGGGGCTCTGGGCTTTCTTTCCTTCTGAACAAGTGTTAGTGTTTTCTGCACAAACGCGATTCTGCGAAGCAATGTGAACACTTGTGCTTCCCAGGCACAGAGAAGGTGCTAGCAGGGAATTCTCTGCCTGCCTTTCCCCAGTGCTCTGCATGCTCTGCAAGGCAACATAAAATCTGGGGCTCTGTGCTTTCTTTCCTTCTGAACAAGTGTTAGTGTTTTCTGCACAAACGCGATTCTGCGAAGCAATGGGAACACTTGTGCTTCCCAGGCACAGAGAAGGTGCTAGCAGGGAATTCTCTGCCTGCCTTTCCCCAGTGCTCTGCAAGCTCTCCAGGGCAACATAAAATGTGGGGCTCTGTGCTTTCTTTCCTTCTGAACAAGTGTTAGTGTTTTCTGCACAAACGCGATTCTGCGAAGCAATGTGAACACTTCTCCTTCCCAGGCACAGAGAAGGTGCTAGCAGGGAATTCTCTGCCTGCCTTTCCCAGTGCTCTGCAAGCTCTCCAGGGCAACATAAAATGTGGGGCTCTGTGCTTTCTTTCCTTCTGAACAAGTGTTAGTGTTTTCTGCACAAACGCGATTCTGCGAAGCAATGGGAACACTTGTGCTTCCCAGGCACAGAGAAGGTGCTAGCAGGGAATTCTCTGCCTGCTTTTCCCCAGTGCTCTGCAAGCTCTCCAGGGCAACATAAAATCTGGGGCTCTGTGCTTTCTTTCCTTCTGAACAAGTGTTAGTGTTTTCTGCACAAACGCGATTCTGCGAAGCAATGTGAACACTTCTGCTTCCCAGGCACAGAGAAGGTGCTAGCAGGGAATTCTCTGCCTGCCTTTCCCCAGTGCTCTGCAAGCTCTCCAGGGCAACATAAAATGTGGGGCTCTGGGCTTTCTTTCCTTCTGAACAAGTGTTAGTGTTTTCTGCACAAACGCGATTCTGCGAAGCAATGTGAACACTTCTGCTTCCCAGGCACAGAGAAGGTGCTAGCAGGGAATTCTCTGCCTGCCTTTCCCAGTGCTCTGCAAGCTCTCCAGGGCAACATAAAATGTGGGGCTCTGGGCTTTCTTTCCTTCTGAACAAGTGTTAGTGTTTTCTGCACAAACGCGATTCTGCGAAGCAATGGGAACACTTGTGCTTCCCAGGCACAGAGAAGGTGCTAGCAGGGAATTCTCTGCCTGCCTTTCCCCAGTGCTCTGCATGCTCTGCAGGGCAACATAAAATCTGGGGCTCTGTGCTTTCTTTCCTTCTGAACAAGTGTTAGTGTTTTCTGCACAAACGCGATTCTGCGAAGCAATGGGAACACTTGTGCTTCCCAGGCACAGAGAAGGTGCTAGCAGGGAATTCTCTGCCTGCCTTTCCCCAGTGCTCTGCAAGCTCTCCAGGGCAACATAAAATCTGGGGCTCTGTGCTTTCTTTCCTTCTGAACAAGTGTTAGTGTTTTCTGCACAAACGCGATTCTGCGAAGCAATGTGAACACTTCTCCTTCCCAGGCACAGAGAAGGTGCTAGCAGGGAATTCTCTGCCTGCCTTTCCCCAGTGCTCTGCAAGCTCTCCAGGGCAACATAAAATGTGGGGCTCTGTGCTTTCTTTCCTTCTGAACAAGTGTTAGTGTTTTCTGCACAAACATGATTCTGCGAAGCAATGTGAACACTTGTGCTTCCCAGGCACAGAGAAGGTGCTAGCAGGGAATTCTCTGCCTGCCTTTCCCCAGTGCTCTGCATGCTCTGCAGGGCAACATAAAATGTGGGGCTCTGTGCTTTCTTTCCTTCTGAACAAGTGTTAGTGTTTTCTGCACAAACGCGATTCTGCGAAGCAATGTGAACACTTGTGCTTCCCAGGCACAGAGAAGGTGCTAGCAGGGAATTCTCTGCCTGCCTTTCCCCAGTGCTCTGCAAGCTCTCCAGGGCAACATAAAATGTGGGGCTCTGTGCTTTCTTTCCTTCTGAACAAGTGTTAGTGTTTTCTGCACAAACGCGATTCTGCGAAGCAATGTGAACACTTCTCCTTCCCAGGCACAGAGAAGGTGCTAGCAGGGAATTCTCTGCCTGCCTTTCCCCAGTGCTCTGCAAGCTCTCCAGGGCAACATAAAATGTGGGGCTCTGTGCTTTCTTTCCTTCTGAACAAGTGTTAGTGTTTTCTGCACAAACGCGATTCTGCGAAGCAATGGGAACACTTGTGCTTCCCAGGCACAGAGAAGGTGCTAGCAGGGAATTCTCTGCCTGCTTTTCCCCAGTGCTCTGCAAGCTCTCCAGGGCAACATAAAATGTGGGGCTCTGTGCTTTCTTTCCTTCTGAACAAGTGTTAGTGTTTTCTGCACAAACGCGATTCTGCGAAGCAATGTGAACACTTCTGCTTCCCAGGCACAGAGAAGGTGCTAGCAGGGAATTCTCTGCCTGCCTTTCCCCAGTGCTCTGCAAGCTCTCCAGGGCAACATAAAATCTGGGGCTCTGTGCTTTCTTTCCTTCTGAACAAGTGTTAATGTTTTCTGCACAAACACGATTCTGCGAAGCAATGTGAACACTTGTGCTTCCCAGGCACAGAGAAGGTGCTAGCAGGGAATTCTCTGCCTGCCTTTCCCCAGTGCTCTGCAAGCTCTCCAGGGCAACATAAAATGTGGGGCTCTGGGCTTTCTTTCCTTCTGAACAAGTGTTAGTGTTTTCTGCACAAACGCGATTCTGCGAAGCAATGTGAACACTTGTGCTTCCCAGGCACAGAGAAGGTGCTAGCAGGGAATTCTCTGCCTGCCTTTCCCCAGTGCTCTGCATGCTCTGCAGGGCAACATAAAATCTGGGGCTCTGTGCTTTCTTTCCTTCTGAACAAGTGTTAGTGTTTTCTGCACAAACGCGATTCTGCGAAGCAATGGGAACACTTGTGCTTCCCAGGCACAGAGAAGGTGCTAGCAGGGAATTCTCTGCCTGCCTTTCCCCAGTGCTCTGCAAGCTCTCCAGGGCAACATAAAATGTGGGGCTCTGTGCTTTCTTTCCTTCTGAACAAGTGTTAGTGTTTTCTGCACAAACGCGATTCTGCGAAGCAATGTGAACACTGATCCTTCCCAGGCACAGAGAAGGTGCTAGCAGGGAATTCTCTGCCTGCCTTTCCCCAGTGCTCTGCAAGCTCTCCAGGGCAACATAAAATGTGGGGCTCTGTGCTTTCTTTCCTTCTGAACAAGTGTTAGTGTTTTCTGCACAAACACGATTCTGCGAAGCAATGTGAACACTTGTGCTTCCCAGGCACAGAGAAGGTGCTAGCAGGGAATTCTCTGCCTGCCTTTCCCCAGTGCTCTGCAAGCTCTCCAGGGCAACATAAAATGTGGGGCTCTGGGCTTTCTTTCCTTCTGAACAAGTGTTAGTGTTTTCTGCACAAACGCGATTCTGCGAAGCAATGTGAACACTTCTCCTTCCCAGGCACAGAGAAGGTGCTAGCAGGGAATTCTCTGCCTGCCTTTCCCCAGTGCTCTGCAAGCTCTCCAGGGCAACATAAAATGTGGGGCTCTGTGCTTTCTTTCCTTCTGAACAAGTGTTAGTGTTTTCTGCACAAACGCGATTCTGCGAAGCAATGTGAACACTTCGCACAGAGAAGGTTGCTAGCAGGGAATTCTCTGCCTGCCTTTCCCCAGTGCTCTGCAAGCTCTCCAGGGCAACATAAAATCTGGGGGCTCTGTGCTTTCTTTCCTTCTGAACAAGTGTTAGTGTTTTCTGCACAAACGCGATTCTGCGAAGCAATGTGAACACTTGTGCTTCCCAGGCACAGAGAAGGTGCTAGCAGAGGGAATTCTCTGCCTGCCTTTCCCCAAGTGCTCTGCAAGATCTCCAGGGCAACATAAAATGTGGGGGCTCTGTGCTTTCTTTCCTTCTGGACAAGTGTTAGTGTTTTCTGCACAAACGCAATTCTGCGAAGCAATGTGAACACTTGTGCTTCCCAGGCACAGAGAAGGTGCTAGCAGGGAATTCTCTGCCTGCCTTTCCCCAGTGCTCTGCAAGCTCTCCAGGGCAACATAAAATCTGGGGCTCTGTGCTTTCTTTCCTTCTGAACAAGTGTTAGTGTTTTCTGCACAAACGCGATTCTGCGAAGCAATGGGAACACTTGTGCTTCCCAGGCACAGAGAAGGTGCTAGCAGGGAATTCTCTGCCTGCCTTTCCCCAGTGCTCTGCAAGCTCTCCAGGGCAACATAAAAATGTGGGGGCATCTGTGCTTTCTTTCCTTCTGAACAAGTGTTAGTGTTTTCCTGCACAAACACGATTCTGCGAAGCAATGTGAACACTTGTGCTTCCCAGGCAGAGAGAAGGTGCTAGCAGGGAATTCTCTGCCTGCCTTTCCCCAGTGCTCTGCAAGCTCTCCAGGGCAACATAAAATGTGGGGCTCTGGGCTTTCTTTCCTTCTGAACAAGTGTTAGTGTTTTCCTGCACAAACGCGATTCTGCGAAGCAATGTGAACACTTCTCCTTCCAGGCACAGAGAAGGTGCTAGCAGGGAATTCTCTGCCTGCCTTTCCCCCAGTGCTCTGCAAGCTCTCCAGGGCAACATAAAATGTGGGGCTCTGTGCTTTCTTTCCTTCTGAACAAGTGTTAAGTGTTTTCTGCACAAACACGATTCTGCGAAGCAATGTGAACACTTGTGCTTCCCAGGCACAGAGAAGGTGCTAGCAGGGAATTCTCTGCCTGCCTTTCCCCAGTGCTCTGCAAGCTCTCCCAGGGCAACATAAAATGTGGGGCTCTGTGCTTTCTTTCCTTCTGAACAAGTGTTAGTGTTTTCTGCACAAACACGATTCTGCGAAGCAATGTGAACACTTGTGCTTCCCAGGCACAGAGAAGGTGCTAGCAGGGAATTCTCTGCCTGCCTTTCCCCCAGTGCTCTGCAAGCTCTCCAGGGCAACATAAAATGTGGGGCTCTGGGCTTTCTTTCCTTCTGAACAAGTGTTAGTGTTTTCTGCACAAACGCGATTCTGCGAAGCAATGTGAACACTTCTCCTTCCCAGGCACAGAGAAGGTGCTAGCAGGGAATTCTCTGCCTGCCTTTCCCAGTGCTCTGCAAGCTCTCCAGGGCAACATAAAATGTGGGGCTCTGTGCTTTCTTTCCTTCTGAACAAGTGTTAGTGTTTTCTGCACAAACGCGATTCTGCGAAGCAATGTGAACACTTCTCCTTCCCAGGCACAGAGAAGGTGCTAGCAGGGAATTCTCTGCCTGCCTTTCCCCAGTGCTCTGCAAGCTCTCCAGGGCAACATAAAATCTGGGGCTCTGTGCTTTCTTTCCTTCTGAACAAGTGTTAGTGTTTTCTGCACAAACGCGATTCTGCGGAAGCAATGTGAACACTTGTGCTTCCCAGGCACAGAGAAGGTGCTAGCAGGGAATTCTCTGCCTGCCTTTCCCCAGTGCTCTGCAAGCTCTCCAGGGGCAACATAAAATGTGGGGCTCTGGGCTTTCTTTCCTTCTGAACAAGTGTTAGTGTTTTCTGCACAAACGCGATTCTGCGAAGCAATGGGAAACACTTGTGCTTCCCAGGCACAGAGAAGGTGCTAGCAGGGGAATTCTCTGCCTGCCTTTCCCCAGTGCTCTGCAAGCTCTCCAGGGCAACATAAAATGTGGTGGCTCTGTGCTTTCTTTCCTTCTGAACAAGTGTTAGTGTTTTCTGCACAAACGCGATTCTGCGAAGCAATGGAACACTTGTGCTTCCCAGGCACAGAGAAGGTGCTAGCAGGGAATTCTCTGCCTGCCTTTCCCCAGTGCTCTGCAAGCCTCTCCAGGGCAACATAAAATGTGGGGCTCTGGGCTTTCTTTCCTTCTGAACAAGTGTTAGTGTTTTCTGCACAAACGCGATTCTGCGAAGCAATGTGAACACTTCTCCTTCCCAGGCACAGAGAAGGTGCTAGCAGGGAATTCTCTGCCTGCCTTTCCCCAGTGCTCTGCAAGCTCTCCAGGGCAAACATAAAATGTGGGGCTCTGTGCTTTCTTTCCTTCTGAACAAGTGTTAGTGTTTTCTGCACAAAACGCGCATTCTGCGAAGCAATGTGAACACCTGTGCTTCCCAGGCACAGAGAAGGTGCTAGCAGGGAATTCTCTGCCTGCCTTTCCCCAGTGCTCTGCAAGCTCTCCAGGGCAACATAAAATGTGGGGGCTCTGTGCTTTCTTTCCTTCTGAACAAGTGTTAGTGTTTTCTGCACAAACGCGATTCTGCGAAGCAATGTGAACACTTGTGCTTCCCAGGCACAGAGAAGGTGGCTAGCAGGGAATTCTCTGCCTGCCTTTCCCCAGTGCTCTGCAAGCTCTCCAGGGCAACATAAAATGTGGGGCTCTGTGCTTTCTTTCCTTCTGAACAAGTGTTAGTGTTTTCTGCACAAACGCGATTCTGCGAAGCAATGTGAACACTTGTGCTTCCCAGGCACAGAGAAGGTGCTAGCAGGGAATTCTCTGCCCTGCCTTTCCCCAGTGCTCTGCAAGCTCTCCAGGGCAACATAAAATGTGGGGCTCTGGGCTTTCTTTCCTTCTGAACAAGTGTTAGTGTTTTCTGCACAAACGCGATTCTGCGAAGCAATGTGAACACTTGTGCTTCCCAGGCACAGAGAAGGTGCTAGCAGGGAATTCTCTGCCTGCCTTTCCCCAGTGCTCTGCATGCTCTGCAAGGCAACATAAAATCTGGGGCTCTGTGCTTTCTTTCCTTCTGAACAAGTGTTAGTGTTTTCTGCACAAACGCGATTCTGCGAAGCAATGGGGAACACTTGTGCTTCCCAGGCACAGAGAAGGTGCTAGCAGGGAATTCTCTGCCTGCCTTTCCCCAGTGCTCTGCAAGCTCTCCAGGGCAACATAAAATGTGGGGCTCTGTGCTTTCTTTCCTTCTGAACAAGTGTTAGTGTTTTCTGCACAAACGCGATTCTGCGAAGCAATGTGAACACTTCTCCTTCCAGGCACAGAGAAGGTGCTAGCAGGGAATTCTCTGCCTGCCTTTCCCCAGTGCTCTGCAAGCTCTCCAGGGCAACATAAAATGTGGGGCTCTGTTGCTTTTCTTTCCTTCTGAACAAGTGTTAGTGTTTTCTGCACAAACGCGATTCTGCGAAGCAATGGGAACACTTGTGCTTCCCAGGCACAGAGAAGGTGCTAGCAGGGAATTCTCTGCCTGCTTTTCCCCAGTGCTCTGCAAGCTCTCCAGGGCAACATAAAATCTGGGGCTCTGTTGCTTTCTTTCCTTCTGAACAAGTGTTAGTGTTTTCTGCACAAACGCGATTCTGCGAAGCAATGTGAACACTTCTGCTTCCCAGGCACAGAGAAGGTGCTAGCAGGGAATTCTCTGCCTGCCTTTCCCCAGTGCTCTGCAAGCTCTCCAGGGCAACATAAAAATGTGGCGGCTCTGGGCTTTCTTTCCTTCTGAACAAGTGTTAGTGTTTTCTGCACAAACGCGATTCTGCGAAGCAATGTGAACACTTCTGCTTCCCAGGCACAGAGAAGGTGCTAGCCAGGGAATTCTCTGCCTGCCCTTTCCCCAGTGCTCTGCAAGCTCTCCAGGGCAACATAAAATGTGGGGGCTCTGGGCTTTCTTTCCTTCTGAACAAGTGTTAGTGTTTTTCTGCACAAACGCGATTCTGCGAAGCAATGGGAACACTTGTGCTTCCCAGGCACAGAGAAGGTGCTAGCAGGGAATTCTCTGCCTGCCTTTCCCCAGTGCTCTGCATGCTCTGCAGGGCAACATAAAATCTGGGGCTCTGTGCTTTCTTTCCTTCTGAACAAGTGTTAGTGTTTTCTGCACAAACGCGATTCTGCGAAGCAATGGGAACACTTGTGCTTCCCAGGCACAGAGAAGGTGCTAGCAGGGAATATTCTCTGCCTGCCTTTCCCCAGTGCTCTGCAAGCTCTCCAGGGCAACATAAAATCTGGGGCTCTGTGCTTTCTTTCCTTCTGAACAAGTGTTAGTGTTTTCTGCACAAACGCGATTCTGCGAAGCAATGTGAACACTTCTCCTTCCCAGGCACAGAGAAGGTGCTAGCAGGGAATTCTCTGCCTGCCTTTCCCCAGTGCTCTGCAAGCTCTCCAGGGCAACATAAAATGTGGGGCTCTGTGCTTTCTTTCCTTCTGAACAAGTGTTAGTGTTTTCTGCACAAACATGATTCTGCGAAGCAATGTGAACACTTGTGCTTCCCAGGCACAGAGAAGGTGCTAGCAGGGAATTCTCTGCCTGCCTTTCCCCAGTGCTCTGCATGCTCTGCAGGGCAACATAAAATCTGGGGCTCTGTGCTTTCTTTCCTTCTGAACAAGTGTTAGTGTTTTCTGCACAAACGCGATTCTGCGAAGCAATGGGAACACTTGTGCTTCCCAGGCACAGAGAAGGTGCTAGCAGGGAATTCTCTGCCTGCCTTTCCCCAGTGCTCTGCAAGCTCTCCAGGGCAACATAAAATGTGGGGCTCTGTGCTTTCTTTCCTTCTGAACAAGTGTTAGTGTTTTCTGCACAAACGCGATTCTGCGAAGCAATGTGAACACTTCTCCTTCCCAGGCACAGAGAAGGTGCTAGCAGGGAATTCTCTGCCTGCCTTTCCCCAGTGCTCTGCAAGCTCTCCAGGGCAACATAAAATGTGGGGCTCTGTGCTTTCTTTCCTTCTGAACAAGTGTTAGTGTTTTCTGCACAAACGCGATTCTGCGAAGCAATGGGAACACTTGTGCTTCCCAGGCACAGAGAAGGTGCTAGCAGGGAATTCTCTGCCTGCTTTTCCCCAGTGCTCTGCAAGCTCTCCAGGGCAACATAAAATGTGGGGCTCTGTGCTTTCTTTCCTTCTGAACAAGTGTTAGTGTTTTCTGCACAAACGCGATTCTGCGAAGCAATGTGAACACTTCTGCTTCCCAGGCACAGAGAAGGTGCTAGCAGGGAATTCTCTGCCTGCCTTTCCCCAGTGCTCTGCAAGCTCTCCAGGGCAACATAAAATCTGGGGCTCTGTGCTTTCTTTCCTTCTGAACAAGTGTTAATGTTTTCTGCACAAACACGATTCTGCGAAGCAATGTGAACACTTGTGCTTCCCAGGCACAGAGAAGGTGCTAGCAGGGAATTCTCTGCCTGCCTTTCCCCAGTGCTCTGCAAGCTCTCCAGGGCAACATAAAATGTGGGGCTCTGGGCTTTCTTTCCTTCTGAACAAGTGTTAGTGTTTTCTGCACAAACGCGATTCTGCGAAGCAATGTGAACACTTGTGCTTCCCAGGCACAGAGAAGGTGCTAGCAGGGAATTCTCTGCCTGCCTTTCCCCAGTGCTCTGCATGCTCTGCAGGGCAACATAAAATCTGGGGCTCTGTGCTTTCTTTCCTTCTGAACAAGTGTTAGTGTTTTCTGCACAAACGCGATTCTGCGAAGCAATGGGAACACTTGTGCTTCCCAGGCACAGAGAAGGTGCTAGCAGGGAATTCTCTGCCTGCCTTTCCCCAGTGCTCTGCAAGCTCTCCAGGGCAACATAAAATCTGGGGCTCTGTGCTTTCTTTCCTTCTGAACAAGTGTTAGTGTTTTCTGCACAAACGCGATTCTGCGAAGCAATGTGAACACTTCTCCTTCCCAGGCACAGAGAAGGTGCTAGCAGGGAATTCTCTGCCTGCCTTTCCCCAGTGCTCTGCAAGCTCTCCAGGGCAACATAAAATGTGGGGCTCTGTGCTTTCTTTCCTTCTGAACAAGTGTTAGTGTTTTCTGCACAAACACGATTCTGCGAAGCAATGTGAACACTTGTGCTTCCCAGGCACAGAGAAGGTGCTAGCAGGGAATTCTCTGCCTGCCTTTCCCCAGTGCTCTGCAAGCTCTCCAGGGCAACATAAAATGTGGGGCTCTGGGCTTTCTTTCCTTCTGAACAAGTGTTAGTGTTTTCTGCACAAACGCGATTCTGCGAAGCAATGTGAACACTTCTCCTTCCCAGGCACAGAGAAGGTGCTAGCAGGGAATTCTCTGCCTGCCTTTCCCCAGTGCTCTGCAAGCTCTCCAGGGCAACATAAAATGTGGGGCTCTGTGCTTTCTTTCCTTCTGAACAAGTGTTAGTGTTTTCTGCACAAACGCGATTCTGCGAAGCAATGTGAACACTTCTCCTTCCCAGGCACAGAGAAGGTGCTAGCAGGGAATTCTCTGCCTGCCTTTCCCCAGTGCTCTGCAAGCTCTCCAGGGCAACATAAAATCTGGGGCTCTGTGCTTTCTTTCCTTCTGAACAAGTGTTAGTGTTTTCTGCACAAACGCGATTCTGCGAAGCAATGTGAACACTTGTGCTTCCCAGGCACAGAGAAGGTGCTAGCAGGGAATTCTCTGCCTGCCTTTCCCCAGTGCTCTGCAAGCTCTCCAGGGCAACATAAAATGTGGGGCTCTGTGCTTTCTTTCCTTCTGGACAAGTGTTAGTGTTTTCTGCACAAACGCAATTCTGCGAAGCAATGTGAACACTTGTGCTTCCCAGGCACAGAGAAGGTGCTAGCAGGGAATTCTCTGCCTGCCTTTCCCCAGTGCTCTGCAAGCTCTCCAGGGCAACATAAAATGTGGGGCTCTGTGCTTTCTTTCCTTCTGAACAAGTGTTAGTGTTTTCTGCACAAACGCGATTCTGCGAAGCAATGGGAACACTTGTGCTTCCCAGGCACAGAGAAGGTGCTAGCAGGGAATTCTCTGCCTGTTTTTCCCCAGTGCTCTGCAAGCTCTCCAGGGCAACATAAAATCTGGGGCTCTGTGCTTTCTTTCCTTCTGAACAAGTGTTAGTGTTTTCTGCACAAACGCGATTCTGCGAAGCAATGGGAACACTTGTGCTTCCCAGGCACAGAGAAGGTGCTAGCAGGGAATTCTCTGCCTGCCTTTCCCCAGTGCTCTGCAAGCTCTCCAGGGCAACATAAAATCTGGGGCTCTGTGCTTTCTTTCCTTCTGAACAAGTGTTAGTGTTTTCTGCACAAACGCGATTCTGCGAAGCAATGGGAACACTTGTGCTTCCCAGGCACAGAGAAGGTGCTAGCAGGGAATTCTCTGCCTGCCTTTCCCCAGTGCTCTGCAAGCTCTCCAGGGCAACATAAAATGTGGGGCTCTGTGCTTTCTTTCCTTCTGAACAAGTGTTAGTGTTTTCTGCACAAACACGATTCTGCGAAGCAATGTGAACACTTGTGCTTCCCAGGCAGAGAGAAGGTGCTAGCAGGGAATTCTCTGCCTGCCTTTCCCCAGTGCTCTGCAAGCTCTCCAGGGCAACATAAAATGTGGGGCTCTGGGCTTTCTTTCCTTCTGAACAAGTGTTAGTGTTTTCTGCACAAACGCGATTCTGCGAAGCAATGTGAACACTTCTCCTTCCCAGGCACAGAGAAGGTGCTAGCAGGGAATTCTCTGCCTGCCTTTCCCCAGTGCTCTGCAAGCTCTCCAGGGCAACATAAAATGTGGGGCTCTGTGCTTTCTTTCCTTCTGAACAAGTGTTAGTGTTTTCTGCACAAACACGATTCTGCGAAGCAATGTGAACACTTGTGCTTCCCAGGCACAGAGAAGGTGCTAGCAGGGAATTCTCTGCCTGCCTTTCCCCAGTGCTCTGCAAGCTCTCCAGGGCAACATAAAATGTGGGGCTCTGGGCTTTCTTTCCTTCTGAACAAGTGTTAGTGTTTTCTGCACAAACGCGATTCTGCGAAGCAATGTGAACACTTGTGCTTCCCAGGCACAGAGAAGGTGCTAGCAGGGAATTCTCTGCCTGCCTTCCCCCAGTGCTCTGCAAGCTCTCCAGGGCAACATAAAATGTGGGGCTCTGGGCTTTCTTTCCTTCTGAACAAGTGTTAGTGTTTTCTGCACAAACGCGATTCTGCGAAGCAATGTGAACACTTGTGCTTCCCAGGCACAGAGAAGGTGCTAGCAGGGAATTCTCTGCCTGCCTTTCCCCAGTGCTCTGCAAGCTCTCCAGGGCAACATAAAATGTGGGGCTCTGTGCTTTCTTTCCTTCTGAACAAGTGTTAGTGTTTTCTGCACAAACGCGATTCTGCGAAGCAATGTGAACACTTCTGCTTCCCAGGCACACAGAAGGTGCTAGCAGGGAATTCTCTGCCTGCCTTTCCCCAGTGCTCTGCAAGCTCTCCAGGGCAACATAAAATGTGGGGCTCTGTGCTTTCTTTCCTTCTGAACAAGTGTTAGTGTTTTCTGCACAAACGCGATTCTGCGAAGCAATGTGAACACTTGTGCTTCCCAGGCACAGAGAAGGTGCTAGCAGGGAATTCTCTGCCTGCCTTTCCCCAGTGCTCTGCAAGCTCTCCAGGGCAACATAAAATGTGGGGCTCTGTGCTTTCTTTCCTTCTGAACAAGTGTTAGTGTTTTCTGCACAAACGCGATTCTGCGAAGCAATGTGAACACTTTTGCTTCCCAGGCACAGAGAAGGTGCTAGCATGGAATTCTCTGCCTGCCTTTCCCCAGTGCTCTGCAAGCTCTCCAGGGCAACCTAAAATGTGGGGCTCTGTGCTTTCTTTCCTTCTGAACAAGTGTTAGTGTTTTCTGCACAAACGCGATTCTGCGAAGCAATGGGAACACTTGTGCTTCCCAGGCACAGAGAAGGTGCTAGCAGGGAATTCTCTGCCTGTTTTTCCCCAGTGCTCTGCAAGCTCTCCAGGGCAACATAAAATCTGGGGCTCTGTGCTTTCTTTCCTTCTGAACAAGTGTTAGTGTTTTCTGCACAAACGCGATTCTGCGAAGCAATGGGAACACTTGTGCTTCCCAGGCACAGAGAAGGTGCTAGCAGGGAATTCTCTGCCTGCCTTTCCCCAGTGCTCTGCAAGCTCTCCAGGGCAACATAAAATCTGGGGCTCTGTGCTTTCTTTCCTTCTGAACAAGTGTTAGTGTTTTCTGCACAAACGCGATTCTGCGAAGCAATGGGAACACTTGTGCTTCCCAGGCACAGAGAAGGTGCTAGCAGGGAATTCTCTGCCTGCCTTTCCCCAGTGCTCTGCAAGCTCTCCAGGGCAACATAAAATGTGGGGCTCTGTGCTTTCTTTCCTTCTGAACAAGTGTTAGTGTTTTCTGCACAAACACGATTCTGCGAAGCAATGTGAACACTTGTGCTTCCCAGGCAGAGAGAAGGTGCTAGCAGGGAATTCTCTGCCTGCCTTTCCCCAGTGCTCTGCAAGCTCTCCAGGGCAACATAAAATGTGGGGCTCTGGGCTTTCTTTCCTTCTGAACAAGTGTTAGTGTTTTCTGCACAAACGCGATTCTGCGAAGCAATGTGAACACTTCTCCTTCCCAGGCACAGAGAAGGTGCTAGCAGGGAATTCTCTGCCTGCCTTTCCCCAGTGCTCTGCAAGCTCTCCAGGGCAACATAAAATGTGGGGCTCTGTGCTTTCTTTCCTTCTGAACAAGTGTTAGTGTTTTCTGCACAAACACGATTCTGCGAAGCAATGTGAACACTTGTGCTTCCCAGGCACAGAGAAGGTGCTAGCAGGGAATTCTCTGCCTGCCTTTCCCCAGTGCTCTGCAAGCTCTCCAGGGCAACATAAAATGTGGGGCTCTGGGCTTTCTTTCCTTCTGAACAAGTGTTAGTGTTTTCTGCACAAACGCGATTCTGCGAAGCAATGTGAACACTTGTGCTTCCCAGGCACAGAGAAGGTGCTAGCAGGGAATTCTCTGCCTGCCTTTTCCCAGTGCTCTGCAAGCTCTCCAGGGCAACATAAAATGTGGGGCTCTGTGCTTTCTTTCCTTCTGAACAAGTGTTAGTGTTTTCTGCACAAACGCGATTCTGCGAAGCAATGTGAACACTTGTGCTTCCCAGGCACAGAGAAGGTGCTAGCAGGGAATTCTCTGCCTGCCTTTCCCCAGTGCTCTGCAAGCTCTCCAGGGCAACATAAAATGTGGGGCTCTGTGCTTTCTTTCCTTCTGAACAAGTGTTAGTGTTTTCTGCACAAACGCGATTCTGCGAAGCAATGTGAACACTTCTGCTTCCCAGGCACACAGAAGGTGCTAGCAGGGAATTCTCTGCCTGCCTTTCCCCAGTGCTCTGCAAGCTCTCCAGGGCAACATAAAATGTGGGGCTCTGTGCTTTCTTTCCTTCTGAACAAGTGTTAGTGTTTTCTGCACAAACGCGATTCTGCGAAGCAATGGGAACACTTGTGCTTCCCAGGCACAGAGAAGGTGCTAGCAGGGAATTCTCTGCCTGCCTTTCCCCAGTGCTCTGCATGCTCTGCAGGGCAACATAAAATCTGGGGCTCTGTGCTTTCTTTCCTTCTGAACAAGTGTTAGTGTTTTCTGCACAAACGCGATTCTGCGAAGCAATGGGAACACTTGTGCTTCCCAGGCACAGAGAAGGTGCTAGCAGGGAATTCTCTGCCTGCCTTTCCCCAGTGCTCTGCAAGCTCTCCAGGGCAACATAAAATGTGGGGCTCTGTGCTTTCTTTCCTTCTGAACAAGTGTTAGTGTTTTCTGCACAAACGCGATTCTGCGAAGCAATGTGAACACTTGTGCTTCCCAGGCACAGAGAAGGTGCTAGCAGGGAATTCTCTGCCTGCTTTTCCCCAGTGCTCTGCAAGCTCTCCAGGGCAACATAAAATCTGGGGCTCTGTGCTTTCTTTCCTTCTGAACAAGTGTTAGTGTTTTCTGCACAAACGCGATTCTGCGAAGCAATGTGAACACTTCTGCTTCCCAGGCACAGAGAAGGTGCTAGCAGGGAATTCTCTGCCTGCCTTTCCCCAGTGCTCTGCAAGCTCTCCAGGGCAACATAAAATGTGGGGCTCTGGGCTTTCTTTCCTTCTGAACAAGTGTTAGTGTTTTCTGCACAAACACGATTCTGCGAAGCAATGTGAACACTTGTGCTTCCCAGGCACAGAGAAGGTGCTAGCAGGGAATTCTCTGCCTGCCTTTCCCCAGTGCTCTGCAAGCTCTCCAGGGCAACATAAAATGTGGGGCTCTGGGCTTTCTTTCCTTCTGAACAAGTGTTAGTGTTTTCTGCACAAACGCGATTCTGCGAAGCAATGTGAACACTTCTCCTTCCCAGGCACAGAGAAGGTGCTAGCAGGGAATTCTCTGCCTGCCTTTCCCCAGTGCTCTGCAAGCTCTCCAGGGCAACATAAAATCTGGGGCTCTGTGCTTTCTTTCCTTCTGAACAAGTGTTAGTGTTTTCTGCACAAACGCAATTCTGCGAAGCAATGGGAACACTTGTGCTTCCCAGGCACAGAGAAGGTGCTAGCAGGGAATTCTCTGCCTGCCTTTCCCCAGTGCTCTGCAAGCTCTCCAGGGCAACATAAAATGTGGGGCTCTGTGCTTTCTTTCCTTCTGAACAAGTGTTAGTGTTTTCTGCACAAACACGATTCTGCGAAGCAATGTGAACACTTGTGCTTCCCAGGCACAGAGAAGGTGCTAGCAGGGAATTCTCTGCCTGCCTTTCCCCAGTGCTCTGCAAGCTCTCCAGGGCAACATAAAATGTGGGGCTCTGTGCTTTCTTTCCTTCTGAACAAGTGTTAGTGTTTTCTGCACAAACGCGATTCTGCGAAGCAATGTGAACACTTGTGCTTCCCAGGCACAGAGAAGGTGCTAGCAGGGAATTCTCTGCCTGCCTTTCCCCAGTGCTCTGCAAGCTCTCCAGGGCAACATAAAATGTGGGGCTCTGTGCTTTCTTTCCTTCTGAACAAGTGTTAGTGTTTTCTGCACAAACACGATTCTGCGAAGCAATGTGAACACTTGTGCTTCCCAGGCACAGAGAAGGTGCTAGCAGGGAATTCTCTGCCTGCCTTTCCCCAGTGCTCTGCAAGCTCTCCAGGGCAACATAAAATGTGGGGCTCTGGGCTTTCTTTCCTTCTGAACAAGTGTTAGTGTTTTCTGCACAAACGCGATTCTGCGAAGCAATGTGAACACTTGTGCTTCCCAGGCACAGAGAAGGTGCTAGCAGGGAATTCTCTGCCTGCCTTTCCCCAGTGCTCTGCAAGCTCTCCAGGGCAACATAAAATCTGGGGCTCTGTGCTTTCTTTCCTTCTGAACAAGTGTTAGTGTTTTCTGCACAAACGCGATTCTGCGAAGCAATGTGAACACTTGTGCTTCCCAGGCACAGAGAAGGTGCTAGCAGGGAATTCTCTGCCTGCCTTTCCCCAGTGCTCTGCAAGCTCTCCAGGGCAACATAAAATGTGGGGCTCTGTGCTTTCTTTCCTTCTGAACAAGTGTTAGTGTTTTCTGCACAAACACGATTCTGCGAAGCAATGTGAACACTTGTGCTTCCCAGGCACAGAGAAGGTGCTAGCAGGGAATTCTCTGCCTGCCTTTCCCCAGTGCTCTGCAAGCTCTCCAGGGCAACATAAAATGTGGGGCTCTGGGCTTTCTTTCCTTCTGAACAAGTGTTAGTGTTTTCTGCACAAACGCGATTCTGCGAAGCAATGTGAACACTTCTCCTTCCCAGGCACAGAGAAGGTGCTAGCAGGGAATTCTCTGCCTGCCTTTCCCCAGTGCTCTGCAAGCTCTCCAGGGCAACATAAAATCTGGGGCTCTGTGCTTTCTTTCCTTCTGAACAAGTGTTAGTGTTTTCTGCACAAACGCAATTCTGCGAAGCAATGGGAACACTTGTGCTTCCCAGGCACAGAGAAGGTGCTAGCAGGGAATTCTCTGCCTGCCTTTCCCCAGTGCTCTGCAAGCTCTCCAGGGCAACATAAAATGTGGGGCTCTGTGCTTTCTTTCCTTCTGAACAAGTGTTAGTGTTTTCTGCACAAACGCGATTCTGCGAAGCAATGTGAACACTTGTGCTTCCCAGGCACAGAGAAGGTGCTAGCAGGGAATTCTCTGCCTGCCTTTCCCCAGTGCTCTGCAAGCTCTCCAGGGCAACATAAAATGTGGGGCTCTGTGCTTTCTTTCCTTCTGAACAAGTGTTAGTGTTTTCTGCACAAACGCGATTCTGCGAAGCAATGTGAACACTTCTGCTTCCCAGGCACAGAGAAGGTGCTAGCAGGGAATTCTCTGCCTGCCTTTCCCCAGTGCTCTGCAAGCTCTCCAGGGCAACATAAAATGTGGGGCTCTGGGCTTTCTTTCCTTCTGAACAAGTGTTAGTGTTTTCTGCACAAACGCGATTCTGCGAAGCAATGTGAACACTTGTGCTTCCCAGGCACAGAGAAGGTGCTAGCAGGGAATTCTCTGCCTGCCTTTCCCCAGTGCTCTGCATGCTCTGCAGGGCAACATAAAATGTGGGGCTCTGTGCTTTCTTTCCTTCTGAACAAGTGTTAGTGTTTTCTGCACAAACGCGATTCTGCGAAGCAATGGGAACACTTGTGCTTCCCAGGCACAGAGAAGGTGCTAGCAGGGAATTCTCTGCCTGCCTTTCCCCAGTGCTCTGCAAGCTCTCCAGGGCAACATAAAATGTGGGGCTCTGTGCTTTCTTTCCTTCTGAACAAGTGTTAGTGTTTTCTGCACAAACGCGATTCTGCGAAGCAATGGGAACACTTGTGCTTCCCAGGCACAGAGAAGGTGCTAGCAGGGAATTCTCTGCCTGCTTTTCCCCAGTGCTCTGCAAGCTCTCCAGGGCAACATAAAATCTGGGGCTCTGTGCTTTCTTTCCTTCTGAACAAGTGTTAGTGTTTTCTGCACAAACGCGATTCTGCGAAGCAATGTGAACACTTCTGCTTCCCAGGCACAGAGAAGGTGCTAGCAGGGAATTCTCTGCCTGCCTTTCCCCAGTGCTCTGCAAGCTCTCCAGGGCAACATAAAATCTGGGGCTCTGGGCTTTCTTTCCTTCTGAACAAGTGTTAGTGTTTTCTGCACAAACACGATTCTGCGAAGCAATGTGAACACTTGTGCTTCCCAGGCACAGAGAAGGTGCTAGCAGGGAATTCTCTGCCTGCCTTTCCCCAGTGCTCTGCAAGCTCTCCAGGGCAACATAAAATGTGGGGCTCTGGGCTTTCTTTCCTTCTGAACAAGTGTTAGTGTTTTCTGCACAAACGCGATTCTGCGAAGCAATGGGAACACTTGTGCTTCCCAGGCACAGAGAAGGTGCTAGCAGGGAATTCTCTGCCTGCCTTTCCCCAGTGCTCTGCAAGCTCTCCAGGGCAACATAAAATGTGGGGCTCTGGGCTTTCTTTCCTTCTGAACAAGTGTTAGTGTTTTCTGCACAAACGCGATTCTGCGAAGCAATGTGAACACTTCTCCTTCCCAGGCACAGAGAAGGTGCTAGCAGGGAATTCTCTGCCTGCCTTTCCCCAGTGCTCTGCAAGCTCTCCAGGGCAACATAAAATGTGGGGCTCTGTGCTTTCTTTCCTTCTGAACAAGTGTTAGTGTTTTCTGCACAAACGCGATTCTGCGAAGCAATGTGAACACCTGTGCTTCCCAGGCACAGAGAAGGTGCTAGCAGGGAATTCTCTGCCTGCCTTTCCCCAGTGCTCTGCAAGCTCTCCAGGGCAACATAAAATGTGGGGCTCTGTGCTTTCTTTCCTTCTGAACAAGTGTTAGTGTTTTCTGCACAAACGCGATTCTGCGAAGCAATGGGAACACTTGTGCTTCCCAGGCACAGAGAAGGTGCTAGCAGGGAATTCTCTGCCTGCCTTTCCCCAGTGCTCTGCAAGCTCTCCAGGGCAACATAAAATCTGGGGCTCTGTGCTTTCTTTCCTTCTGAACAAGTGTTAGTGTTTTCTGCACAAACGCGATTCTGCGAAGCAATGTGAACACTTCTCCTTCCCAGGCACACAGAAGGTGCTAGCAGGGAATTCTCTGCCTGCCTTTCCCCAGTGCTCTGCAAGCTCTCCAGGGCAACATAAAATGTGGGGCTCTGTGCTTTCTTTCCTTCTGAACAAGTGTTAGTGTTTTCTGCACAAACGCGATTCTGCGAAGCAATGTGAACACTTGTGCTTCCCAGGCACAGAGAAGGTGCTAGCAGGGAATTCTCTGCCTGCCTTTCCCCAGTGCTCTGCAAGCTCTCCAGGGCAACATAAAATGTGGGGCTCTGGGCTTTCTTTCCTTCTGAACAAGTGTTAGTGTTTTCTGCACAAACACGATTCTGCGAAGCAATGTGAACACTTCTCCTTCCCAGGCACAGAGAAGGTGCTAGCAGGGAATTCTCTGCCTGCCTTTCCCCAGTGCTCTGCAAGCTCTCCAGGGCAACATAAAATGTGGGGCTCTGGGCTTTCTTTCCTTCTGAACAAGTGTTAGTGTTTTCTGCACAAACGCGATTCTGCGAAGCAATGTGAACACTTGTGCTTCCCAGGCACAGAGAAGGTGCTAGCAGGGAATTCTCTGCCTGCCTTTCCCCAGTGCTCTGCATGCTCTGCAAGGCAACATAAAATCTGGGGCTCTGTGCTTTCTTTCCTTCTGAACAAGTGTTAGTGTTTTCTGCACAAACGCGATTCTGCGAAGCAATGTGAACACTTGTGCTTCCCAGGCACAGAGAAGGTGCTAGCAGGGAATTCTCTGCCTGCCTTTCCCCAGTGCTCTGCAAGCTCTCCAGGGCAACATAAAATGTGGGGCTCTGTGCTTTCTTTCCTTCTGAACAAGTGTTAGTGTTTTCTGCACAAACGCGATTCTGCGAAGCAATGTGAACACTTCTCCTTCCCAGGCACAGAGAAGGTGCTAGCAGGGAATTCTCTGCCTGCCTTTCCCCAGTGCTCTGCAAGCTCTCCAGGGCAACATAAAATGTGGGGCTCTGGGCTTTCTTTCCTTCTGAACAAGTGTTAGTGTTTTCTGCACAAACGCGATTCTGCGAAGCAATGGGAACACTTGTGCTTCCCAGGCACAGAGAAGGTGCTAGCAGGGAATTCTCTGCCTGCTTTTCCCCAGTGCTCTGCAAGCTCTCCAGGGCAACATAAAATCTGGGGCTCTGTGCTTTCTTTCCTTCTGAACAAGTGTTAGTGTTTTCTGCACAAACGCGATTCTGCGAAGCAATGTGAACACTTCTGCTTCCCAGGCACAGAGAAGGTGCTAGCAGGGAATTCTCTGCCTGCCTTTCCCCAGTGCTCTGCAAGCTCTCCAGGGCAACATAAAATGTGGGGCTCTGGGCTTTCTTTCCTTCTGAACAAGTGTTAGTGTTTTCTGCACAAACGCGATTCTGCGAAGCAATGTGAACACTTCTGCTTCCCAGGCACAGAGAAGGTGCTAGCAGGGAATTCTCTGCCTGCCTTTCCCCAGTGCTCTGCAAGCTCTCCAGGGCAACATAAAATGTGGGGCTCTGGGCTTTCTTTCCTTCTGAACAAGTGTTAGTGTTTTCTGCACAAACGCGATTCTGCGAAGCAATGGGAACACTTGTGCTTCCCAGGCACAGAGAAGGTGCTAGCAGGGAATTCTCTGCCTGCCTTTCCCCAGTGCTCTGCATGCTCTGCAGGGCAACATAAAATCTGGGGCTCTGTGCTTTCTTTCCTTCTGAACAAGTGTTAGTGTTTTCTGCACAAACGCGATTCTGCGAAGCAATGGGAACACTTGTGCTTCCCAGGCACAGAGAAGGTGCTAGCAGGGAATTCTCTGCCTGCCTTTCCCCAGTGCTCTGCAAGCTCTCCAGGGCAACATAAAATCTGGGGCTCTGTGCTTTCTTTCCTTCTGAACAAGTGTTAGTGTTTTCTGCACAAACGCGATTCTGCGAAGCAATGTGAACACTTCTCCTTCCCAGGCACAGAGAAGGTGCTAGCAGGGAATTCTCTGCCTGCCTTTCCCCAGTGCTCTGCAAGCTCTCCAGGGCAACATAAAATGTGGGGCTCTGTGCTTTCTTTCCTTCTGAACAAGTGTTAGTGTTTTCTGCACAAACATGATTCTGCGAAGCAATGTGAACACTTGTGCTTCCCAGGCACAGAGAAGGTGCTAGCAGGGAATTCTCTGCCTGCCTTTCCCCAGTGCTCTGCATGCTCTGCAGGGCAACATAAAATCTGGGGCTCTGTGCTTTCTTTCCTTCTGAACAAGTGTTAGTGTTTTCTGCACAAACGCGATTCTGCGAAGCAATGGGAACACTTGTGCTTCCCAGGCACAGAGAAGGTGCTAGCAGGGAATTCTCTGCCTGCCTTTCCCCAGTGCTCTGCAAGCTCTCCAGGGCAACATAAAATGTGGGGCTCTGTGCTTTCTTTCCTTCTGAACAAGTGTTAGTGTTTTCTGCACAAACGCGATTCTGCGAAGCAATGTGAACACTTCTCCTTCCCAGGCACAGAGAAGGTGCTAGCAGGGAATTCTCTGCCTGCCTTTCCCCAGTGCTCTGCAAGCTCTCCAGGGCAACATAAAATGTGGGGCTCTGTGCTTTCTTTCCTTCTGAACAAGTGTTAGTGTTTTCTGCACAAACGCGATTCTGCGAAGCAATGGGAACACTTGTGCTTCCCAGGCACAGAGAAGGTGCTAGCAGGGAATTCTCTGCCTGCTTTTCCCCAGTGCTCTGCAAGCTCTCCAGGGCAACATAAAATGTGGGGCTCTGTGCTTTCTTTCCTTCTGAACAAGTGTTAGTGTTTTCTGCACAAACGCGATTCTGCGAAGCAATGTGAACACTTCTGCTTCCCAGGCACAGAGAAGGTGCTAGCAGGGAATTCTCTGCCTGCCTTTCCCCAGTGCTCTGCAAGCTCTCCAGGGCAACATAAAATCTGGGGCTCTGTGCTTTCTTTCCTTCTGAACAAGTGTTAATGTTTTCTGCACAAACACGATTCTGCGAAGCAATGTGAACACTTGTGCTTCCCAGGCACAGAGAAGGTGCTAGCAGGGAATTCTCTGCCTGCCTTTCCCCAGTGCTCTGCAAGCTCTCCAGGGCAACATAAAATGTGGGGCTCTGGGCTTTCTTTCCTTCTGAACAAGTGTTAGTGTTTTCTGCACAAACGCGATTCTGCGAAGCAATGTGAACACTTGTGCTTCCCAGGCACAGAGAAGGTGCTAGCAGGGAATTCTCTGCCTGCCTTTCCCCAGTGCTCTGCATGCTCTGCAGGGCAACATAAAATCTGGGGCTCTGTGCTTTCTTTCCTTCTGAACAAGTGTTAGTGTTTTCTGCACAAACGCGATTCTGCGAAGCAATGGGAACACTTGTGCTTCCCAGGCACAGAGAAGGTGCTAGCAGGGAATTCTCTGCCTGCCTTTCCCCAGTGCTCTGCAAGCTCTCCAGGGCAACATAAAATCTGGGGCTCTGTGCTTTCTTTCCTTCTGAACAAGTGTTAGTGTTTTCTGCACAAACGCGATTCTGCGAAGCAATGTGAACACTTCTCCTTCCCAGGCACAGAGAAGGTGCTAGCAGGGAATTCTCTGCCTGCCTTTCCCCAGTGCTCTGCAAGCTCTCCAGGGCAACATAAAATGTGGGGCTCTGTGCTTTCTTTCCTTCTGAACAAGTGTTAGTGTTTTCTGCACAAACACGATTCTGCGAAGCAATGTGAACACTTGTGCTTCCCAGGCACAGAGAAGGTGCTAGCAGGGAATTCTCTGCCTGCCTTTCCCCAGTGCTCTGCAAGCTCTCCAGGGCAACATAAAATGTGGGGCTCTGGGCTTTCTTTCCTTCTGAACAAGTGTTAGTGTTTTCTGCACAAACGCGATTCTGCGAAGCAATGTGAACACTTGTGCTTCCCAGGCACAGAGAAGGTGCTAGCAGGGAATTCTCTGCCTGCCTTTCCCCAGTGCTCTGCAAGCTCTCCAGGGCAACATAAAATGTGGGGCTCTGGGCTTTCTTTCCTTCTGAACAAGTGTTAGTGTTTTCTGCACAAACGCGATTCTGCGAAGCAATGTGAACACTTCTCCTTCCCAGGCACAGAGAAGGTGCTAGCAGGGAATTCTCTGCCTGCCTTTCCCCAGTGCTCTGCAAGCTCTCCAGGGCAACATAAAATCTGGGGCTCTGTGCTTTCTTTCCTTCTGAACAAGTGTTAGTGTTTTCTGCACAAACGCGATTCTGCGAAGCAATGTGAACACTTGTGCTTCCCAGGCACAGAGAAGGTGCTAGCAGGGAATTCTCTGCCTGCCTTTCCCCAGTGCTCTGCAAGCTCTCCAGGGCAACATAAAATGTGGGGCTCTGTGCTTTCTTTCCTTCTGGACAAGTGTTAGTGTTTTCTGCACAAACGCAATTCTGCGAAGCAATGTGAACACTTGTGCTTCCCAGGCACAGAGAAGGTGCTAGCAGGGAATTCTCTGCCTGCCTTTCCCCAGTGCTCTGCAAGCTCTCCAGGGCAACATAAAATGTGGGGCTCTGTGCTTTCTTTCCTTCTGAACAAGTGTTAGTGTTTTCTGCACAAACGCGATTCTGCGAAGCAATGGGAACACTTGTGCTTCCCAGGCACAGAGAAGGTGCTAGCAGGGAATTCTCTGCCTGTTTTTCCCCAGTGCTCTGCAAGCTCTCCAGGGCAACATAAAATCTGGGGCTCTGTGCTTTCTTTCCTTCTGAACAAGTGTTAGTGTTTTCTGCACAAACGCGATTCTGCGAAGCAATGGGAACACTTGTGCTTCCCAGGCACAGAGAAGGTGCTAGCAGGGAATTCTCTGCCTGCCTTTCCCCAGTGCTCTGCAAGCTCTCCAGGGCAACATAAAATCTGGGGCTCTGTGCTTTCTTTCCTTCTGAACAAGTGTTAGTGTTTTCTGCACAAACGCGATTCTGCGAAGCAATGGGAACACTTGTGCTTCCCAGGCACAGAGAAGGTGCTAGCAGGGAATTCTCTGCCTGCCTTTCCCCAGTGCTCTGCAAGCTCTCCAGGGCAACATAAAATGTGGGGCTCTGTGCTTTCTTTCCTTCTGAACAAGTGTTAGTGTTTTCTGCACAAACACGATTCTGCGAAGCAATGTGAACACTTGTGCTTCCCAGGCAGAGAGAAGGTGCTAGCAGGGAATTCTCTGCCTGCCTTTCCCCAGTGCTCTGCAAGCTCTCCAGGGCAACATAAAATGTGGGGCTCTGGGCTTTCTTTCCTTCTGAACAAGTGTTAGTGTTTTCTGCACAAACGCGATTCTGCGAAGCAATGTGAACACTTCTCCTTCCCAGGCACAGAGAAGGTGCTAGCAGGGAATTCTCTGCCTGCCTTTCCCCAGTGCTCTGCAAGCTCTCCAGGGCAACATAAAATGTGGGGCTCTGTGCTTTCTTTCCTTCTGAACAAGTGTTAGTGTTTTCTGCACAAACACGATTCTGCGAAGCAATGTGAACACTTGTGCTTCCCAGGCAGAGAGAAGGTGCTAGCAGGGAATTCTCTGCCTGCCTTTCCCCAGTGCTCTGCAAGCTCTCCAGGGCAACATAAAATGTGGGGCTCTGGGCTTTCTTTCCTTCTGAACAAGTGTTAGTGTTTTCTGCACAAACGCGATTCTGCGAAGCAATGTGAACACTTGTGCTTCCCAGGCACAGAGAAGGTGCTAGCAGGGAATTCTCTGCCTGCCTTTTCCCAGTGCTCTGCAAGCTCTCCAGGGCAACATAAAATGTGGGGCTCTGTGCTTTCTTTCCTTCTGAACAAGTGTTAGTGTTTTCTGCACAAACGCGATTCTGCGAAGCAATGTGAACACTTGTGCTTCCCAGGCACAGAGAAGGTGCTAGCAGGGAATTCTCTGCCTGCCTTTCCCCAGTGCTCTGCAAGCTCTCCAGGGCAACATAAAATGTGGGGCTCTGTGCTTTCTTTCCTTCTGAACAAGTGTTAGTGTTTTCTGCACAAACGCGATTCTGCGAAGCAATGTGAACACTTCTGCTTCCCAGGCACACAGAAGGTGCTAGCAGGGAATTCTCTGCCTGCCTTTCCCCAGTGCTCTGCAAGCTCTCCAGGGCAACATAAAATGTGGGGCTCTGTGCTTTCTTTCCTTCTGAACAAGTGTTAGTGTTTTCTGCACAAACGCGATTCTGCGAAGCAATGTGAACACTTGTGCTTCCCAGGCACAGAGAAGGTGCTAGCAGGGAATTCTCTGCCTGCCTTTCCCCAGTGCTCTGCAAGCTCTCCAGGGCAACATAAAATGTGGGGCTCTGTGCTTTCTTTCCTTCTGAACAAGTGTTAGTGTTTTCTGCACAAACGCGATTCTGCGAAGCAATGTGAACACTTTTGCTTCCCAGGCACAGAGAAGGTGCTAGCATGGAATTCTCTGCCTGCCTTTCCCCAGTGCTCTGCAAGCTCTCCAGGGCAACCTAAAATGTGGGGCTCTGTGCTTTCTTTCCTTCTGAACAAGTGTTAGTGTTTTCTGCACAAACGCGATTCTGCGAAGCAATGGGAACACTTGTGCTTCCCAGGCACAGAGAAGGTGCTAGCAGGGAATTCTCTGCCTGTTTTTCCCCAGTGCTCTGCAAGCTCTCCAGGGCAACATAAAATCTGGGGCTCTGTGCTTTCTTTCCTTCTGAACAAGTGTTAGTGTTTTCTGCACAAACGCGATTCTGCGAAGCAATGGGAACACTTGTGCTTCCCAGGCACAGAGAAGGTGCTAGCAGGGAATTCTCTGCCTGCCTTTCCCCAGTGCTCTGCAAGCTCTCCAGGGCAACATAAAATGTGGGGCTCTGTGCTTTCTTTCCTTCTGAACAAGTGTTAGTGTTTTCTGCACAAACGCGATTCTGCGAAGCAATGGGAACACTTGTGCTTCCCAGGCACAGAGAAGGTGCTAGCAGGGAATTCTCTGCCTGCCTTTCCCCAGTGCTCTGCAAGCTCTCCAGGGCAACATAAAATGTGGGGCTCTGTGCTTTCTTTCCTTCTGAACAAGTGTTAGTGTTTTCTGCACAAACACGATTCTGCGAAGCAATGTGAACACTTGTGCTTCCCAGGCAGAGAGAAGGTGCTAGCAGGGAATTCTCTGCCTGCCTTTCCCCAGTGCTCTGCAAGCTCTCCAGGGCAACATAAAATGTGGGGCTCTGGGCTTTCTTTCCTTCTGAACAAGTGTTAGTGTTTTCTGCACAAACGCGATTCTGCGAAGCAATGTGAACACTTCTCCTTCCCAGGCACAGAGAAGGTGCTAGCAGGGAATTCTCTGCCTGCCTTTCCCCAGTGCTCTGCAAGCTCTCCAGGGCAACATAAAATGTGGGGCTCTGTGCTTTCTTTCCTTCTGAACAAGTGTTAGTGTTTTCTGCACAAACACGATTCTGCGAAGCAATGTGAACACTTGTGCTTCCCAGGCACAGAGAAGGTGCTAGCAGGGAATTCTCTGCCTGCCTTTCCCCAGTGCTCTGCAAGCTCTCCAGGGCAACATAAAATGTGGGGCTCTGGGCTTTCTTTCCTTCTGAACAAGTGTTAGTGTTTTCTGCACAAACGCGATTCTGCGAAGCAATGTGAACACTTGTGCTTCCCAGGCACAGAGAAGGTGCTAGCAGGGAATTCTCTGCCTGCCTTTTCCCAGTGCTCTGCAAGCTCTCCAGGGCAACATAAAATGTGGGGCTCTGTGCTTTCTTTCCTTCTGAACAAGTGTTAGTGTTTTCTGCACAAACGCGATTCTGCGAAGCAATGTGAACACTTGTGCTTCCCAGGCACAGAGAAGGTGCTAGCAGGGAATTCTCTGCCTGCCTTTCCCCAGTGCTCTGCAAGCTCTCCAGGGCAACATAAAATGTGGGGCTCTGTGCTTTCTTTCCTTCTGAACAAGTGTTAGTGTTTTCTGCACAAACGCGATTCTGCGAAGCAATGGGAACACTTGTGCTTCCCAGGCACACAGAAGGTGCTAGCAGGGAATTCTCTGCCTGCCTTTCCCCAGTGCTCTGCAAGCTCTCCAGGGCAACATAAAATGTGGGGCTCTGTGCTTTCTTTCCTTCTGAACAAGTGTTACTGTTTTCTGCACAAACGCGATTCTGCGAAGCAATGGGAACACTTGTGCTTCCCAGGCACAGAGAAGGTGCTAGCAGGGAATTCTCTGCCTGCCTTTCCCCAGTGCTCTGCATGCTCTGCAGGGCAACATAAAATCTGGGGCTCTGTGCTTTCTTTCCTTCTGAACAAGTGTTAGTGTTTTCTGCACAAACGCGATTCTGCGAAGCAATGGGAACACTTGTGCTTCCCAGGCACAGAGAAGGTGCTAGCAGGGAATTCTCTGCCTGCCTTTCCCCAGTGCTCTGCAAGCTCTCCAGGGCAACATAAAATGTGGGGCTCTGTGCTTTCTTTCCTTCTGAACAAGTGTTAGTGTTTTCTGCACAAACGCGATTCTGCGAAGCAATGTGAACACTTCTCCTTCCCAGGCACAGAGAAGGTGCTAGCAGGGAATTCTCTGCCTGCTTTTCCCCAGTGCTCTGCAAGCTCTCCAGGGCAACATAAAATCTGGGGCTCTGTGCTTTCTTTCCTTCTGAACAAGTGTTAGTGTTTTCTGCACAAACGCGATTCTGCGAAGCAATGTGAACACTTCTGCTTCCCAGGCACAGAGAAGGTGCTAGCAGGGAATTCTCTGCCTGCCTTTCCCCAGTGCTCTGCAAGCTCTCCAGGGCAACATAAAATCTGGGGCTCTGGGCTTTCTTTCCTTCTGAACAAGTGTTAGTGTTTTCTGCACAAACACGATTCTGCGAAGCAATGTGAACACTTGTGCTTCCCAGGCACAGAGAAGGTGCTAGCAGGGAATTCTCTGCCTGCCTTTCCCCAGTGCTCTGCAAGCTCTCCAGGGCAACATAAAATGTGGGGCTCTGGGCTTTCTTTCCTTCTGAACAAGTGTTAGTGTTTTCTGCACAAACGCGATTCTGCGAAGCAATGTGAACACTTCTCCTTCCCAGGCACAGAGAAGGTGCTAGCAGGGAATTCTCTGCCTGCCTTTCCCCAGTGCTCTGCAAGCTCTCCAGGGCAACATAAAATGTGGGGCTCTGTGCTTTCTTTCCTTCTGAACAAGTGTTAGTGTTTTCTGCACAAACGCAATTCTGCGAAGCAATGGGAACACTTGTGCTTCCCAGGCACAGAGAAGGTGCTAGCAGGGAATTCTCTGCCTGCCTTTCCCCAGTGCTCTGCAAGCTCTCCAGGGCAACATAAAATGTGGGGCTCTGTGCTTTCTTTCCTTCTGAACAAGTGTTAGTGTTTTCTGCACAAACACGATTCTGCGAAGCAATGTGAACACTTGTGCTTCCCAGGCACAGAGAAGGTGCTAGCAGGGAATTCTCTGCCTGCCTTTCCCCAGTGCTCTGCAAGCTCTCCAGGGCAACATAAAATGTGGGGCTCTGTGCTTTCTTTCCTTCTGAACAAGTGTTAGTGTTTTCTGCACAAACGCGATTCTGCGAAGCAATGTGAACACTTGTGCTTCCCAGGCACAGAGAAGGTGCTAGCAGGGAATTCTCTGCCTGCCTTTCCCCAGTGCTCTGCAAGCTCTCCAGGGCAACATAAAATGTGGGGCTCTGTGCTTTCTTTCCTTCTGAACAAGTGTTAGTGTTTTCTGCACAAACACGATTCTGCGAAGCAATGTGAACACTTGTGCTTCCCAGGCACAGAGAAGGTGCTAGCAGGGAATTCTCTGCCTGCCTTTCCCCAGTGCTCTGCAAGCTCTCCAGGGCAACATAAAATGTGGGGCTCTGGGCTTTCTTTCCTTCTGAACAAGTGTTAGTGTTTTCTGCACAAACGCGATTCTGCGAAGCAATGTGAACACTTGTGCTTCCCAGGCACAGAGAAGGTGCTAGCAGGGAATTCTCTGCCTGCCTTTCCCCAGTGCTCTGCAAGCTCTCCAGGGCAACATAAAATCTGGGGCTCTGTGCTTTCTTTCCTTCTGAACAAGTGTTAGTGTTTTCTGCACAAACGCGATTCTGCGAAGCAATGTGAACACTTCTGCTTCCCAGGCACAGAGAAGGTGCTAGCAGGGAATTCTCTGCCTGCCTTTCCCCAGTGCTCTGCAAGCTCTCCAGGGCAACATAAAATGTGGGGCTCTGTGCTTTCTTTCCTTCTGAACAAGTGTTAGTGTTTTCTGCACAAACACGATTCTGCGAAGCAATGTGAACACTTGTGCTTCCCAGGCACAGAGAAGGTGCTAGCAGGGAATTCTCTGCCTGCCTTTCCCCAGTGCTCTGCAAGCTCTCCAGGGCAACATAAAATGTGGGGCTCTGTGCTTTCTTTCCTTCTGAACAAGTGTTAGTGTTTTCTGCACAAACGCGATTCTGCGAAGCAATGTGAACACTTGTGCTTCCCAGGCACAGAGAAGGTGCTAGCAGGGAATTCTCTGCCTGCCTTTCCCCAGTGCTCTGCAAGCTCTCCAGGGCAACATAAAATCTGGGGCTCTGTGCTTTCTTTCCTTCTGAACAAGTGTTAGTGTTTTCTGCACAAACGCAATTCTGCGAAGCAATGGGAACACTTGTGCTTCCCAGGCACAGAGAAGGTGCTAGCAGGGAATTCTCTGCCTGCCTTTCCCCAGTGCTCTGCAAGCTCTCCAGGGCAACATAAAATGTGGGGCTCTGTGCTTTCTTTCCTTCTGAACAAGTGTTAGTGTTTTCTGCACAAACGCGATTCTGCGAAGCAATGTGAACACTTCTCCTTCCCAGGCACAGAGAAGGTGCTAGCAGGGAATTCTCTGCCTGCCTTTCCCCAGTGCTCTGCAAGCTCTCCAGGGCAACATAAAATGTGGGGCTCTGTGCTTTCTTTCCTTCTGAACAAGTGTTAGTGTTTTCTGCACAAACACGATTCTGCGAAGCAATGTGAACACTTGTGCTTCCCAGGCACAGAGAAGGTGCTAGCAGGGAATTCTCTGCCTGCCTTTCCCCAGTGCTCTGCAAGCTCTCCAGGGCAACATAAAATGTGGGGCTCTGGGCTTTCTTTCCTTCTGAACAAGTGTTAGTGTTTTCTGCACAAACGCGATTCTGCGAAGCAATGTGAACACTTCTCCTTCCCAGGCACAGAGAAGGTGCTAGCAGGGAATTCTCTGCCTGCCTTTCCCCAGTGCTCTGCAAGCTCTCCAGGGCAACATAAAATGTGGGGCTCTGTGCTTTCTTTCCTTCTGAACAAGTGTTAGTGTTTTCTGCACAAACGCGATTCTGCGAAGCAATGTGAACACTTCTCCTTCCCAGGCACAGAGAAGGTGCTAGCAGGGAATTCTCTGCCTGCCTTTCCCCAGTGCTCTGCAAGCTCTCCAGGGCAACATAAAATGTGGGGCTCTGTGCTTTCTTTCCTTCTGAACAAGTGTTAGTGTTTTCTGCACAAACGCGATTCTGCGAAGCAATGTGAACACTTGTGCTTCCCAGGCACAGAGAAGGTGCTAGCAGGGAATTCTCTGCCTGCCTTTCCCCAGTGCTCTGCAAGCTCTCCAGGGCAACATAAAATGTGGGGCTCTGTGCTTTCTTTCCTTCTGGACAAGTGTTAGTGTTTTCTGCACAAACGCAATTCTGCGAAGCAATGTGAACACTTGTGCTTCCCAGGCACAGAGAAGGTGCTAGCAGGGAATTCTCTGCCTGCCTTTCCCCAGTGCTCTGCAAGCTCTCCAGGGCAACATAAAATGTGGGGCTCTGTGCTTTCTTTCCTTCTGAACAAGTGTTAGTGTTTTCTGCACAAACGCGATTCTGCGAAGCAATGGGAACACTTGTGCTTCCCAGGCACAGAGAAGGTGCTAGCAGGGAATTCTCTGCCTGTTTTTCCCCAGTGCTCTGCAAGCTCTCCAGGGCAACATAAAATCTGGGGCTCTGTGCTTTCTTTCCTTCTGAACAAGTGTTAGTGTTTTCTGCACAAACGCGATTCTGCGAAGCAATGGGAACACTTGTGCTTCCCAGGCACAGAGAAGGTGCTAGCAGGGAATTCTCTGCCTGCCTTTCCCCAGTGCTCTGCAAGCTCTCCAGGGCAACATAAAATCTGGGGCTCTGTGCTTTCTTTCCTTCTGAACAAGTGTTAGTGTTTTCTGCACAAACGCGATTCTGCGAAGCAATGGGAACACTTGTGCTTCCCAGGCACAGAGAAGGTGCTAGCAGGGAATTCTCTGCCTGCCTTTCCCCAGTGCTCTGCAAGCTCTCCAGGGCAACATAAAATGTGGGGCTCTGTGCTTTCTTTCCTTCTGAACAAGTGTTAGTGTTTTCTGCACAAACACGATTCTGCGAAGCAATGTGAACACTTGTGCTTCCCAGGCAGAGAGAAGGTGCTAGCAGGGAATTCTCTGCCTGCCTTTCCCCAGTGCTCTGCAAGCTCTCCAGGGCAACATAAAATGTGGGGCTCTGGGCTTTCTTTCCTTCTGAACAAGTGTTAGTGTTTTCTGCACAAACGCGATTCTGCGAAGCAATGTGAACACTTCTCCTTCCCAGGCACAGAGAAGGTGCTAGCAGGGAATTCTCTGCCTGCCTTTCCCCAGTGCTCTGCAAGCTCTCCAGGGCAACATAAAATGTGGGGCTCTGTGCTTTCTTTCCTTCTGAACAAGTGTTAGTGTTTTCTGCACAAACACGATTCTGCGAAGCAATGTGAACACTTGTGCTTCCCAGGCACAGAGAAGGTGCTAGCAGGGAATTCTCTGCCTGCCTTTCCCCAGTGCTCTGCAAGCTCTCCAGGGCAACATAAAATGTGGGGCTCTGGGCTTTCTTTCCTTCTGAACAAGTGTTAGTGTTTTCTGCACAAACGCGATTCTGCGAAGCAATGTGAACACTTGTGCTTCCCAGGCACAGAGAAGGTGCTAGCAGGGAATTCTCTGCCTGCCTTTTCCCAGTGCTCTGCAAGCTCTCCAGGGCAACATAAAATGTGGGGCTCTGTGCTTTCTTTCCTTCTGAACAAGTGTTAGTGTTTTCTGCACAAACGCGATTCTGCGAAGCAATGTGAACACTTGTGCTTCCCAGGCACAGAGAAGGTGCTAGCAGGGAATTCTCTGCCTGCCTTTCCCCAGTGCTCTGCAAGCTCTCCAGGGCAACATAAAATCTGGGGCTCTGTGCTTTCTTTCCTTCTGAACAAGTGTTAGTGTTTTCTGCACAAACGCGATTCTGCGAAGCAATGTGAACACTTCTGCTTCCCAGGCACACAGAAGGTGCTAGCAGGGAATTCTCTGCCTGCCTTTCCCCAGTGCTCTGCAAGCTCTCCAGGGCAACATAAAATGTGGGGCTCTGTGCTTTCTTTCCTTCTGAACAAGTGTTAGTGTTTTCTGCACAAACGCGATTCTGCGAAGCAATGTGAACACTTGTGCTTCCCAGGCACAGAGAAGGTGCTAGCAGGGAATTCTCTGCCTGCCTTTCCCCAGTGCTCTGCAAGCTCTCCAGGGCAACATAAAATGTGGGGCTCTGTGCTTTCTTTCCTTCTGAACAAGTGTTAGTGTTTTCTGCACAAACGCGATTCTGCGAAGCAATGTGAACACTTTTGCTTCCCAGGCACAGAGAAGGTGCTAGCATGGAATTCTCTGCCTGCCTTTCCCCAGTGCTCTGCAAGCTCTCCAGGGCAACCTAAAATGTGGGGCTCTGTGCTTTCTTTCCTTCTGAACAAGTGTTAGTGTTTTCTGCACAAACGCGATTCTGCGAAGCAATGGGAACACTTGTGCTTCCCAGGCACAGAGAAGGTGCTAGCAGGGAATTCTCTGCCTGTTTTTCCCCAGTGCTCTGCAAGCTCTCCAGGGCAACATAAAATCTGGGGCTCTGTGCTTTCTTTCCTTCTGAACAAGTGTTAGTGTTTTCTGCACAAACGCGATTCTGCGAAGCAATGGGAACACTTGTGCTTCCCAGGCACAGAGAAGGTGCTAGCAGGGAATTCTCTGCCTGCCTTTCCCCAGTGCTCTGCAAGCTCTCCAGGGCAACATAAAATCTGGGGCTCTGTGCTTTCTTTCCTTCTGAACAAGTGTTAGTGTTTTCTGCACAAACGCGATTCTGCGAAGCAATGGGAACACTTGTGCTTCCCAGGCACAGAGAAGGTGCTAGCAGGGAATTCTCTGCCTGCCTTTCCCCAGTGCTCTGCAAGCTCTCCAGGGCAACATAAAATGTGGGGCTCTGTGCTTTCTTTCCTTCTGAACAAGTGTTAGTGTTTTCTGCACAAACACGATTCTGCGAAGCAATGTGAACACTTGTGCTTCCCAGGCAGAGAGAAGGTGCTAGCAGGGAATTCTCTGCCTGCCTTTCCCCAGTGCTCTGCAAGCTCTCCAGGGCAACATAAAATGTGGGGCTCTGTGCTTTCTTTCCTTCTGAACAAGTGTTAGTGTTTTCTGCACAAACGCGATTCTGCGAAGCAATGTGAACACTTCTGCTTCCCAGGCACAGAGAAGGTGCTAGCAGGGAATTCTCTGCCTGCCTTTCCCCAGTGCTCTGCAAGCTCTCCAGGGCAACATAAAATGTGGGGCTCTGGGCTTTCTTTCCTTCTGAACAAGTGTTAGTGTTTTCTGCACAAACGCGATTCTGCGAAGCAATGTGAACACTTGTGCTTCCCAGGCACAGAGAAGGTGCTAGCAGGGAATTCTCTGCCTGCCTTTCCCCAGTGCTCTGCAAGCTCTCCAGGGCAACATAAAATCTGGGGCTCTGTGCTTTCTTTCCTTCTGAACAAGTGTTAGTGTTTTCTGCACAAACGCGATTCTGCGAAGCAATGGGAACACTTGTGCTTCCCAGGCACAGAGAAGGTGCTAGCAGGGAATTCTCTGCCTGCCTTTCCCCAGTGCTCTGCAAGCTCTCCAGGGCAACATAAAATCTGGGGCTCTGTGCTTTCTTTCCTTCTGAACAAGTGTTAGTGTTTTCTGCACAAACGCGATTCTGCGAAGCAATGGGAACACTTGTGCTTCCCAGGCACAGAGAAGGTGCTAGCAGGGAATTCTCTGCCTGCCTTTCCCCAGTGCTCTGCAAGCTCTCCAGGGCAACATAAAATGTGGGGCTCTGTGCTTTCTTTCCTTCTGAACAAGTGTTAGTGTTTTCTGCACAAACACGATTCTGCGAAGCAATGTGAACACTTGTGCTTCCCAGGCAGAGAGAAGGTGCTAGCAGGGAATTCTCTGCCTGCCTTTCCCCAGTGCTCTGCAAGCTCTCCAGGGCAACATAAAATGTGGGGCTCTGTGCTTTCTTTCCTTCTGAACAAGTGTTAGTGTTTTCTGCACAAACGCGATTCTGCGAAGCAATGTGAACACTTCTCCTTCCCAGGCACAGAGAAGGTGCTAGCAGGGAATTCTCTGCCTGCCTTTCCCCAGTGCTCTGCAAGCTCTCCAGGGCAACATAAAATGTGGGGCTCTGTGCTTTCTTTCCTTCTGAACAAGTGTTAGTGTTTTCTGCACAAACGCGATTCTGCGAAGCAATGTGAACACTTGTGCTTCCCAGGCACAGAGAAGGTGCTAGCAGGGAATTCTCTGCCTGCCTTTCCCCAGTGCTCTGCAAGCTCTCCAGGGCAACATAAAATCTGGGGCTCTGTGCTTTCTTTCCTTCTGAACAAGTGTTAGTGTTTTCTGCACAAACGCGATTCTGCGAAGCAATGTGAACACTTGTGCTTCCCAGGCACAGAGAAGGTGCTAGCAGGGAATTCTCTGCCTGCCTTTCCCCAGTGCTCTGCAAGCTCTCCAGGGCAACATAAAATGTGGGGCTCTGTGCTTTCTTTCCTTCTGAACAAGTGTTAGTGTTTTCTGCACAAACACGATTCTGCGAAGCAATGTGAACACTTGTGCTTCCCAGGCACAGAGAAGGTGCTAGCAGGGAATTCTCTGCCTGCCTTTCCCCAGTGCTCTGCAAGCTCTCCAGGGCAACATAAAATGTGGGGCTCTGGGCTTTCTTTCCTTCTGAACAAGTGTTAGTGTTTTCTGCACAAACGCGATTCTGCGAAGCAATGTGAACACTTCTCCTTCCCAGGCACAGAGAAGGTGCTAGCAGGGAATTCTCTGCCTGCCTTTCCCCAGTGCTCTGCAAGCTCTCCAGGGCAACATAAAATCTGGGGCTCTGTGCTTTCTTTCCTTCTGAACAAGTGTTAGTGTTTTCTGCACAAACGCAATTCTGCGAAGCAATGGGAACACTTGTGCTTCCCAGGCACAGAGAAGGTGCTAGCAGGGAATTCTCTGCCTGCCTTTCCCCAGTGCTCTGCAAGCTCTCCAGGGCAACATAAAATGTGGGGCTCTGTGCTTTCTTTCCTTCTGAACAAGTGTTAGTGTTTTCTGCACAAACGCGATTCTGCGAAGCAATGTGAACACTTCTCCTTCCCAGGCACAGAGAAGGTGCTAGCAGGGAATTCTCTGCCTGCCTTTCCCCAGTGCTCTGCAAGCTCTCCAGGGCAACATAAAATGTGGGGCTCTGTGCTTTCTTTCCTTCTGAACAAGTGTTAGTGTTTTCTGCACAAACACGATTCTGCGAAGCAATGTGAACACTTGTGCTTCCCAGGCACAGAGAAGGTGCTAGCAGGGAATTCTCTGCCTGCCTTTCCCCAGTGCTCTGCAAGCTCTCCAGGGCAACATAAAATGTGGGGCTCTGTGCTTTCTTTCCTTCTGAACAAGTGTTAGTGTTTTCTGCACAAACGCGATTCTGCGAAGCAATGTGAACACTTGTGCTTCCCAGGCACAGAGAAGGTGCTAGCAGGGAATTCTCTGCCTGCCTTTCCCCAGTGCTCTGCAAGCTCTCCAGGGCAACATAAAATGTGGGGCTCTGTGCTTTCTTTCCTTCTGAACAAGTGTTAGTGTTTTCTGCACAAACACGATTCTGCGAAGCAATGTGAACACTTGTGCTTCCCAGGCACAGAGAAGGTGCTAGCAGGGAATTCTCTGCCTGCCTTTCCCCAGTGCTCTGCAAGCTCTCCAGGGCAACATAAAATCTGGGGCTCTGTGCTTTCTTTCCTTCTGAACAAGTGTTAGTGTTTTCTGCACAAACGCGATTCTGCGAAGCAATGTGAACACTTCTCCTTCCCAGGCACAGAGAAGGTGCTAGCAGGGAATTCTCTGCCTGCCTTTCCCCAGTGCTCTGCAAGCTCTCCAGGGCAACATAAAATGTGGGGCTCTGTGCTTTCTTTCCTTCTGAACAAGTGTTAGTGTTTTCTGCACAAACGCGATTCTGCGAAGCAATGGGAACACTTGTGCTTCCCAGGCACAGAGAAGGTGCTAGCAGGGAATTCTCTGCCTGCCTTTCCCCAGTGCTCTGCAAGCTCTCCAGGGCAACATAAAATGTGGGGCTCTGTGCTTTCTTTCCTTCTGAACAAGTGTTAGTGTTTTCTGCACAAACACGATTCTGCGAAGCAATGTGAACACTTGTGCTTCCCAGGCAGAGAGAAGGTGCTAGCAGGGAATTCTCTGCCTGCCTTTCCCCAGTGCTCTGCAAGCTCTCCAGGGCAACATAAAATGTGGGGCTCTGGGCTTTCTTTCCTTCTGAACAAGTGTTAGTGTTTTCTGCACAAACGCGATTCTGCGAAGCAATGTGAACACTTCTCCTTCCCAGGCACAGAGAAGGTGCTAGCAGGGAATTCTCTGCCTGCCTTTCCCCAGTGCTCTGCAAGCTCTCCAGGGCAACATAAAATGTGGGGCTCTGTGCTTTCTTTCCTTCTGAACAAGTGTTAGTGTTTTCTGCACAAACACGATTCTGCGAAGCAATGTGAACACTTGTGCTTCCCAGGCACAGAGAAGGTGCTAGCAGGGAATTCTCTGCCTGCCTTTCCCCAGTGCTCTGCAAGCTCTCCAGGGCAACATAAAATGTGGGGCTCTGGGCTTTCTTTCCTTCTGAACAAGTGTTAGTGTTTTCTGCACAAACGCGATTCTGCGAAGCAATGTGAACACTTGTGCTTCTCAGGCACAGAGAAGGTGCTAGCAGGGAATTCTCTGCCTGCCTTTCCCCAGTGCTCTGCAAGCTCTCCAGGGCAACATAAAATGTGGGGCTCTGTGCTTTCTTTCCTTCTGAACAAGTGTTAGTGTTTTCTGCACAAACGCGATTCTGCGAAGCAATGTGAACACTTGTGCTTCCCAGGCACAGAGAAGGTGCTAGCAGGGAATTCTCTGCCTGCCTTTCCCCAGTGCTCTGCAAGCTCTCCAGGGCAACATAAAATGTGGGGCTCTGTGCTTTCTTTCCTTCTGAACAAGTGTTAGTGTTTTCTGCACAAACGCGATTCTGCGAAGCAATGTGAACACTTGTGCTTCCCAGGCACAGAGAAGGTGCTAGCAGGGAATTCTCTGCCTGCCTTTCCCCAGTGCTCTGCAAGCTCTCCAGGGCAACATAAAATGTGGGGCTCTGTGCTTTCTTTCCTTCTGAACAAGTGTTAGTGTTTTCTGCACAAACGCGATTCTGCGAAGCAATGTGAACACTTGTGCTTCCCAGGCACAGAGAAGGTGCTAGCAGGGAATTCTCTGCCTGCCTTTCCCCAGTGCTCTGCAAGCTCTCCAGGGCAACATAAAATGTGGGGCTCTGTGCTTTCTTTCCTTCTGAACAAGTGTTAGTGTTTTCTGCACAAACGCGATTCTGCGAAGCAATGGGAACACTTTTGCTTCCCAGGCACAGAGAAGGTGCTAGCATGGAATTCTCTGCCTGCCTTTCCCCAGTGCTCTGCAAGCTCTCCAGGGCAACCTAAAATGTGGGGCTCTGTGCTTTCTTTCCTTCTGAACAAGTGTTAGTGTTTTCTGCACAAACGCGATTCTGCGAAGCAATGGGAACACTTGTGCTTCCCAGGCACAGAGAAGGTGCTAGCAGGGAATTCTCTGCCTGTTTTTCCCCAGTGCTCTGCAAGCTCTCCAGGGCAACATAAAATCTGGGGCTCTGTGCTTTCTTTCCTTCTGAACAAGTGTTAGTGTTTTCTGCACAAACGCGATTCTGCGAAGCAATGTGAACACTTGTGCTTCCCAGGCACAGAGAAGGTGCTAGCAGGGAATTCTCTGCCTGCCTTTCCCCAGTGCTCTGCAAGCTCTCCAGGGCAACATAAAATGTGGGGCTCTGTGCTTTCTTTCCTTCTGAACAAGTGTTAGTGTTTTCTGCACAAACGCGATTCTGCGAAGCAATGTGAACACTTGTGCTTCCCAGGCACAGAGAAGGTGCTAGCAGGGAATTCTCTGCCTGCCTTTCCCCAGTGCTCTGCAAGCTCTCCAGGGCAACATAAAATGTGGGGCTCTGTGCTTTCTTTCCTTCTGGACAAGTGTTAGTGTTTTCTGCACAAACGCAATTCTGCGAAGCAATGTGAACACTTGTGCTTCCCAGGCACAGAGAAGGTGCTAGCAGGGAATTCTCTGCCTGCCTTTCCCCAGTGCTCTGCAAGCTCTCCAGGGCAACATAAAATGTGGGGCTCTGTGCTTTCTTTCCTTCTGAACAAGTGTTAGTGTTTTCTGCACAAACGCGATTCTGCGAAGCAATGGGAACACTTGTGCTTCCCAGGCACAGAGAAGGTGCTAGCAGGGAATTCTCTGCCTGTTTTTCCCCAGTGCTCTGCAAGCTCTCCAGGGCAACATAAAATGTGGGGCTCTGTGCTTTCTTTCCTTCTGAACAAGTGTTAGTGTTTTCTGCACAAACGCGATTCTGCGAAGCAATGGGAACACTTGTGCTTCCCAGGCACAGAGAAGGTGCTAGCAGGGAATTCTCTGCCTGCCTTTCCCCAGTGCTCTGCAAGCTCTCCAGGGCAACATAAAATCTGGGGCTCTGTGCTTTCTTTCCTTCTGAACAAGTGTTAGTGTTTTCTGCACAAACGCGATTCTGCGAAGCAATGGGAACACTTGTGCTTCCCAGGCACAGAGAAGGTGCTAGCAGGGAATTCTCTGCCTGCCTTTCCCCAGTGCTCTGCAAGCTCTCCAGGGCAACATAAAATGTGGGGCTCTGTGCTTTCTTTCCTTCTGAACAAGTGTTAGTGTTTTCTGCACAAACACGATTCTGCGAAGCAATGTGAACACTTGTGCTTCCCAGGCAGAGAGAAGGTGCTAGCAGGGAATTCTCTGCCTGCCTTTCCCCAGTGCTCTGCAAGCTCTCCAGGGCAACATAAAATGTGGGGCTCTGGGCTTTCTTTCCTTCTGAACAAGTGTTAGTGTTTTCTGCACAAACGCGATTCTGCGAAGCAATGTGAACACTTCTCCTTCCCAGGCACAGAGAAGGTGCTAGCAGGGAATTCTCTGCCTGCCTTTCCCCAGTGCTCTGCAAGCTCTCCAGGGCAACATAAAATGTGGGGCTCTGTGCTTTCTTTCCTTCTGAACAAGTGTTAGTGTTTTCTGCACAAACACGATTCTGCGAAGCAATGTGAACACTTGTGCTTCCCAGGCACAGAGAAGGTGCTAGCAGGGAATTCTCTGCCTGCCTTTCCCCAGTGCTCTGCAAGCTCTCCAGGGCAACATAAAATGTGGGGCTCTGGGCTTTCTTTCCTTCTGAACAAGTGTTAGTGTTTTCTGCACAAACGCGATTCTGCGAAGCAATGTGAACACTTGTGCTTCCCAGGCACAGAGAAGGTGCTAGCAGGGAATTCTCTGCCTGCCTTTTCCCAGTGCTCTGCAAGCTCTCCAGGGCAACATAAAATGTGGGGCTCTGTGCTTTCTTTCCTTCTGAACAAGTGTTAGTGTTTTCTGCACAAACGCGATTCTGCGAAGCAATGTGAACACTTGTGCTTCCCAGGCACAGAGAAGGTGCTAGCAGGGAATTCTCTGCCTGCCTTTCCCCAGTGCTCTGCAAGCTCTCCAGGGCAACATAAAATGTGGGGCTCTGTGCTTTCTTTCCTTCTGAACAAGTGTTAGTGTTTTCTGCACAAACGCGATTCTGCGAAGCAATGTGAACACTTCTGCTTCCCAGGCACACAGAAGGTGCTAGCAGGGAATTCTCTGCCTGCCTTTCCCCAGTGCTCTGCAAGCTCTCCAGGGCAACATAAAATGTGGGGCTCTGTGCTTTCTTTCCTTCTGAACAAGTGTTAGTGTTTTCTGCACAAACGCGATTCTGCGAAGCAATGGGAACACTTGTGCTTCCCAGGCACAGAGAAGGTGCTAGCAGGGAATTCTCTGCCTGCCTTTCCCCAGTGCTCTGCAAGCTCTCCAGGGCAACATAAAATGTGGGGCTCTGTGCTTTCTTTCCTTCTGAACAAGTGTTAGTGTTTTCTGCACAAACGCGATTCTGCGAAGCAATGTGAACACTTTTGCTTCCCAGGCACAGAGAAGGTGCTAGCATGGAATTCTCTGCCTGCCTTTCCCCAGTGCTCTGCAAGCTCTCCAGGGCAACCTAAAATGTGGGGCTCTGTGCTTTCTTTCCTTCTGAACAAGTGTTAGTGTTTTCTGCACAAACGCGATTCTGCGAAGCAATGGGAACACTTGTGCTTCCCAGGCACAGAGAAGGTGCTAGCAGGGAATTCTCTGCCTGTTTTTCCCCAGTGCTCTGCAAGCTCTCCAGGGCAACATAAAATGTGGGGCTCTGTGCTTTCTTTCCTTCTGAACAAGTGTTAGTGTTTTCTGCACAAACGCGATTCTGCGAAGCAATGGGAACACTTGTGCTTCCCAGGCACAGAGAAGGTGCTAGCAGGGAATTCTCTGCCTGCCTTTCCCCAGTGCTCTGCAAGCTCTCCAGGGCAACATAAAATCTGGGGCTCTGTGCTTTCTTTCCTTCTGAACAAGTGTTAGTGTTTTCTGCACAAACGCGATTCTGCGAAGCAATGGGAACACTTGTGCTTCCCAGGCACAGAGAAGGTGCTAGCAGGGAATTCTCTGCCTGCCTTTCCCCAGTGCTCTGCAAGCTCTCCAGGGCAACATAAAATGTGGGGCTCTGTGCTTTCTTTCCTTCTGAACAAGTGTTAGTGTTTTCTGCACAAACACGATTCTGCGAAGCAATGTGAACACTTGTGCTTCCCAGGCAGAGAGAAGGTGCTAGCAGGGAATTCTCTGCCTGCCTTTCCCCAGTGCTCTGCAAGCTCTCCAGGGCAACATAAAATGTGGGGCTCTGTGCTTTCTTTCCTTCTGAACAAGTGTTAGTGTTTTCTGCACAAACGCGATTCTGCGAAGCAATGTGAACACTTCTCCTTCCCAGGCACAGAGAAGGTGCTAGCAGGGAATTCTCTGCCTGCCTTTCCCCAGTGCTCTGCAAGCTCTCCAGGGCAACATAAAATGTGGGGCTCTGTGCTTTCTTTCCTTCTGAACAAGTGTTAGTGTTTTCTGCACAAACACGATTCTGCGAAGCAATGTGAACACTTGTGCTTCCCAGGCACAGAGAAGGTGCTAGCAGGGAATTCTCTGCCTGCCTTTCCCCAGTGCTCTGCAAGCTCTCCAGGGCAACATAAAATGTGGGGCTCTGGGCTTTCTTTCCTTCTGAACAAGTGTTAGTGTTTTCTGCACAAACGCGATTCTGCGAAGCAATGTGAACACTTGTGCTTCCCAGGCAGAGAGAAGGTGCTAGCAGGGAATTCTCTGCCTGCCTTTCCCCAGTGCTCTGCAAGCTCTCCAGGGCAACATAAAATCTGGGGCTCTGTGCTTTCTTTCCTTCTGAACAAGTGTTAGTGTTTTCTGCACAAACGCGATTCTGCGAAGCAATGTGAACACTTGTGCTTCCCAGGCACAGAGAAGGTGCTAGCAGGGAATTCTCTGCCTGCCTTTCCCCAGTGCTCTGCAAGCTCTCCAGGGCAACATAAAATGTGGGGCTCTGTGCTTTCTTTCCTTCTGAACAAGTGTTAGTGTTTTCTGCACAAACACGATTCTGCGAAGCAATGTGAACACTTGTGCTTCCCAGGCACAGAGAAGGTGCTAGCAGGGAATTCTCTGCCTGCCTTTCCCCAGTGCTCTGCAAGCTCTCCAGGGCAACATAAAATGTGGGGCTCTGGGCTTTCTTTCCTTCTGAACAAGTGTTAGTGTTTTCTGCACAAACGCGATTCTGCGAAGCAATGTGAACACTTCTCCTTCCCAGGCACAGAGAAGGTGCTAGCAGGGAATTCTCTGCCTGCCTTTCCCCAGTGCTCTGCAAGCTCTCCAGGGCAACATAAAATCTGGGGCTCTGTGCTTTCTTTCCTTCTGAACAAGTGTTAGTGTTTTCTGCACAAACGCAATTCTGCGAAGCAATGGGAACACTTGTGCTTCCCAGGCACAGAGAAGGTGCTAGCAGGGAATTCTCTGCCTGCCTTTCCCCAGTGCTCTGCAAGCTCTCCAGGGCAACATAAAATGTGGGGCTCTGTGCTTTCTTTCCTTCTGAACAAGTGTTAGTGTTTTCTGCACAAACGCGATTCTGCGAAGCAATGTGAACACTTCTCCTTCCCAGGCACAGAGAAGGTGCTAGCAGGGAATTCTCTGCCTGCCTTTCCCCAGTGCTCTGCAAGCTCTCCAGGGCAACATAAAATGTGGGGCTCTGTGCTTTCTTTCCTTCTGAACAAGTGTTAGTGTTTTCTGCACAAACACGATTCTGCGAAGCAATGTGAACACTTGTGCTTCCCAGGCACAGAGAAGGTGCTAGCAGGGAATTCTCTGCCTGCCTTTCCCCAGTGCTCTGCAAGCTCTCCAGGGCAACATAAAATGTGGGGCTCTGTGCTTTCTTTCCTTCTGAACAAGTGTTAGTGTTTTCTGCACAAACGCGATTCTGCGAAGCAATGTGAACACTTGTGCTTCCCAGGCACAGAGAAGGTGCTAGCAGGGAATTCTCTGCCTGCCTTTCCCCAGTGCTCTGCAAGCTCTCCAGGGCAACATAAAATGTGGGGCTCTGTGCTTTCTTTCCTTCTGAACAAGTGTTAGTGTTTTCTGCACAAACACGATTCTGCGAAGCAATGTGAACACTTGTGCTTCCCAGGCACAGAGAAGGTGCTAGCAGGGAATTCTCTGCCTGCCTTTCCCCAGTGCTCTGCAAGCTCTCCAGGGCAACATAAAATGTGGGGCTCTGTGCTTTCTTTCCTTCTGAACAAGTGTTAGTGTTTTCTGCACAAACGCGATTCTGCGAAGCAATGTGAACACTTCTCCTTCCCAGGCACAGAGAAGGTGCTAGCAGGGAATTCTCTGCCTGCCTTTCCCCAGTGCTCTGCAAGCTCTCCAGGGCAACATAAAATGTGGGGCTCTGTGCTTTCTTTCCTTCTGAACAAGTGTTAGTGTTTTCTGCACAAACGCGATTCTGCGAAGCAATGGGAACACTTGTGCTTCCCAGGCACAGAGAAGGTGCTAGCAGGGAATTCTCTGCCTGCCTTTCCCCAGTGCTCTGCAAGCTCTCCAGGGCAACATAAAATGTGGGGCTCTGTGCTTTCTTTCCTTCTGAACAAGTGTTAGTGTTTTCTGCACAAACACGATTCTGCGAAGCAATGTGAACACTTGTGCTTCCCAGGCAGAGAGAAGGTGCTAGCAGGGAATTCTCTGCCTGCCTTTCCCCAGTGCTCTGCAAGCTCTCCAGGGCAACATAAAATGTGGGGCTCTGGGCTTTCTTTCCTTCTGAACAAGTGTTAGTGTTTTCTGCACAAACGCGATTCTGCGAAGCAATGTGAACACTTCTCCTTCCCAGGCACAGAGAAGGTGCTAGCAGGGAATTCTCTGCCTGCCTTTCCCCAGTGCTCTGCAAGCTCTCCAGGGCAACATAAAATGTGGGGCTCTGTGCTTTCTTTCCTTCTGAACAAGTGTTAGTGTTTTCTGCACAAACACGATTCTGCGAAGCAATGTGAACACTTGTGCTTCCCAGGCACAGAGAAGGTGCTAGCAGGGAATTCTCTGCCTGCCTTTCCCCAGTGCTCTGCAAGCTCTCCAGGGCAACATAAAATGTGGGGCTCTGTGCTTTCTTTCCTTCTGAACAAGTGTTAGTGTTTTCTGCACAAACGCGATTCTGCGAAGCAATGTGAACACTTGTGCTTCTCAGGCACAGAGAAGGTGCTAGCAGGGAATTCTCTGCCTGCCTTTCCCCAGTGCTCTGCAAGCTCTCCAGGGCAACATAAAATGTGGGGCTCTGTGCTTTCTTTCCTTCTGAACAAGTGTTAGTGTTTTCTGCACAAACGCGATTCTGCGAAGCAATGTGAACACTTGTGCTTCCCAGGCACAGAGAAGGTGCTAGCAGGGAATTCTCTGCCTGCCTTTCCCCAGTGCTCTGCAAGCTCTCCAGGGCAACATAAAATGTGGGGCTCTGTGCTTTCTTTCCTTCTGAACAAGTGTTAGTGTTTTCTGCACAAACGCGATTCTGCGAAGCAATGTGAACACTTGTGCTTCCCAGGCACAGAGAAGGTGCTAGCAGGGAATTCTCTGCCTGCCTTTCCCCAGTGCTCTGCAAGCTCTCCAGGGCAACATAAAATGTGGGGCTCTGTGCTTTCTTTCCTTCTGAACAAGTGTTAGTGTTTTCTGCACAAACGCGATTCTGCGAAGCAATGTGAACACTTGTGCTTCCCAGGCACAGAGAAGGTGCTAGCAGGGAATTCTCTGCCTGCCTTTCCCCAGTGCTCTGCAAGCTCTCCAGGGCAACATAAAATGTGGGGCTCTGTGCTTTCTTTCCTTCTGAACAAGTGTTAGTGTTTTCTGCACAAACGCGATTCTGCGAAGCAATGGGAACACTTTTGCTTCCCAGGCACAGAGAAGGTGCTAGCATGGAATTCTCTGCCTGCCTTTCCCCAGTGCTCTGCAAGCTCTCCAGGGCAACCTAAAATGTGGGGCTCTGTGCTTTCTTTCCTTCTGAACAAGTGTTAGTGTTTTCTGCACAAACGCGATTCTGCGAAGCAATGGGAACACTTGTGCTTCCCAGGCACAGAGAAGGTGCTAGCAGGGAATTCTCTGCCTGTTTTTCCCCAGTGCTCTGCAAGCTCTCCAGGGCAACATAAAATCTGGGGCTCTGTGCTTTCTTTCCTTCTGAACAAGTGTTAGTGTTTTCTGCACAAACGCGATTCTGCGAAGCAATGGGAACACTTGTGCTTCCCAGGCACAGAGAAGGTGCTAGCAGGGAATTCTCTGCCTGCCTTTCCCCAGTGCTCTGCAAGCTCTCCAGGGCAACATAAAATGTGGGGCTCTGTGCTTTCTTTCCTTCTGAACAAGTGTTAGTGTTTTCTGCACAAACGCGATTCTGCGAAGCAATGGGAACACTTGTGCTTCCCAGGCACAGAGAAGGTGCTAGCAGGGAATTCTCTGCCTGCCTTTCCCCAGTGCTCTGCAAGCTCTCCAGGGCAACATAAAATGTGGGGCTCTGTGCTTTCTTTCCTTCTGAACAAGTGTTAGTGTTTTCTGCACAAACACGATTCTGCGAAGCAATGTGAACACTTGTGCTTCCCAGGCAGAGAGAAGGTGCTAGCAGGGAATTCTCTGCCTGCCTTTCCCCAGTGCTCTGCAAGCTCTCCAGGGCAACATAAAATGTGGGGCTCTGGGCTTTCTTTCCTTCTGAACAAGTGTTAGTGTTTTCTGCACAAACGCGATTCTGCGAAGCAATGTGAACACTTCTGCTTCCCAGGCACAGAGAAGGTGCTAGCAGGGAATTCTCTGCCTGCCTTTCCCCAGTGCTCTGCAAGCTCTCCAGGGCAACATAAAATGTGGGGCTCTGTGCTTTCTTTCCTTCTGAACAAGTGTTAGTGTTTTCTGCACAAACACGATTCTGCGAAGCAATGTGAACACTTGTGCTTCCCAGGCACAGAGAAGGTGCTAGCAGGGAATTCTCTGCCTGCCTTTCCCCAGTGCTCTGCAAGCTCTCCAGGGCAACATAAAATGTGGGGCTCTGGGCTTTCTTTCCTTCTGAACAAGTGTTAGTGTTTTCTGCACAAACGCGATTCTGCGAAGCAATGTGAACACTTGTGCTTCCCAGGCACAGAGAAGGTGCTAGCAGGGAATTCTCTGCCTGCCTTTTCCCAGTGCTCTGCAAGCTCTCCAGGGCAACATAAAATGTGGGGCTCTGTGCTTTCTTTCCTTCTGAACAAGTGTTAGTGTTTTCTGCACAAACGCGATTCTGCGAAGCAATGTGAACACTTGTGCTTCCCAGGCACAGAGAAGGTGCTAGCAGGGAATTCTCTGCCTGCCTTTCCCCAGTGCTCTGCAAGCTCTCCAGGGCAACATAAAATGTGGGGCTCTGTGCTTTCTTTCCTTCTGAACAAGTGTTAGTGTTTTCTGCACAAACGCGATTCTGCGAAGCAATGGGAACACTTGTGCTTCCCAGGCACACAGAAGGTGCTAGCAGGGAATTCTCTGCCTGCCTTTCCCCAGTGCTCTGCAAGCTCTCCAGGGCAACATAAAATGTGGGGCTCTGTGCTTTCTTTCCTTCTGAACAAGTGTTAGTGTTTTCTGCACAAACGCGATTCTGCGAAGCAATGGGAACACTTGTGCTTCCCAGGCACAGAGAAGGTGCTAGCAGGGAATTCTCTGCCTGCCTTTCCCCAGTGCTCTGCATGCTCTGCAGGGCAACATAAAATCTGGGGCTCTGTGCTTTCTTTCCTTCTGAACAAGTGTTAGTGTTTTCTGCACAAACGCGATTCTGCGAAGCAATGGGAACACTTGTGCTTCCCAGGCACAGAGAAGGTGCTAGCAGGGAATTCTCTGCCTGCCTTTCCCCAGTGCTCTGCAAGCTCTCCAGGGCAACATAAAATGTGGGGCTCTGTGCTTTCTTTCCTTCTGAACAAGTGTTAGTGTTTTCTGCACAAACGCGATTCTGCGAAGCAATGTGAACACTTCTCCTTCCCAGGCACAGAGAAGGTGCTAGCAGGGAATTCTCTGCCTGCTTTTCCCCAGTGCTCTGCAAGCTCTCCAGGGCAACATAAAATCTGGGGCTCTGTGCTTTCTTTCCTTCTGAACAAGTGTTAGTGTTTTCTGCACAAACGCGATTCTGCGAAGCAATGTGAACACTTCTCCTTCCCAGGCACAGAGAAGGTGCTAGCAGGGAATTCTCTGCCTGCCTTTCCCCAGTGCTCTGCAAGCTCTCCAGGGCAACATAAAATCTGGGGCTCTGTGCTTTCTTTCCTTCTGAACAAGTGTTAGTGTTTTCTGCACAAACGCAATTCTGCGAAGCAATGGGAACACTTGTGCTTCCCAGGCACAGAGAAGGTGCTAGCAGGGAATTCTCTGCCTGCCTTTCCCCAGTGCTCTGCAAGCTCTCCAGGGCAACATAAAATGTGGGGCTCTGTGCTTTCTTTCCTTCTGAACAAGTGTTAGTGTTTTCTGCACAAACACGATTCTGCGAAGCAATGTGAACACTTGTGCTTCCCAGGCACAGAGAAGGTGCTAGCAGGGAATTCTCTGCCTGCCTTTCCCCAGTGCTCTGCAAGCTCTCCAGGGCAACATAAAATGTGGGGCTCTGTGCTTTCTTTCCTTCTGAACAAGTGTTAGTGTTTTCTGCACAAACGCGATTCTGCGAAGCAATGTGAACACTTGTGCTTCCCAGGCACAGAGAAGGTGCTAGCAGGGAATTCTCTGCCTGCCTTTCCCCAGTGCTCTGCAAGCTCTCCAGGGCAACATAAAATGTGGGGCTCTGTGCTTTCTTTCCTTCTGAACAAGTGTTAGTGTTTTCTGCACAAACACGATTCTGCGAAGCAATGTGAACACTTGTGCTTCCCAGGCACAGAGAAGGTGCTAGCAGGGAATTCTCTGCCTGCCTTTCCCCAGTGCTCTGCAAGCTCTCCAGGGCAACATAAAATGTGGGGCTCTGGGCTTTCTTTCCTTCTGAACAAGTGTTAGTGTTTTCTGCACAAACGCGATTCTGCGAAGCAATGTGAACACTTGTGCTTCCCAGGCACAGAGAAGGTGCTAGCAGGGAATTCTCTGCCTGCCTTTCCCCAGTGCTCTGCAAGCTCTCCAGGGCAACATAAAATGTGGGGCTCTGTGCTTTCTTTCCTTCTGAACAAGTGTTAGTGTTTTCTGCACAAACGCGATTCTGCGAAGCAATGTGAACACTTGTGCTTCCCAGGCACAGAGAAGGTGCTAGCAGGGAATTCTCTGCCTGCCTTTCCCCAGTGCTCTGCAAGCTCTCCAGGGCAACATAAAATGTGGGGCTCTGTGCTTTCTTTCCTTCTGAACAAGTGTTAGTGTTTTCTGCACAAACACGATTCTGCGAAGCAATGTGAACACTTGTGCTTCCCAGGCACAGAGAAGGTGCTAGCAGGGAATTCTCTGCCTGCCTTTCCCCAGTGCTCTGCAAGCTCTCCAGGGCAACATAAAATGTGGGGCTCTGGGCTTTCTTTCCTTCTGAACAAGTGTTAGTGTTTTCTGCACAAACGCGATTCTGCGAAGCAATGTGAACACTTCTCCTTCCCAGGCACAGAGAAGGTGCTAGCAGGGAATTCTCTGCCTGCCTTTCCCCAGTGCTCTGCAAGCTCTCCAGGGCAACATAAAATCTGGGGCTCTGTGCTTTCTTTCCTTCTGAACAAGTGTTAGTGTTTTCTGCACAAACGCAATTCTGCGAAGCAATGGGAACACTTGTGCTTCCCAGGCACAGAGAAGGTGCTAGCAGGGAATTCTCTGCCTGCCTTTCCCCAGTGCTCTGCAAGCTCTCCAGGGCAACATAAAATGTGGGGCTCTGTGCTTTCTTTCCTTCTGAACAAGTGTTAGTGTTTTCTGCACAAACGCGATTCTGCGAAGCAATGTGAACACTTCTCCTTCCCAGGCACAGAGAAGGTGCTAGCAGGGAATTCTCTGCCTGCCTTTCCCCAGTGCTCTGCAAGCTCTCCAGGGCAACATAAAATGTGGGGCTCTGTGCTTTCTTTCCTTCTGAACAAGTGTTAGTGTTTTCTGCACAAACACGATTCTGCGAAGCAATGTGAACACTTGTGCTTCCCAGGCACAGAGAAGGTGCTAGCAGGGAATTCTCTGCCTGCCTTTCCCCAGTGCTCTGCAAGCTCTCCAGGGCAACATAAAATGTGGGGCTCTGTGCTTTCTTTCCTTCTGAACAAGTGTTAGTGTTTTCTGCACAAACGCGATTCTGCGAAGCAATGTGAACACTTCTCCTTCCCAGGCACAGAGAAGGTGCTAGCAGGGAATTCTCTGCCTGCCTTTCCCCAGTGCTCTGCAAGCTCTCCAGGGCAACATAAAATGTGGGGCTCTGTGCTTTCTTTCCTTCTGAACAAGTGTTAGTGTTTTCTGCACAAACGCGATTCTGCGAAGCAATGTGAACACTTCTCCTTCCCAGGCACAGAGAAGGTGCTAGCAGGGAATTCTCTGCCTGCCTTTCCCCAGTGCTCTGCAAGCTCTCCAGGGCAACATAAAATCTGGGGCTCTGTGCTTTCTTTCCTTCTGAACAAGTGTTAGTGTTTTCTGCACAAACGCGATTCTGCGAAGCAATGTGAACACTTGTGCTTCCCAGGCACAGAGAAGGTGCTAGCAGGGAATTCTCTGCCTGCCTTTCCCCAGTGCTCTGCAAGCTCTCCAGGGCAACATAAAATGTGGGGCTCTGTGCTTTCTTTCCTTCTGGACAAGTGTTAGTGTTTTCTGCACAAACGCAATTCTGCGAAGCAATGTGAACACTTGTGCTTCCCAGGCACAGAGAAGGTGCTAGCAGGGAATTCTCTGCCTGCCTTTCCCCAGTGCTCTGCAAGCTCTCCAGGGCAACATAAAATGTGGGGCTCTGTGCTTTCTTTCCTTCTGAACAAGTGTTAGTGTTTTCTGCACAAACGCGATTCTGCGAAGCAATGGGAACACTTGTGCTTCCCAGGCACAGAGAAGGTGCTAGCAGGGAATTCTCTGCCTGTTTTTCCCCAGTGCTCTGCAAGCTCTCCAGGGCAACATAAAATCTGGGGCTCTGTGCTTTCTTTCCTTCTGAACAAGTGTTAGTGTTTTCTGCACAAACGCGATTCTGCGAAGCAATGGGAACACTTGTGCTTCCCAGGCACAGAGAAGGTGCTAGCAGGGAATTCTCTGCCTGCCTTTCCCCAGTGCTCTGCAAGCTCTCCAGGGCAACATAAAATCTGGGGCTCTGTGCTTTCTTTCCTTCTGAACAAGTGTTAGTGTTTTCTGCACAAACGCGATTCTGCGAAGCAATGGGAACACTTGTGCTTCCCAGGCACAGAGAAGGTGCTAGCAGGGAATTCTCTGCCTGCCTTTCCCCAGTGCTCTGCAAGCTCTCCAGGGCAACATAAAATGTGGGGCTCTGTGCTTTCTTTCCTTCTGAACAAGTGTTAGTGTTTTCTGCACAAACACGATTCTGCGAAGCAATGTGAACACTTGTGCTTCCCAGGCACAGAGAAGGTGCTAGCAGGGAATTCTCTGCCTGCCTTTCCCCAGTGCTCTGCAAGCTCTCCAGGGCAACATAAAATGTGGGGCTCTGGGCTTTCTTTCCTTCTGAACAAGTGTTAGTGTTTTCTGCACAAACGCGATTCTGCGAAGCAATGTGAACACTTCTCCTTCCCAGGCACAGAGAAGGTGCTAGCAGGGAATTCTCTGCCTGCCTTTCCCCAGTGCTCTGCAAGCTCTCCAGGGCAACATAAAATGTGGGGCTCTGTGCTTTCTTTCCTTCTGAACAAGTGTTAGTGTTTTCTGCACAAACACGATTCTGCGAAGCAATGTGAACACTTGTGCTTCCCAGGCACAGAGAAGGTGCTAGCAGGGAATTCTCTGCCTGCCTTTCCCCAGTGCTCTGCAAGCTCTCCAGGGCAACATAAAATGTGGGGCTCTGGGCTTTCTTTCCTTCTGAACAAGTGTTAGTGTTTTCTGCACAAACGCGATTCTGCGAAGCAATGTGAACACTTGTGCTTCCCAGGCACAGAGAAGGTGCTAGCAGGGAATTCTCTGCCTGCCTTTTCCCAGTGCTCTGCAAGCTCTCCAGGGCAACATAAAATGTGGGGCTCTGTGCTTTCTTTCCTTCTGAACAAGTGTTAGTGTTTTCTGCACAAACGCGATTCTGCGAAGCAATGTGAACACTTGTGCTTCCCAGGCACAGAGAAGGTGCTAGCAGGGAATTCTCTGCCTGCCTTTCCCCAGTGCTCTGCAAGCTCTCCAGGGCAACATAAAATCTGGGGCTCTGTGCTTTCTTTCCTTCTGAACAAGTGTTAGTGTTTTCTGCACAAACGCGATTCTGCGAAGCAATGTGAACACTTCTGCTTCCCAGGCACACAGAAGGTGCTAGCAGGGAATTCTCTGCCTGCCTTTCCCCAGTGCTCTGCAAGCTCTCCAGGGCAACATAAAATGTGGGGCTCTGTGCTTTCTTTCCTTCTGAACAAGTGTTAGTGTTTTCTGCACAAACGCGATTCTGCGAAGCAATGTGAACACTTGTGCTTCCCAGGCACAGAGAAGGTGCTAGCAGGGAATTCTCTGCCTGCCTTTCCCCAGTGCTCTGCAAGCTCTCCAGGGCAACATAAAATGTGGGGCTCTGTGCTTTCTTTCCTTCTGAACAAGTGTTAGTGTTTTCTGCACAAACGCGATTCTGCGAAGCAATGTGAACACTTTTGCTTCCCAGGCACAGAGAAGGTGCTAGCATGGAATTCTCTGCCTGCCTTTCCCCAGTGCTCTGCAAGCTCTCCAGGGCAACCTAAAATGTGGGGCTCTGTGCTTTCTTTCCTTCTGAACAAGTGTTAGTGTTTTCTGCACAAACGCGATTCTGCGAAGCAATGGGAACACTTGTGCTTCCCAGGCACAGAGAAGGTGCTAGCAGGGAATTCTCTGCCTGTTTTTCCCCAGTGCTCTGCAAGCTCTCCAGGGCAACATAAAATCTGGGGCTCTGTGCTTTCTTTCCTTCTGAACAAGTGTTAGTGTTTTCTGCACAAACGCGATTCTGCGAAGCAATGGGAACACTTGTGCTTCCCAGGCACAGAGAAGGTGCTAGCAGGGAATTCTCTGCCTGCCTTTCCCCAGTGCTCTGCAAGCTCTCCAGGGCAACATAAAATCTGGGGCTCTGTGCTTTCTTTCCTTCTGAACAAGTGTTAGTGTTTTCTGCACAAACGCGATTCTGCGAAGCAATGGGAACACTTGTGCTTCCCAGGCACAGAGAAGGTGCTAGCAGGGAATTCTCTGCCTGCCTTTCCCCAGTGCTCTGCAAGCTCTCCAGGGCAACATAAAATGTGGGGCTCTGTGCTTTCTTTCCTTCTGAACAAGTGTTAGTGTTTTCTGCACAAACACGATTCTGCGAAGCAATGTGAACACTTGTGCTTCCCAGGCAGAGAGAAGGTGCTAGCAGGGAATTCTCTGCCTGCCTTTCCCCAGTGCTCTGCAAGCTCTCCAGGGCAACATAAAATGTGGGGCTCTGTGCTTTCTTTCCTTCTGAACAAGTGTTAGTGTTTTCTGCACAAACGCGATTCTGCGAAGCAATGTGAACACTTCTCCTTCCCAGGCACAGAGAAGGTGCTAGCAGGGAATTCTCTGCCTGCCTTTCCCCAGTGCTCTGCAAGCTCTCCAGGGCAACATAAAATGTGGGGCTCTGTGCTTTCTTTCCTTCTGAACAAGTGTTAGTGTTTTCTGCACAAACACGATTCTGCGAAGCAATGTGAACACTTGTGCTTCCCAGGCACAGAGAAGGTGCTAGCAGGGAATTCTCTGCCTGCCTTTCCCCAGTGCTCTGCAAGCTCTCCAGGGCAACATAAAATGTGGGGCTCTGGGCTTTCTTTCCTTCTGAACAAGTGTTAGTGTTTTCTGCACAAACGCGATTCTGCGAAGCAATGGGAACACTTGTGCTTCCCAGGCACAGAGAAGGTGCTAGCAGGGAATTCTCTGCCTGCCTTTCCCCAGTGCTCTGCAAGCTCTCCAGGGCAACATAAAATCTGGGGCTCTGTGCTTTCTTTCCTTCTGAACAAGTGTTAGTGTTTTCTGCACAAACGCGATTCTGCGAAGCAATGTGAACACTTGTGCTTCCCAGGCACAGAGAAGGTGCTAGCAGGGAATTCTCTGCCTGCCTTTCCCCAGTGCTCTGCAAGCTCTCCAGGGCAACATAAAATGTGGGGCTCTGTGCTTTCTTTCCTTCTGAACAAGTGTTAGTGTTTTCTGCACAAACACGATTCTGCGAAGCAATGTGAACACTTGTGCTTCCCAGGCACAGAGAAGGTGCTAGCAGGGAATTCTCTGCCTGCCTTTCCCCAGTGCTCTGCAAGCTCTCCAGGGCAACATAAAATGTGGGGCTCTGGGCTTTCTTTCCTTCTGAACAAGTGTTAGTGTTTTCTGCACAAACGCGATTCTGCGAAGCAATGTGAACACTTCTCCTTCCCAGGCACAGAGAAGGTGCTAGCAGGGAATTCTCTGCCTGCCTTTCCCCAGTGCTCTGCAAGCTCTCCAGGGCAACATAAAATCTGGGGCTCTGTGCTTTCTTTCCTTCTGAACAAGTGTTAGTGTTTTCTGCACAAACGCAATTCTGCGAAGCAATGGGAACACTTGTGCTTCCCAGGCACAGAGAAGGTGCTAGCAGGGAATTCTCTGCCTGCCTTTCCCCAGTGCTCTGCAAGCTCTCCAGGGCAACATAAAATGTGGGGCTCTGTGCTTTCTTTCCTTCTGAACAAGTGTTAGTGTTTTCTGCACAAACGCGATTCTGCGAAGCAATGTGAACACTTCTCCTTCCCAGGCACAGAGAAGGTGCTAGCAGGGAATTCTCTGCCTGCCTTTCCCCAGTGCTCTGCAAGCTCTCCAGGGCAACATAAAATGTGGGGCTCTGTGCTTTCTTTCCTTCTGAACAAGTGTTAGTGTTTTCTGCACAAACACGATTCTGCGAAGCAATGTGAACACTTGTGCTTCCCAGGCACAGAGAAGGTGCTAGCAGGGAATTCTCTGCCTGCCTTTCCCCAGTGCTCTGCAAGCTCTCCAGGGCAACATAAAATGTGGGGCTCTGTGCTTTCTTTCCTTCTGAACAAGTGTTAGTGTTTTCTGCACAAACGCGATTCTGCGAAGCAATGTGAACACTTGTGCTTCCCAGGCACAGAGAAGGTGCTAGCAGGGAATTCTCTGCCTGCCTTTCCCCAGTGCTCTGCAAGCTCTCCAGGGCAACATAAAATGTGGGGCTCTGTGCTTTCTTTCCTTCTGAACAAGTGTTAGTGTTTTCTGCACAAACACGATTCTGCGAAGCAATGTGAACACTTGTGCTTCCCAGGCACAGAGAAGGTGCTAGCAGGGAATTCTCTGCCTGCCTTTCCCCAGTGCTCTGCAAGCTCTCCAGGGCAACATAAAATGTGGGGCTCTGTGCTTTCTTTCCTTCTGAACAAGTGTTAGTGTTTTCTGCACAAACGCGATTCTGCGAAGCAATGTGAACACTTCTCCTTCCCAGGCACAGAGAAGGTGCTAGCAGGGAATTCTCTGCCTGCCTTTCCCCAGTGCTCTGCAAGCTCTCCAGGGCAACATAAAATGTGGGGCTCTGTGCTTTCTTTCCTTCTGAACAAGTGTTAGTGTTTTCTGCACAAACGCGATTCTGCGAAGCAATGGGAACACTTGTGCTTCCCAGGCACAGAGAAGGTGCTAGCAGGGAATTCTCTGCCTGCCTTTCCCCCAGTGCTCTGCAAGCTCTCCAGGGCAACATAAAATGTGGGGCTCTGTGCTTTCTTTCCTTCTGAACAAGTGTTAGTGTTTTCTGCACAAACACGATTCTGCGAAGCAATGTGAACACTTGTGCTTCCCAGGCAGAGAGAAGGTGCTAGCAGGGAATTCTCTGCCTGCCTTTCCCCAGTGCTCTGCAAGCTCTCCAGGGCAACATAAAATGTGGGGCTCTGGGCTTTCTTTCCTTCTGAACAAGTGTTAGTGTTTTCTGCACAAACGCGATTCTGCGAAGCAATGTGAACACTTCTCCTTCCCAGGCACAGAGAAGGTGCTAGCAGGGAATTCTCTGCCTGCCTTTCCCCAGTGCTCTGCAAGCTCTCCAGGGCAACATAAAATGTGGGGCTCTGTGCTTTCTTTCCTTCTGAACAAGTGTTAGTGTTTTCTGCACAAACACGATTCTGCGAAGCAATGTGAACACTTGTGCTTCCCAGGCACAGAGAAGGTGCTAGCAGGGAATTCTCTGCCTGCCTTTCCCCAGTGCTCTGCAAGCTCTCCAGGGCAACATAAAATGTGGGGCTCTGGGCTTTCTTTCCTTCTGAACAAGTGTTAGTGTTTTCTGCACAAACGCGATTCTGCGAAGCAATGTGAACACTTGTGCTTCTCAGGCACAGAGAAGGTGCTAGCAGGGAATTCTCTGCCTGCCTTTCCCCAGTGCTCTGCAAGCTCTCCAGGGCAACATAAAATGTGGGGCTCTGTGCTTTCTTTCCTTCTGAACAAGTGTTAGTGTTTTCTGCACAAACGCGATTCTGCGAAGCAATGTGAACACTTGTGCTTCCCAGGCACAGAGAAGGTGCTAGCAGGGAATTCTCTGCCTGCCTTTCCCCAGTGCTCTGCAAGCTCTCCAGGGCAACATAAAATGTGGGGCTCTGTGCTTTCTTTCCTTCTGAACAAGTGTTAGTGTTTTCTGCACAAACGCGATTCTGCGAAGCAATGTGAACACTTGTGCTTCCCAGGCACAGAGAAGGTGCTAGCAGGGAATTCTCTGCCTGCTTTTCCCCAGTGCTCTGCAAGCTCTCCAGGGCAACATAAAATGTGGGGCTCTGTGCTTTCTTTCCTTCTGAACAAGTGTTAGTGTTTTCTGCACAAACGCGATTCTGCGAAGCAATGTGAACACTTGTGCTTCCCAGGCACAGAGAAGGTGCTAGCAGGGAATTCTCTGCCTGCCTTTCCCCAGTGCTCTGCAAGCTCTCCAGGGCAACATAAAATGTGGGGCTCTGTGCTTTCTTTCCTTCTGAACAAGTGTTAGTGTTTTCTGCACAAACACGATTCTGCGAAGCAATGTGAACACTTGTGCTTCCCAGGCACAGAGAAGGTGCTAGCAGGGAATTCTCTGCCTGCCTTTCCCCAGTGCTCTGCAAGCTCTCCAGGGCAACATAAAATGTGGGGCTCTGGGCTTTCTTTCCTTCTGAACAAGTGTTAGTGTTTTCTGCACAAACGCGATTCTGCGAAGCAATGTGAACACTTGTGCTTCCCAGGCACAGAGAAGGTGCTAGCAGGGAATTCTCTGCCTGCCTTTCCCCAGTGCTCTGCATGCTCTGCAGGGCAACATAAAATCTGGGGCTCTGTGCTTTCTTTCCTTCTGAACAAGTGTTAGTGTTTTCTGCACAAACGCGATTCTGCGAAGCAATGGGAACACTTGTGCTTCCCAGGCACAGAGAAGGTGCTAGCAGGGAATTCTCTGCCTGCCTTTCCCCAGTGCTCTGCAAGCTCTCCAGGGCAACATAAAATGTGGGGCTCTGTGCTTTCTTTCCTTCTGAACAAGTGTTAGTGTTTTCTGCACAAACGCGATTCTGCGAAGCAATGTGAACACTTGTGCTTCCCAGGCACAGAGAAGGTGCTAGCAGGGAATTCTCTGCCTGCCTTTCCCCAGTGCTCTGCAAGCTCTCCAGGGCAACATAAAATGTGGGGCTCTGTGCTTTCTTTCCTTCTGAACAAGTGTTAGTGTTTTCTGCACAAACGCGATTCTGCGAAGCAATGGGAACACTTGTGCTTCCCAGGCACAGAGAAGGTGCTAGCAGGGAATTCTCTGCCTGCTTTTCCCCAGTGCTCTGCAAGCTCTCCAGGGCAACATAAAATGTGGGGCTCTGTGCTTTCTTTCCTTCTGAACAAGTGTTAGTGTTTTCTGCACAAACGCGATTCTGCGAAGCAATGGGAACACTTCTGCTTCCCAGGCACAGAGAAGGTGCTAGCAGGGAATTCTCTGCCTGCCTTTCCCCAGTGCTCTGCAAGCTCTCCAGGGCAACATAAAATGTGGGGCTCTGGGCTTTCTTTCCTTCTGAACAAGTGTTAGTGTTTTCTGCACAAACACGATTCTGCGAAGCAATGTGAACACTTGTGCTTCCCAGGCAGAGAGAAGGTGCTAGCAGGGAATTCTCTGCCTGCCTTTCCCCAGTGCTCTGCAAGCTCTCCAGGGCAACATAAAATGTGGGGCTCTGGGCTTTCTTTCCTTCTGAACAAGTGTTAGTGTTTTCTGCACAAACGCGATTCTGCGAAGCAATGTGAACACTTGTGCTTCCCAGGCACAGAGAAGGTGCTAGCAGGGAATTCTCTGCCTGCCTTTCCCCAGTGCTCTGCAAGCTCTCCAGGGCAACATAAAATGTGGGGCTCTGGGCTTTCTTTCCTTCTGAACAAGTGTTAGTGTTTTCTGCACAAACGCGATTCTGCGAAGCAATGTGAACACTTGTGCTTCCCAGGCACAGAGAAGGTGCTAGCAGGGAATTCTCTGCCTGCCTTTCCCCAGTGCTCTGCAAGCTCTCCAGGGCAACATAAAATCTGGGGCTCTGTGCTTTCTTTCCTTCTGAACAAGTGTTAGTGTTTTCTGCACAAACGCGATTCTGCGAAGCAATGTGAACACTTCTCCTTCCCAGGCACAGAGAAGGTGCTAGCAGGGAATTCTCTGCCTGCCTTTCCCCAGTGCTCTGCAAGCTCTCCAGGGCAACATAAAATCTGGGGCTCTGTGCTTTCTTTCCTTCTGAACAAGTGTTAGTGTTTTCTGCACAAACGCGATTCTGCGAAGCAATGTGAACACTTCTCCTTCCCAGGCACAGAGAAGGTGCTAGCAGGGAATTCTCTGCCTGCTTTTCCCCAGTGCTCTGCAAGCTCTCCAGGGCAACATAAAATCTGGGGCTCTGTGCTTTCTTTCCTTCTGGACAAGTGTTAGTGTTTTCTGCACAAACGCGATTCTGCGAAGCAATGTGAGCACTTGTGCTTCCCAGGCACAGAGAAGGTGCTAGCAGGGAATTCTCTGCCTGCCTTTCCCCAGTGCTCTGCAAGCTCTCCAGGCCAACATAAAATCTGGGGCTCTGTGCTTTCTTTCCTTCTGAACAAGTGTTAGTGTTTTCTGCACAAACGCGATTCTGCGAAGCAATGTGAACACTTGTGCTTCCCAGGCACAGAGAAGGTGCTAGCAGGGAATTCTCTGCCTGCCTTTCCCCAGTGCTCTGCAAGCTCTCCAGGGCAACATAAAATCTGGGGCTCTGTGCTTTCTTTCCTTCTGGACAAGTGTTAGTGTTTTCTGCACAAACGCGATTCTGCGAAGCAATGTGAACACTTCTCCTTCCCAGGCACAGAGAAGGTGCTAGCAGGGAATTCTCTGCCTGCCTTTCCCCAGTGCTCTGCAAGCTCTCCAGGGCAACATAAAATGTGGGGCTCTGTGCTTTCTTTCCTTCTGAACAAGTGTTAGTGTTTTCTGCACAAACGCGATTCTGCGAAGCAATGGGAACACTTGTGCTTCCCAGGCACAGAGAAGGTGCTAGCAGGGAATTCTCTGCCTGCCTTTCCCCAGTGCTCTGCAAGCTCTCCAGGGCAACATAAAATGTGGGGCTCTGTGCTTTCTTTCCTTCTGAACAAGTGTTAGTGTTTTCTGCACAAACGCGATTCTGCGAAGCAATGTGAACACTTCTCCTTCCCAGGCACAGAGAAGGTGCTAGCAGGGAATTCTCTGCCTGCCTTTCCCCAGTGCTCTGCAAGCTCTCCAGGGCAACATAAAATGTGGGGCTCTGTGCTTTCTTTCCTTCTGAACAAGTGTTAGTGTTTTCTGCACAAACGCGATTCTGCGAAGCAATGTGAACACTTCTGCTTCCCAGGCACAGAGAAGGTGCTAGCAGGGAATTCTCTGCCTGCTTTTCCCCAGTGCTCTGCAAGCTCTCCAGGGCAACATAAAATCTGGGGCTCTGTGCTTTCTTTCCTTCTGAACAAGTGTTAGTGTTTTCTGCACAAACGCGATTCTGCGAAGCAATGGGAACACTTCTGCTTCCCAGGCACAGAGAAGGTGCTAGCAGGGAATTCTCTGCCTGTCTTTCCCCAGTGCTCTGCAAGCTCTCCAGGGCAACATAAAATCTGGGGCTCTGGGCTTTCTTTCCTTCTGAACAAGTGTTAGTGTTTTCTGCACAAACGCGATTCTGCGAAGCAATGTGAACACTTGTGCTTCCCAGGCACAGAGAAGGTGCTAGCAGGGAATTCTCTGCCTGCTTTTCCCCAGTGCTCTGCAAGCTCTCCAGGGCAACATAAAATCTGGGGCTCTGTGCTTTCTTTCCTTCTGAACAAGTGTTAGTGTTTTCTGCACAAACGCGATTCTGCGAAGCAATGGGAACACTTGTGCTTCCCAGGCACAGAGAAGGTGCTAGCAGGGAATTCTCTGCCTGCCTTTCCCCAGTGCTCTGCAAGCTCTCCAGGGCAACATAAAATCTGGGGCTCTGTGCTTTCTTTCCTTCTGAACAAGTGTTAGTGTTTTCTGCACAAACGCGATTCTGCGAAGCAATGTGAACACTTGTGCTTCCCAGGCACAGAGAAGGTGCTAGCAGGGAATTCTCTGCCTGCCTTTCCCCAGTGCTCTGCAAGCTCTCCAGGGCAACATAAAATGTGGGGCTCTGTGCTTTCTTTCCTTCTGAACAAGTGTTAGTGTTTTCTGCACAAACGCGATTCTGCGAAGCAATGTGAACACTTCTCCTTCCCAGGCACAGAGAAGGTGCTAGCAGGGAATTCTCTGCCTGCTTTTCCCCAGTGCTCTGCAAGCTCTCCAGGGCAACATAAAATCTGGGGCTCTGTGCTTTCTTTCCTTCTGAACAAGTGTTAGTGTTTTCTGCACAAACGCGATTCTGCGAAGCAATGGGAACACTTGTGCTTCCCAGGCACAGAGAAGGTGCTAGCAGGGAATTCTCTGCCTGCCTTTCCCCAGTGCTCTGCAAGCTCTCCAGGGCAACATAAAATGTGGGGCTCTGGGCTTTCTTTCCTTCTGAACAAGTGTTAGTGTTTTCTGCACAAACACGATTCTGCGAAGCAATGTGAACACTTGTGCTTCCCAGGCACAGAGAAGGTGCTAGCAGGGAATTCTCTGCCTGCCTTTCCCCAGTGCTCTGCAAGCTCTCCAGGGCAACATAAAATGTGGGGCTCTGTGCTTTCTTTCCTTCTGAACAAGTGTTAGTGTTTTCTGCACAAACGCGATTCTGCGAAGCAATGTGAACACTTCTCCTTCCCAGGCACAGAGAAGGTGCTAGCAGGGAATTCTCTGCCTGCCTTTCCCCAGTGCTCTGCAAGCTCTCCAGGGCAACATAAAATCTGGGGCTCTGTGCTTTCTTTCCTTCTGAACAAGTGTTAGTGTTTTCTGCACAAACGCGATTCTGCGAAGCAATGTGAACACTTGTGCTTCCCAGGCACAGAGAAGGTGCTAGCAGGGAATTCTCTGCCTGCTTTTCCCCAGTGCTCTGCAAGCTCTCCAGGGCAACATAAAATGTGGGGCTCTGTGCTTTCTTTCCTTCTGAACAAGTGTTAGTGTTTTCTGCACAAACGCGATTCTGCGAAGCAATGTGAACACTTCTCCTTCCCAGGCACAGAGAAGGTGCTAGCAGGGAATTCTCTGCCTGCCTTTCCCCAGTGCTCTGCAAGCTCTCCAGGGCAACATAAAATGTGGGGCTCTGTGCTTTCTTTCCTTCTGAACAAGTGTTAGTGTTTTCTGCACAAACGCGATTCTGCGAAGCAATGTGAACACTTGTGCTTCCCAGGCACAGAGAAGGTGCTAGCAGGGAATTCTCTGCCTGCCTTTCCCCAGTGCTCTGCAAGCTCTCCAGGGCAACATAAAATGTGGGGCTCTGTGCTTTCTTTCCTTCTGAACAAGTGTTAGTGTTTTCTGCACAAACGCGATTCTGCGAAGCAATGTGAACACTTGTGCTTCCCAGGCACAGAGAAGGTGCTAGCAGGGAATTCTCTGCCTGCCTTTCCCCAGTGCTCTGCAAGCTCTGCAGGGCAACATAAAATCTGGGGCTCTGTGCTTTCTTTCCTTCTGGACAAGTGTTAGTGTTTTCTGCACAAACGCGATTCTGCGAAGCAATGTGAACACTTCTCCTTCCCAGGCACAGAGAAGGTGCTAGCAGGGAATTCTCTGCCTGCCTTTCCCCAGTGCTCTGCAAGCTCTCCAGGGCAACATAAAATGTGGGGCTCTGTGCTTTCTTTCCTTCTGAACAAGTGTTAGTGTTTTCTGCACAAACGCGATTCTGCGAAGCAATGGGAACACTTGTGCTTCCCAGGCACAGAGAAGGTGCTAGCAGGGAATTCTCTGCCTGCCTTTCCCCAGTGCTCTGCAAGCTCTCCAGGGCAACATAAAATGTGGGGCTCTGTGCTTTCTTTCCTTCTGAACAAGTGTTAGTGTTTTCTGCACAAACGCGATTCTGCGAAGCAATGTGAACACTTCTCCTTCCCAGGCACAGAGAAGGTGCTAGCAGGGAATTCTCTGCCTGCCTTTCCCCAGTGCTCTGCAAGCTCTCCAGGGCAACATAAAATGTGGGGCTCTGTGCTTTCTTTCCTTCTGAACAAGTGTTAGTGTTTTCTGCACAAACGCGATTCTGCGAAGCAATGTGAACACTTCTGCTTCCCAGGCACAGAGAAGGTGCTAGCAGGGAATTCTCTGCCTGCTTTTCCCCAGTGCTCTGCAAGCTCTCCAGGGCAACATAAAATCTGGGGCTCTGTGCTTTCTTTCCTTCTGAACAAGTGTTAGTGTTTTCTGCACAAACGCGATTCTGCGAAGCAATGGGAACACTTTTGCTTCCCAGGCACAGAGAAGGTGCTAGCAGGGAATTCTCTGCCTGTCTTTCCCCAGTGCTCTGCAAGCTCTCCAGGGCAACATAAAATCTGGGGCTCTGGGCTTTCTTTCCTTCTGAACAAGTGTTAGTGTTTTCTGCACAAACGCGATTCTGCGAAGCAATGTGAACACTTGTGCTTCCCAGGCACAGAGAAGGTGCTAGCAGGGAATTCTCTGCCTGCTTTTCCCCAGTGCTCTGCAAGCTCTCCAGGGCAACATAAAATCTGGGGCTCTGTGCTTTCTTTCCTTCTGAACAAGTGTTAGTGTTTTCTGCACAAACGCGATTCTGCGAAGCAATGGGAACACTTGTGCTTCCCAGGCACAGAGAAGGTGCTAGCAGGGAATTCTCTGCCTGCCTTTCCCCAGTGCTCTGCAAGCTCTCCAGGGCAACATAAAATCTGGGGCTCTGGGCTTTCTTTCCTTCTGAACAAGTGTTAGTGTTTTCTGCACAAACACGATTCTGCGAAGCAATGTGAACACTTGTGCTTCCCAGGCACAGAGAAGGTGCTAGCAGGGAATTCTCTGCCTGCCTTTCCCCAGTGCTCTGCAAGCTCTCCAGGGCAACATAAAATGTGGGGCTCTGTGCTTTCTTTCCTTCTGAACAAGTGTTAGTGTTTTCTGCACAAACGCGATTCTGCGAAGCAATGTGAACACTTGTGCTTCCCAGGCACAGAGAAGGTGCTAGCAGGGAATTCTCTGCCTGCCTTTCCCCAGTGCTCTGCAAGCTCTGCAGGGCAACATAAAATCTGGGGCTCTGTGCTTTCTTTCCTTCTGGACAAGTGTTAGTGTTTTCTGCACAAACGCGATTCTGCGAAGCAATGTGAACACTTCTCCTTCCCAGGCACAGAGAAGGTGCTAGCAGGGAATTCTCTGCCTGCCTTTCCCCAGTGCTCTGCAAGCTCTCCAGGGCAACATAAAATGTGGGGCTCTGTGCTTTCTTTCCTTCTGAACAAGTGTTAGTGTTTTCTGCACAAACGCGATTCTGCGAAGCAATGGGAACACTTGTGCTTCCCAGGCACAGAGAAGGTGCTAGCAGGGAATTCTCTGCCTGCCTTTCCCCAGTGCTCTGCAAGCTCTCCAGGGCAACATAAAATGTGGGGCTCTGTGCTTTCTTTCCTTCTGAACAAGTGTTAGTGTTTTCTGCACAAACGCGATTCTGCGAAGCAATGTGAACACTTCTCCTTCCCAGGCACAGAGAAGGTGCTAGCAGGGAATTCTCTGCCTGCCTTTCCCCAGTGCTCTGCAAGCTCTCCAGGGCAACATAAAATGTGGGGCTCTGTGCTTTCTTTCCTTCTGAACAAGTGTTAGTGTTTTCTGCACAAACGCGATTCTGCGAAGCAATGTGAACACTTCTGCTTCCCAGGCACAGAGAAGGTGCTAGCAGGGAATTCTCTGCCTGCTTTTCCCCAGTGCTCTGCAAGCTCTCCAGGGCAACATAAAATCTGGGGCTCTGTGCTTTCTTTCCTTCTGAACAAGTGTTAGTGTTTTCTGCACAAACGCGATTCTGCGAAGCAATGGGAACACTTTTGCTTCCCAGGCACAGAGAAGGTGCTAGCAGGGAATTCTCTGCCTGTCTTTCCCCAGTGCTCTGCAAGCTCTCCAGGGCAACATAAAATCTGGGGCTCTGGGCTTTCTTTCCTTCTGAACAAGTGTTAGTGTTTTCTGCACAAACGCGATTCTGCGAAGCAATGTGAACACTTGTGCTTCCCAGGCACAGAGAAGGTGCTAGCAGGGAATTCTCTGCCTGCTTTTCCCCAGTGCTCTGCAAGCTCTCCAGGGCAACATAAAATCTGGGGCTCTGTGCTTTCTTTCCTTCTGAACAAGTGTTAGTGTTTTCTGCACAAACGCGATTCTGCGAAGCAATGGGAACACTTGTGCTTCCCAGGCACAGAGAAGGTGCTAGCAGGGAATTCTCTGCCTGCCTTTCCCCAGTGCTCTGCAAGCTCTCCAGGGCAACATAAAATGTGGGGCTCTGTGCTTTCTTTCCTTCTGAACAAGTGTTAGTGTTTTCTGCACAAACGTGATTCTGCGAAGCAATGTGAACACTTGTGCTTCCCAGGCACAGAGAAGGTGCTAGCAGGGAATTCTCTGCCTGCTTTTCCCCAGTGCTCTGCAAGCTCTCCAGGGCAACATAAAATCTGGGGCTCTGTGCTTTCTTTCCTTCTGAACAAGTGTTAGTGTTTTCTGCACAAACGCGATTCTGCGAAGCAATGGGAACACTTGTGCTTCCCAGGCACAGAGAAGGTGCTAGCAGGGAATTCTCTGCCTGCCTTTCCCCAGTGCTCTGCAAGCTCTCCAGGGCAACATAAAATCTGGGGCTCTGGGCTTTCTTTCCTTCTGAACAAGTGTTAGTGTTTTCTGCACAAACACGATTCTGCGAAGCAATGTGAACACTTGTGCTTCCCAGGCACAGAGAAGGTGCTAGCAGGGAATTCTCTGCCTGCCTTTCCCCAGTGCTCTGCAAGCTCTCCAGGGCAACATAAAATGTGGGGCTCTGTGCTTTCTTTCCTTCTGAACAAGTGTTAGTGTTTTCTGCACAAACGCGATTCTGCGAAGCAATGTGAACACTTCTCCTTCCCAGGCACAGAGAAGGTGCTAGCAGGGAATTCTCTGCCTGCCTTTCCCCAGTGCTCTGCAAGCTCTCCAGGGCAACATAAAATGTGGGGCTCTGTGCTTTCTTTCCTTCTGAACAAGTGTTAGTGTTTTCTGCACAAACGCGATTCTGCGAAGCAATGGGAACACTTGTGCTTCCCAGGCACAGAGAAGGTGCTAGCAGGGAATTCTCTGCCTGCTTTTCCCCAGTGCTCTGCAAGCTCTCCAGGGCAACATAAAATGTGGGGCTCTGTGCTTTCTTTCCTTCTGAACAAGTGTTAGTGTTTTCTGCACAAACGCGATTCTGCGAAGCAATGTGAACACTTCTCCTTCCCAGGCACAGAGAAGGTGCTAGCAGGGAATTCTCTGCCTGTCTTTCCCCAGTGCTCTGCAAGCTCTCCAGGGCAACATAAAATGTGGGGCTCTGTGCTTTCTTTCCTTCTGAACAAGTGTTAGTGTTTTCTGCACAAACGCGATTCTGCGAAGCAATGTGAACACTTCTCCTTCCCAGGCACAGAGAAGGTGCTAGCAGGGAATTCTCTGCCTGCCTTTCCCCAGTGCTCTGCAAGCTCTCCAGGGCAACATAAAATGTGGGGCTCTGTGCTTTCTTTCCTTCTGAACAAGTGTTAGTGTTTTCTGCACAAACGCGATTCTGCGAAGCAATGTGAACACTTCTCCTTCCCAGGCACAGAGAAGGTGCTAGCAGGGAATTCTCTGCCTGCTTTTCCCCAGTGCTCTGCAAGCTCTCCAGGGCAACATAAAATCTGGGGCTCTGTGCTTTCTTTCCTTCTGGACAAGTGTTAGTGTTTTCTGCACAAACGCGATTCTGCGAAGCAATGTGAGCACTTGTGCTTCCCAGGCACAGAGAAGGTGCTAGCAGGGAATTCTCTGCCTGCCTTTCCCCAGTGCTCTGCAAGCTCTCCAGGGCAACATAAAATCTGGGGCTCTGTGCTTTCTTTCCTTCTGAACAAGTGTTAGTGTTTTCTGCACAAACGCGATTCTGCGAAGCAATGTGAACACTTGTGCTTCCCAGGCACAGAGAAGGTGCTAGCAGGGAATTCTCTGCCTGCCTTTCCCCAGTGCTCTGCAAGCTCTGCAGGGCAACATAAAATCTGGGGCTCTGTGCTTTCTTTCCTTCTGGACAAGTGTTAGTGTTTTCTGCACAAACGCGATTCTGCGAAGCAATGTGAACACTTCTCCTTCCCAGGCACAGAGAAGGTGCTAGCAGGGAATTCTCTGCCTGCCTTTCCCCAGTGCTCTGCAAGCTCTCCAGGGCAACATAAAATGTGGGGCTCTGTGCTTTCTTTCCTTCTGAACAAGTGTTAGTGTTTTCTGCACAAACGCGATTCTGCGAAGCAATGGGAACACTTGTGCTTCCCAGGCACAGAGAAGGTGCTAGCAGGGAATTCTCTGCCTGCCTTTCCCCAGTGCTCTGCAAGCTCTCCAGGGCAACATAAAATGTGGGGCTCTGTGCTTTCTTTCCTTCTGAACAAGTGTTAGTGTTTTCTGCACAAACGCGATTCTGCGAAGCAATGTGAACACTTCTCCTTCCCAGGCACAGAGAAGGTGCTAGCAGGGAATTCTCTGCCTGCCTTTCCCCAGTGCTCTGCAAGCTCTCCAGGGCAACATAAAATGTGGGGCTCTGTGCTTTCTTTCCTTCTGAACAAGTGTTAGTGTTTTCTGCACAAACGCGATTCTGCGAAGCAATGTGAACACTTCTGCTTCCCAGGCACAGAGAAGGTGCTAGCAGGGAATTCTCTGCCTGCTTTTCCCCAGTGCTCTGCAAGCTCTCCAGGGCAACATAAAATCTGGGGCTCTGTGCTTTCTTTCCTTCTGAACAAGTGTTAGTGTTTTCTGCACAAACGCGATTCTGCGAAGCAATGGGAACACTTCTGCTTCCCAGGCACAGAGAAGGTGCTAGCAGGGAATTCTCTGCCTGTCTTTCCCCAGTGCTCTGCAAGCTCTCCAGGGCAACATAAAATCTGGGGCTCTGGGCTTTCTTTCCTTCTGAACAAGTGTTAGTGTTTTCTGCACAAACGCGATTCTGCGAAGCAATGTGAACACTTGTGCTTCCCAGGCACAGAGAAGGTGCTAGCAGGGAATTCTCTGCCTGCTTTTCCCCAGTGCTCTGCAAGCTCTCCAGGGCAACATAAAATCTGGGGCTCTGTGCTTTCTTTCCTTCTGAACAAGTGTTAGTGTTTTCTGCACAAACGCGATTCTGCGAAGCAATGTGAACACTTGTGCTTCCCAGGCACAGAGAAGGTGCTAGCAGGGAATTCTCTGCCTGCCTTTCCCCAGTGCTCTGCAAGCTCTCCAGGGCAACATAAAATGTGGGGCTCTGTGCTTTCTTTCCTTCTGAACAAGTGTTAGTGTTTTCTGCACAAACGTGATTCTGCGAAGCAATGTGAACACTTGTGCTTCCCAGGCACAGAGAAGGTGCTAGCAGGGAATTCTCTGCCTGCTTTTCCCCAGTGCTCTGCAAGCTCTCCAGGGCAACATAAAATCTGGGGCTCTGTGCTTTCTTTCCTTCTGAACAAGTGTTAGTGTTTTCTGCACAAACGCGATTCTGCGAAGCAATGGGAACACTTGTGCTTCCCAGGCACAGAGAAGGTGCTAGCAGGGAATTCTCTGCCTGCCTTTCCCCAGTGCTCTGCAAGCTCTCCAGGGCAACATAAAATCTGGGGCTCTGGGCTTTCTTTCCTTCTGAACAAGTGTTAGTGTTTTCTGCACAAACACGATTCTGCGAAGCAATGTGAACACTTGTGCTTCCCAGGCACAGAGAAGGTGCTAGCAGGGAATTCTCTGCCTGCCTTTCCCCAGTGCTCTGCAAGCTCTCCAGGGCAACATAAAATGTGGGGCTCTGTGCTTTCTTTCCTTCTGAACAAGTGTTAGTGTTTTCTGCACAAACGCAATTCTGCGAAGCAATGTGAACACTTCTCCTTCCCAGGCACAGAGAAGGTGCTAGCAGGGAATTCTCTGCCTGCCTTTCCCCAGTGCTCTGCAAGCTCTCCAGGGCAACATAAAATGTGGGGCTCTGTGCTTTCTTTCCTTCTGAACAAGTGTTAGTGTTTTCTGCACAAACGCGATTCTGCGAAGCAATGGGAACACTTGTGCTTCCCAGGCACAGAGAAGGTGCTAGCAGGGAATTCTCTGCCTGCTTTTCCCCAGTGCTCTGCAAGCTCTCCAGGGCAACATAAAATGTGGGGCTCTGTGCTTTCTTTCCTTCTGAACAAGTGTTAGTGTTTTCTGCACAAACGCGATTCTGCGAAGCAATGTGAACACTTCTCCTTCCCAGGCACAGAGAAGGTGCTAGCAGGGAATTCTCTGCCTGCCTTTCCCCAGTGCTCTGCAAGCTCTCCAGGGCAACATAAAATGTGGGGCTCTGTGCTTTCTTTCCTTCTGGACAAGTGTTAGTGTTTTCTGCACAAACGCGATTCTGCGAAGCAATGTGAACACTTGTGCTTCCCAGGCACAGAGAAGGTGCTAGCAGGGAATTCTCTGCCTGCCTTTCCCCAGTGCTCTGCAAGCTCTCCAGGGCAACATAAAATGTGGGGCTCTGTGCTTTCTTTCCTTCTGAACAAGTGTTAGTGTTTTCTGCACAAACGCGATTCTGCGAAGCAATGTGAACACTTGTGCTTCCCAGGCACAGAGAAGGTGCTAGCAGGGAATTCTCTGCCTGCCTTTCCCCAGTGCTCTGCAAGCTCTCCAGGGCAACATAAAATGTGGGGCTCTGTGCTTTCTTTCCTTCTGAACAAGTGTTAGTGTTTTCTGCACAAACGCGATTCTGCGAAGCAATGGGAACACTTGTGCTTCCCAGGCACAGAGAAGGTGCTAGCAGGGAATTCTCTGCCTGCTTTTCCCCAGTGCTCTGCAAGCTCTCCAGGGCAACATAAAATGTGGGGCTCTGTGCTTTCTTTCCTTCTGAACAAGTGTTAGTGTTTTCTGCACAAACGCGATTCTGCGAAGCAATGTGAACACTTCTCCTTCCCAGGCACAGAGAAGGTGCTAGCAGGGAATTCTCTGCCTGCTTTTCCCCAGTGCTCTGCAAGCTCTCCAGGGCAACATAAAATCTGGGGCTCTGTGCTTTCTTTCCTTCTGAACAAGTGTTAGTGTTTTCTGCACAAACGCGATTCTGCGAAGCAATGTGAGCACTTGTGCTTCCCAGGCACAGAGAAGGTGCTAGCAGGGAATTCTCTGCCTGCCTTTCCCCAGTGCTCTGCAAGCTCTCCAGGGCAACATAAAATGTGGGGCTCTGTGCTTTCTTTCCTTCTGAACAAGTGTTAGTGTTTTCTGCACAAACGCGATTCTGCGAAGCAATGGGAACACTTGTGCTTCCCAGGCACAGAGAAGGTGCTAGCAGGGAATTCTCTGCCTGCTTTTCCCCAGTGCTCTGCAAGCTCTCCAGGGCAACATAAAATGTGGGGCTCTGTGCTTTCTTTCCTTCTGAACAAGTGTTAGTGTTTTCTGCACAAACGCGATTCTGCGAAGCAATGTGAACACTTCTCCTTCCCAGGCACAGAGAAGGTGCTAGCAGGGAATTCTCTGCCTGCCTTTCCCCAGTGCTCTGCAAGCTCTCCAGGGCAACATAAAATGTGGGGCTCTGTGCTTTCTTTCCTTCTGGACAAGTGTTAGTGTTTTCTGCACAAACGCGATTCTGCGAAGCAATGTGAACACTTGTGCTTCCCAGGCACAGAGAAGGTGCTAGCAGGGAATTCTCTGCCTGCCTTTCCCCAGTGCTCTGCAAGCTCTCCAGGGCAACATAAAATGTGGGGCTCTGTGCTTTCTTTCCTTCTGAACAAGTGTTAGTGTTTTCTGCACAAACGCGATTCTGCGAAGCAATGTGAACACTTGTGCTTCCCAGGCACAGAGAAGGTGCTAGCAGGGAATTCTCTGCCTGCCTTTCCCCAGTGCTCTGCAAGCTCTCCAGGGCAACATAAAATGTGGGGCTCTGTGCTTTCTTTCCTTCTGAACAAGTGTTAGTGTTTTCTGCACAAACGCGATTCTGCGAAGCAATGGGAACACTTGTGCTTCCCAGGCACAGAGAAGGTGCTAGCAGGGAATTCTCTGCCTGCTTTTCCCCAGTGCTCTGCAAGCTCTCCAGGGCAACATAAAATGTGGGGCTCTGTGCTTTCTTTCCTTCTGAACAAGTGTTAGTGTTTTCTGCACAAACGCGATTCTGCGAAGCAATGTGAACACTTCTCCTTCCCAGGCACAGAGAAGGTGCTAGCAGGGAATTCTCTGCCTGCTTTTCCCCAGTGCTCTGCAAGCTCTCCAGGGCAACATAAAATCTGGGGCTCTGTGCTTTCTTTCCTTCTGAACAAGTGTTAGTGTTTTCTGCACAAACGCGATTCTGCGAAGCAATGTGAGCACTTGTGCTTCCCAGGCACAGAGAAGGTGCTAGCAGGGAATTCTCTGCCTGCCTTTCCCCAGTGCTCTGCAAGCTCTCCAGGGCAACATAAAATCTGGGGCTCTGTGCTTTCTTTCCTTCTGAACAAGTGTTAGTGTTTTCTGCACAAACGCGATTCTGCGAAGCAATGTGAACACTTCTGCTTCCCAGGCACAGAGAAGGTGCTAGCAGGGAATTCTCTGCCTGCCTTTCCCCAGTGCTCTGCAAGCTCTCCAGGGCAACATAAAATCTGGGGCTCTGTGCTTTCTTTCCTTCTGGACAAGTGTTAGTGTTTTCTGCACAAACGCGATTCTGCGAAGCAATGTGAACACTTCTCCTTCCCAGGCACAGAGAAGGTGCTAGCAGGGAATTCTCTGCCTGCCTTTCCCCAGTGCTCTGCAAGCTCTCCAGGGCAACATAAAATGTGGGGCTCTGTGCTTTCTTTCCTTCTGAACAAGTGTTAGTGTTTTCTGCACAAACGCGATTCTGCGAAGCAATGTGAACACTTCTGCTTCCCAGGCACAGAGAAGGTGCTAGCAGGGAATTCTCTGCCTGCTTTTCCCCAGTGCTCTGCAAGCTCTCCAGGGCAACATAAAATCTGGGGCTCTGTGCTTTCTTTCCTTCTGAACAAGTGTTAGTGTTTTCTGCACAAACGCGATTCTGCGAAGCAATGGGAACACTTCTGCTTCCCAGGCACAGAGAAGGTGCTAGCAGGGAATTCTCTGCCTGTCTTTCCCCAGTGCTCTGCAAGCTCTCCAGGGCAACATAAAATGTGGGGCTCTGTGCTTTCTTTCCTTCTGAACAAGTGTTAGTGTTTTCTGCACAAACGCGATTCTGCGAAGCAATGTGAACACTTGTGCTTCCCAGGCACAGAGAAGGTGCTAGCAGGGAATTCTCTGCCTGCCTTTCCCCAGTGCTCTGCAAGCTCTCCAGGGCAACATAAAATGTGGGGCTCTGTGCTTTCTTTCCTTCTGAACAAGTGTTAGTGTTTTCTGCACAAACGCGATTCTGCGAAGCAATGGGAACACTTGTGCTTCCCAGGCACAGAGAAGGTGCTAGCAGGGAATTCTCTGCCTGCTTTTCCCCAGTGCTCTGCAAGCTCTCCAGGGCAACATAAAATGTGGGGCTCTGTGCTTTCTTTCCTTCTGAACAAGTGTTAGTGTTTTCTGCACAAACGCGATTCTGCGAAGCAATGTGAACACTTCTCCTTCCCAGGCACAGAGAAGGTGCTAGCAGGGAATTCTCTGCCTGCTTTTCCCCAGTGCTCTGCAAGCTCTCCAGGGCAACATAAAATCTGGGGCTCTGTGCTTTCTTTCCTTCTGGACAAGTGTTAGTGTTTTCTGCACAAACGCGATTCTGCGAAGCAATGTGAGCACTTGTGCTTCCCAGGCACAGAGAAGGTGCTAGCAGGGAATTCTCTGCCTGCCTTTCCCCAGTGCTCTGCAAGCTCTCCAGGGCAACATAAAATCTGGGGCTCTGTGCTTTCTTTCCTTCTGAACAAGTGTTAGTGTTTTCTGCACAAATGCGATTCTGCGAAGCAATGTGAACACTTGTGCTTCCCAGGCACAGAGAAGGTGCTAGCAGGGAATTCTCTGCCTGCCTTTCCCCAGTGCTCTGCAAGCTCTCCAGGGCAACATAAAATGTGGGGCTCTGTGCTTTCTTTCCTTCTGGACAAGTGTTAGTGTTTTCTGCACAAACGCGATTCTGCGAAGCAATGGGAACACTTCTCCTTCCCAGGCACAGAGAAGGTGCTAGCAGGGAATTCTCTGCCTGCCTTTCCCCAGTGCTCTGCAAGCTCTCCAGGGCAACATAAAATGTGGGGCTCTGTGCTTTCTTTCCTTCTGAACAAGTGTTAGTGTTTTCTGCACAAACGCGATTCTGCGAAGCAATGTGAACACTTCTCCTTCCCAGGCACAGAGAAGGTGCTAGCAGGGAATTCTCTTCCTGCTTTTCCCCAGTGCTCTGCAAGCTCTCCAGGGCAACATAAAATCTGGGGCTCTGTGCTTTCTTTCCTTCTGAACAAGTGTTAGTGTTTTCTGCACAAACGCGATTCTGCGAAGCAATGGGAACACTTGTGCTTCCCAGGCACAGAGAAGGTGCTAGCAGGGAATTCTCTGCCTGCTTTTCCCCAGTGCTCTGCAAGCTCTCCAGGGCAACATAAAATCTGGGGCTCTGTGCTTTCTTTCCTTCTGAACAAGTGTTAGTGTTTTCTGCACAAACGCGATTCTGCGAAGCAATGTGAACACTTGTGCTTCCCAGGCACAGAGAAGGTGCTAGCAGGGAATTCTCTGCCTGCTTTTCCCCAGTGCTCTGCAAGCTCTCCAGGGCAACATAAAATGTGGGGCTCTGTGCTTTCTTTCCTTCTGGACAAGTGTTAGTGTTTTCTGCACAAACGCAATTCTGCGAAGCAATGTGAACACTTGTGCTTCCCAGGCACAGAGAAGGTGCTAGCAGGGAATTCTCTGCCTGCCTTTCCCCAGTGCTCTGCAAGCTCTCCAGGGCAACATAAAATGTGGGGCTCTGTGCTTTCTTTCCTTCTGAACAAGTGTTAGTGTTTTCTGCACAAACGCGATTCTGCGAAGCAATGGGAACACTTGTGCTTCCCAGGCACAGAGAAGGTGCTAGCAGGGAATTCTCTGCCTGCTTTTCCCCAGTGCTCTGCAAGCTCTCCAGGGCAACATAAAATCTGGGGCTCTGTGCTTTCTTTCCTTCTGAACAAGTGTTAGTGTTTTCTGCACAAACGCGATTCTGCGAAGCAATGTGAACACTTCTGCTTCCCAGGCACAGAGAAGGTGCTAGCAGGGAATTCTCTGCCTGCTTTTCCCCAGTGCTCTGCAAGCTCTCCAGGGCAACATAAAATGTGGGGCTCTGTGCTTTCTTTCCTTCTGAACAAGTGTTAGTGTTTTCTGCACAAACGCGATTCTGCGAAGCAATGTGAACACTTCTGCTTCCCAGGCACAGAGAAGGTGCTAGCAGGGAATTCTCTGCCTGCTTTTCCCCAGTGCTCTGCAAGCTCTCCAGGGCAACATAAAATCTGGGGCTCTGTGCTTTCTTTCCTTCTGAACAAGTGTTAGTGTTTTCTGCACAAACGCGATTCTGCGAAGCAATGGGAACACTTCTGCTTCCCAGGCACAGAGAAGGTGCTAGCAGGGAATTCTCTGCCTGTCTTTCCCCAGTGCTCTGCAAGCTCTCCAGGGCAACATAAAATCTGGGGCTCTGGGCTTTCTTTCCTTCTGAACAAGTGTTAGTGTTTTCTGCACAAACGCGATTCTGCGAAGCAATGTGAACACTTGTGCTTCCCAGGCACAGAGAAGGTGCTAGCAGGGAATTCTCTGCCTGCCTTTCCCCAGTGCTCTGCAAGCTCTCCAGGGCAACATAAAATGTGGGGCTCTGTGCTTTCTTTCCTTCTGAACAAGTGTTAGTGTTTTCTGCACAAACGCGATTCTGCGAAGCAATGGGAACACTTGTGCTTCCCAGGCACAGAGAAGGTGCTAGCAGGGAATTCTCTGCCTGCTTTTCCCCAGTGCTCTGCAAGCTCTCCAGGGCAACATAAAATGTGGGGCTCTGTGCTTTCTTTCCTTCTGAACAAGTGTTAGTGTTTTCTGCACAAACGCGATTCTGCGAAGCAATGTGAACACTTCTCCTTCCCAGGCACAGAGAAGGTGCTAGCAGGGAATTCTCTGCCTGCTTTTCCCCAGTGCTCTGCAAGCTCTCCAGGGCAACATAAAATCTGGGGCTCTGTGCTTTCTTTCCTTCTGGACAAGTGTTAGTGTTTTCTGCACAAACGCGATTCTGCGAAGCAATGTGAGCACTTGTGCTTCCCAGGCACAGAGAAGGTGCTAGCAGGGAATTCTCTGCCTGCCTTTCCCCAGTGCTCTGCAAGCTCTCCAGGGCAACATAAAATCTGGGGCTCTGTGCTTTCTTTCCTTCTGAACAAGTGTTAGTGTTTTCTGCACAAATGCGATTCTGCGAAGCAATGTGAACACTTGTGCTTCCCAGGCACAGAGAAGGTGCTAGCAGGGAATTCTCTGCCTGCCTTTCCCCAGTGCTCTGCAAGCTCTCCAGGGCAACATAAAATGTGGGGCTCTGTGCTTTCTTTCCTTCTGGACAAGTGTTAGTGTTTTCTGCACAAACGCGATTCTGCGAAGCAATGGGAACACTTCTCCTTCCCAGGCACAGAGAAGGTGCTAGCAGGGAATTCTCTGCCTGCCTTTCCCCAGTGCTCTGCAAGCTCTCCAGGGCAACATAAAATGTGGGGCTCTGGGCTTTCTTTCCTTCTGAACAAGTGTTAGTGTTTTCTGCACAAACGCGATTCTGCGAAGCAATGTGAACACTTCTCCTTCCCAGGCACAGAGAAGGTGCTAGCAGGGAATTCTCTGCCTGCCTTTCCCCAGTGCTCTGCAAGCTCTCCAGGGCAACATAAAATCTGGGGCTCTGTGCTTTCTTTCCTTCTGAACAAGTGTTAGTGTTTTCTGCACAAACGCGATTCTGCGAAGCAATGTGAACACTTGTGCTTCCCAGGCACAGAGAAGGTGCTAGCAGGGAATTCTCTGCCTGCTTTTCCCCAGTGCTCTGCAAGCTCTCCAGGGCAACATAAAATGTGGGGCTCTGTGCTTTCTTTCCTTCTGAACAAGTGTTAGTGTTTTCTGCACAAACGCGATTCTGCGAAGCAATGTGAACACTTCTCCTTCCCAGGCACAGAGAAGGTGCTAGCAGGGAATTCTCTGCCTGCCTTTCCCCAGTGCTCTGCAAGCTCTCCAGGGCAACATAAAATGTGGGGCTCTGTGCTTTCTTTCCTTCTGAACAAGTGTTAGTGTTTTCTGCACAAACGCGATTCTGCGAAGCAATGTGAACACTTGTGCTTCCCAGGCACAGAGAAGGTGCTAGCAGGGAATTCTCTGCCTGCCTTTCCCCAGTGCTCTGCAAGCTCTCCAGGGCAACATAAAATGTGGGGCTCTGTGCTTTCTTTCCTTCTGAACAAGTGTTAGTGTTTTCTGCACAAACGCGATTCTGCGAAGCAATGTGAACACTTGTGCTTCCCAGGCACAGAGAAGGTGCTAGCAGGGAATTCTCTGCCTGCCTTTCCCCAGTGCTCTGCAAGCTCTGCAGGGCAACATAAAATCTGGGGCTCTGTGCTTTCTTTCCTTCTGGACAAGTGTTAGTGTTTTCTGCACAAACGCGATTCTGCGAAGCAATGTGAACACTTCTCCTTCCCAGGCACAGAGAAGGTGCTAGCAGGGAATTCTCTGCCTGCCTTTCCCCAGTGCTCTGCAAGCTCTCCAGGGCAACATAAAATGTGGGGCTCTGTGCTTTCTTTCCTTCTGAACAAGTGTTAGTGTTTTCTGCACAAACGCGATTCTGCGAAGCAATGGGAACACTTGTGCTTCCCAGGCACAGAGAAGGTGCTAGCAGGGAATTCTCTGCCTGCCTTTCCCCAGTGCTCTGCAAGCTCTCCAGGGCAACATAAAATGTGGGGCTCTGTGCTTTCTTTCCTTCTGAACAAGTGTTAGTGTTTTCTGCACAAACGCGATTCTGCGAAGCAATGTGAACACTTCTCCTTCCCAGGCACAGAGAAGGTGCTAGCAGGGAATTCTCTGCCTGCTTTTCCCCAGTGCTCTGCAAGCTCTCCAGGGCAACATAAAATCTGGGGCTCTGTGCTTTCTTTCCTTCTGGACAAGTGTTAGTGTTTTCTGCACAAACGCGATTCTGCGAAGCAATGTGAGCACTTGTGCTTCCCAGGCACAGAGAAGGTGCTAGCAGGGAATTCTCTGCCTGCCTTTCCCCAGTGCTCTGCAAGCTCTCCAGGGCAACATAAAATCTGGGGCTCTGTGCTTTCTTTCCTTCTGAACAAGTGTTAGTGTTTTCTGCACAAATGCGATTCTGCGAAGCAATGTGAACACTTGTGCTTCCCAGGCACAGAGAAGGTGCTAGCAGGGAATTCTCTGCCTGCCTTTCCCCAGTGCTCTGCAAGCTCTCCAGGGCAACATAAAATGTGGGGCTCTGTGCTTTCTTTCCTTCTGGACAAGTGTTAGTGTTTTCTGCACAAACGCGATTCTGCGAAGCAATGGGAACACTTCTCCTTCCCAGGCACAGAGAAGGTGCTAGCAGGGAATTCTCTGCCTGCCTTTCCCCAGTGCTCTGCAAGCTCTCCAGGGCAACATAAAATGTGGGGCTCTGTGCTTTCTTTCCTTCTGAACAAGTGTTAGTGTTTTCTGCACAAACGCGATTCTGCGAAGCAATGTGAACACTTCTCCTTCCCAGGCACAGAGAAGGTGCTAGCAGGGAATTCTCTTCCTGCTTTTCCCCAGTGCTCTGCAAGCTCTCCAGGGCAACATAAAATCTGGGGCTCTGTGCTTTCTTTCCTTCTGAACAAGTGTTAGTGTTTTCTGCACAAACGCGATTCTGCGAAGCAATGGGAACACTTGTGCTTCCCAGGCACAGAGAAGGTGCTAGCAGGGAATTCTCTGCCTGCTTTTCCCCAGTGCTCTGCAAGCTCTCCAGGGCAACATAAAATCTGGGGCTCTGTGCTTTCTTTCCTTCTGAACAAGTGTTAGTGTTTTCTGCACAAACGCGATTCTGCGAAGCAATGTGAACACTTGTGCTTCCCAGGCACAGAGAAGGTGCTAGCAGGGAATTCTCTGCCTGCTTTTCCCCAGTGCTCTGCAAGCTCTCCAGGGCAACATAAAATGTGGGGCTCTGTGCTTTCTTTCCTTCTGGACAAGTGTTAGTGTTTTCTGCACAAACGCAATTCTGCGAAGCAATGTGAACACTTGTGCTTCCCAGGCACAGAGAAGGTGCTAGCAGGGAATTCTCTGCCTGCCTTTCCCCAGTGCTCTGCAAGCTCTCCAGGGCAACATAAAATGTGGGGCTCTGTGCTTTCTTTCCTTCTGAACAAGTGTTAGTGTTTTCTGCACAAACGCGATTCTGCGAAGCAATGGGAACACTTGTGCTTCCCAGGCACAGAGAAGGTGCTAGCAGGGAATTCTCTGCCTGCTTTTCCCCAGTGCTCTGCAAGCTCTCCAGGGCAACATAAAATCTGGGGCTCTGTGCTTTCTTTCCTTCTGAACAAGTGTTAGTGTTTTCTGCACAAACGCGATTCTGCGAAGCAATGTGAACACTTCTGCTTCCCAGGCACAGAGAAGGTGCTAGCAGGGAATTCTCTGCCTGCTTTTCCCCAGTGCTCTGCAAGCTCTCCAGGGCAACATAAAATGTGGGGCTCTGTGCTTTCTTTCCTTCTGAACAAGTGTTAGTGTTTTCTGCACAAACGCGATTCTGCGAAGCAATGTGAACACTTCTGCTTCCCAGGCACAGAGAAGGTGCTAGCAGGGAATTCTCTGCCTGCTTTTCCCCAGTGCTCTGCAAGCTCTCCAGGGCAACATAAAATCTGGGGCTCTGTGCTTTCTTTCCTTCTGAACAAGTGTTAGTGTTTTCTGCACAAACGCGATTCTGCGAAGCAATGGGAACACTTCTGCTTCCCAGGCACAGAGAAGGTGCTAGCAGGGAATTCTCTGCCTGTCTTTCCCCAGTGCTCTGCAAGCTCTCCAGGGCAACATAAAATCTGGGGCTCTGGGCTTTCTTTCCTTCTGAACAAGTGTTAGTGTTTTCTGCACAAACGCGATTCTGCGAAGCAATGTGAACACTTGTGCTTCCCAGGCACAGAGAAGGTGCTAGCAGGGAATTCTCTGCCTGCCTTTCCCCAGTGCTCTGCAAGCTCTCCAGGGCAACATAAAATGTGGGGCTCTGTGCTTTCTTTCCTTCTGAACAAGTGTTAGTGTTTTCTGCACAAACGCGATTCTGCGAAGCAATGGGAACACTTGTGCTTCCCAGGCACAGAGAAGGTGCTAGCAGGGAATTCTCTGCCTGCTTTTCCCCAGTGCTCTGCAAGCTCTCCAGGGCAACATAAAATGTGGGGCTCTGTGCTTTCTTTCCTTCTGAACAAGTGTTAGTGTTTTCTGCACAAACGCGATTCTGCGAAGCAATGTGAACACTTCTCCTTCCCAGGCACAGAGAAGGTGCTAGCAGGGAATTCTCTGCCTGCTTTTCCCCAGTGCTCTGCAAGCTCTCCAGGGCAACATAAAATCTGGGGCTCTGTGCTTTCTTTCCTTCTGGACAAGTGTTAGTGTTTTCTGCACAAACGCGATTCTGCGAAGCAATGTGAGCACTTGTGCTTCCCAGGCACAGAGAAGGTGCTAGCAGGGAATTCTCTGCCTGCCTTTCCCCAGTGCTCTGCAAGCTCTCCAGGGCAACATAAAATCTGGGGCTCTGTGCTTTCTTTCCTTCTGAACAAGTGTTAGTGTTTTCTGCACAAATGCGATTCTGCGAAGCAATGTGAACACTTGTGCTTCCCAGGCACAGAGAAGGTGCTAGCAGGGAATTCTCTGCCTGCCTTTCCCCAGTGCTCTGCAAGCTCTCCAGGGCAACATAAAATGTGGGGCTCTGTGCTTTCTTTCCTTCTGGACAAGTGTTAGTGTTTTCTGCACAAACGCGATTCTGCGAAGCAATGGGAACACTTCTCCTTCCCAGGCACAGAGAAGGTGCTAGCAGGGAATTCTCTGCCTGCCTTTCCCCAGTGCTCTGCAAGCTCTCCAGGGCAACATAAAATGTGGGGCTCTGGGCTTTCTTTCCTTCTGAACAAGTGTTAGTGTTTTCTGCACAAACGCGATTCTGCGAAGCAATGTGAACACTTCTCCTTCCCAGGCACAGAGAAGGTGCTAGCAGGGAATTCTCTGCCTGCCTTTCCCCAGTGCTCTGCAAGCTCTCCAGGGCAACATAAAATGTGGGGCTCTGTGCTTTCTTTCCTTCTGAACAAGTGTTAGTGTTTTCTGCACAAACGCGATTCTGCGAAGCAATGGGAACACTTGTGCTTCCCAGGCACAGAGAAGGTGCTAGCAGGGAATTCTCTGCCTGCTTTTCCCCAGTGCTCTGCAAGCTCTCCAGGGCAACATAAAATGTGGGGCTCTGTGCTTTCTTTCCTTCTGAACAAGTGTTAGTGTTTTCTGCACAAACGCGATTCTGCGAAGCAATGTGAACACTTCTCCTTCCCAGGCACAGAGAAGGTGCTAGCAGGGAATTCTCTGCCTGCCTTTCCCCAGTGCTCTGCAAGCTCTCCAGGGCAACATAAAATGTGGGGCTCTGTGCTTTCTTTCCTTCTGAACAAGTGTTAGTGTTTTCTGCACAAACGCGATTCTGCGAAGCAATGTGAACACTTGTGCTTCCCAGGCACAGAGAAGGTGCTAGCAGGGAATTCTCTGCCTGCCTTTCCCCAGTGCTCTGCAAGCTCTCCAGGGCAACATAAAATGTGGGGCTCTGTGCTTTCTTTCCTTCTGAACAAGTGTTAGTGTTTTCTGCACAAACGCGATTCTGCGAAGCAATGTGAACACTTGTGCTTCCCAGGCACAGAGAAGGTGCTAGCAGGGAATTCTCTGCCTGCCTTTCCCCAGTGCTCTGCAAGCTCTGCAGGGCAACATAAAATCTGGGGCTCTGTGCTTTCTTTCCTTCTGGACAAGTGTTAGTGTTTTCTGCACAAACGCGATTCTGCGAAGCAATGTGAACACTTCTCCTTCCCAGGCACAGAGAAGGTGCTAGCAGGGAATTCTCTGCCTGCCTTTCCCCAGTGCTCTGCAAGCTCTCCAGGGCAACATAAAATGTGGGGCTCTGTGCTTTCTTTCCTTCTGAACAAGTGTTAGTGTTTTCTGCACAAACGCGATTCTGCGAAGCAATGGGAACACTTGTGCTTCCCAGGCACAGAGAAGGTGCTAGCAGGGAATTCTCTGCCTGCCTTTCCCCAGTGCTCTGCAAGCTCTCCAGGGCAACATAAAATGTGGGGCTCTGTGCTTTCTTTCCTTCTGAACAAGTGTTAGTGTTTTCTGCACAAACGCGATTCTGCGAAGCAATGTGAACACTTCTCCTTCCCAGGCACAGAGAAGGTGCTAGCAGGGAATTCTCTGCCTGCCTTTCCCCAGTGCTCTGCAAGCTCTCCAGGGCAACATAAAATGTGGGGCTCTGTGCTTTCTTTCCTTCTGAACAAGTGTTAGTGTTTTCTGCACAAACGCGATTCTGCGAAGCAATGTGAACACTTCTGCTTCCCAGGCACAGAGAAGGTGCTAGCAGGGAATTCTCTGCCTGCTTTTCCCCAGTGCTCTGCAAGCTCTCCAGGGCAACATAAAATCTGGGGCTCTGTGCTTTCTTTCCTTCTGAACAAGTGTTAGTGTTTTCTGCACAAACGCGATTCTGCGAAGCAATGGGAACACTTTTGCTTCCCAGGCACAGAGAAGGTGCTAGCAGGGAATTCTCTGCCTGTCTTTCCCCAGTGCTCTGCAAGCTCTCCAGGGCAACATAAAATGTGGGGCTCTGTGCTTTCTTTCCTTCTGAACAAGTGTTAGTGTTTTCTGCACAAACGCGATTCTGCGAAGCAATGTGAACACTTGTGCTTCCCAGGCACAGAGAAGGTGCTAGCAGGGAATTCTCTGCCTGCTTTTCCCCAGTGCTCTGCAAGCTCTCCAGGGCAACATAAAATCTGGGGCTCTGTGCTTTCTTTCCTTCTGAACAAGTGTTAGTGTTTTCTGCACAAACGCGATTCTGCGAAGCAATGGGAACACTTGTGCTTCCCAGGCACAGAGAAGGTGCTAGCAGGGAATTCTCTGCCTGCCTTTCCCCAGTGCTCTGCAAGCTCTCCAGGGCAACATAAAATGTGGGGCTCTGTGCTTTCTTTCCTTCTGAACAAGTGTTAGTGTTTTCTGCACAAACGTGATTCTGCGAAGCAATGTGAACACTTGTGCTTCCCAGGCACAGAGAAGGTGCTAGCAGGGAATTCTCTGCCTGCTTTTCCCCAGTGCTCTGCAAGCTCTCCAGGGCAACATAAAATCTGGGGCTCTGTGCTTTCTTTCCTTCTGAACAAGTGTTAGTGTTTTCTGCACAAACGCGATTCTGCGAAGCAATGGGAACACTTGTGCTTCCCAGGCACAGAGAAGGTGCTAGCAGGGAATTCTCTGCCTGCCTTTCCCCAGTGCTCTGCAAGCTCTCCAGGGCAACATAAAATCTGGGGCTCTGGGCTTTCTTTCCTTCTGAACAAGTGTTAGTGTTTTCTGCACAAACACGATTCTGCGAAGCAATGTGAACACTTGTGCTTCCCAGGCACAGAGAAGGTGCTAGCAGGGAATTCTCTGCCTGCCTTTCCCCAGTGCTCTGCAAGCTCTCCAGGGCAACATAAAATGTGGGGCTCTGTGCTTTCTTTCCTTCTGAACAAGTGTTAGTGTTTTCTGCACAAACGCGATTCTGCGAAGCAATGTGAACACTTCTCCTTCCCAGGCACAGAGAAGGTGCTAGCAGGGAATTCTCTGCCTGCCTTTCCCCAGTGCTCTGCAAGCTCTCCAGGGCAACATAAAATGTGGGGCTCTGTGCTTTCTTTCCTTCTGAACAAGTGTTAGTGTTTTCTGCACAAACGCGATTCTGCGAAGCAATGGGAACACTTGTGCTTCCCAGGCACAGAGAAGGTGCTAGCAGGGAATTCTCTGCCTGCTTTTCCCCAGTGCTCTGCAAGCTCTCCAGGGCAACATAAAATGTGGGGCTCTGTGCTTTCTTTCCTTCTGAACAAGTGTTAGTGTTTTCTGCACAAACGCGATTCTGCGAAGCAATGTGAACACTTCTCCTTCCCAGGCACAGAGAAGGTGCTAGCAGGGAATTCTCTGCCTGTCTTTCCCCAGTGCTCTGCAAGCTCTCCAGGGCAACATAAAATGTGGGGCTCTGTGCTTTCTTTCCTTCTGAACAAGTGTTAGTGTTTTCTGCACAAACGCGATTCTGCGAAGCAATGTGAACACTTGTGCTTCCCAGGCACAGAGAAGGTGCTAGCAGGGAATTCTCTGCCTGCCTTTCCCCAGTGCTCTGCAAGCTCTCCAGGGCAACATAAAATGTGGGGCTCTGTGCTTTCTTTCCTTCTGAACAAGTGTTAGTGTTTTCTGCACAAACGCGATTCTGCGAAGCAATGTGAACACTTCTCCTTCCCAGGCACAGAGAAGGTGCTAGCAGGGAATTCTCTGCCTGCTTTTCCCCAGTGCTCTGCAAGCTCTCCAGGGCAACATAAAATCTGGGGCTCTGTGCTTTCTTTCCTTCTGGACAAGTGTTAGTGTTTTCTGCACAAACGCGATTCTGCGAAGCAATGTGAGCACTTGTGCTTCCCAGGCACAGAGAAGGTGCTAGCAGGGAATTCTCTGCCTGCCTTTCCCCAGTGCTCTGCAAGCTCTCCAGGGCAACATAAAATCTGGGGCTCTGTGCTTTCTTTCCTTCTGAACAAGTGTTAGTGTTTTCTGCACAAACGCGATTCTGCGAAGCAATGTGAACACTTGTGCTTCCCAGGCACAGAGAAGGTGCTAGCAGGGAATTCTCTGCCTGCCTTTCCCCAGTGCTCTGCAAGCTCTGCAGGGCAACATAAAATCTGGGGCTCTGTGCTTTCTTTCCTTCTGGACAAGTGTTAGTGTTTTCTGCACAAACGCGATTCTGCGAAGCAATGTGAACACTTCTCCTTCCCAGGCACAGAGAAGGTGCTAGCAGGGAATTCTCTGCCTGCCTTTCCCCAGTGCTCTGCAAGCTCTCCAGGGCAACATAAAATGTGGGGCTCTGTGCTTTCTTTCCTTCTGAACAAGTGTTAGTGTTTTCTGCACAAACGCGATTCTGCGAAGCAATGGGAACACTTGTGCTTCCCAGGCACAGAGAAGGTGCTAGCAGGGAATTCTCTGCCTGCCTTTCCCCAGTGCTCTGCAAGCTCTCCAGGGCAACATAAAATGTGGGGCTCTGTGCTTTCTTTCCTTCTGAACAAGTGTTAGTGTTTTCTGCACAAACGCGATTCTGCGAAGCAATGTGAACACTTCTCCTTCCCAGGCACAGAGAAGGTGCTAGCAGGGAATTCTCTGCCTGCCTTTCCCCAGTGCTCTGCAAGCTCTCCAGGGCAACATAAAATGTGGGGCTCTGTGCTTTCTTTCCTTCTGAACAAGTGTTAGTGTTTTCTGCACAAACGCGATTCTGCGAAGCAATGTGAACACTTCTGCTTCCCAGGCACAGAGAAGGTGCTAGCAGGGAATTCTCTGCCTGCTTTTCCCCAGTGCTCTGCAAGCTCTCCAGGGCAACATAAAATCTGGGGCTCTGTGCTTTCTTTCCTTCTGAACAAGTGTTAGTGTTTTCTGCACAAACGCGATTCTGCGAAGCAATGGGAACACTTCTGCTTCCCAGGCACAGAGAAGGTGCTAGCAGGGAATTCTCTGCCTGTCTTTCCCCAGTGCTCTGCAAGCTCTCCAGGGCAACATAAAATCTGGGGCTCTGGGCTTTCTTTCCTTCTGAACAAGTGTTAGTGTTTTCTGCACAAACGCGATTCTGCGAAGCAATGTGAACACTTGTGCTTCCCAGGCACAGAGAAGGTGCTAGCAGGGAATTCTCTGCCTGCTTTTCCCCAGTGCTCTGCAAGCTCTCCAGGGCAACATAAAATCTGGGGCTCTGTGCTTTCTTTCCTTCTGAACAAGTGTTAGTGTTTTCTGCACAAACGCGATTCTGCGAAGCAATGTGAACACTTGTGCTTCCCAGGCACAGAGAAGGTGCTAGCAGGGAATTCTCTGCCTGCCTTTCCCCAGTGCTCTGCAAGCTCTCCAGGGCAACATAAAATGTGGGGCTCTGTGCTTTCTTTCCTTCTGAACAAGTGTTAGTGTTTTCTGCACAAACGTGATTCTGCGAAGCAATGTGAACACTTGTGCTTCCCAGGCACAGAGAAGGTGCTAGCAGGGAATTCTCTGCCTGCTTTTCCCCAGTGCTCTGCAAGCTCTCCAGGGCAACATAAAATCTGGGGCTCTGTGCTTTCTTTCCTTCTGAACAAGTGTTAGTGTTTTCTGCACAAACGCGATTCTGCGAAGCAATGGGAACACTTGTGCTTCCCAGGCACAGAGAAGGTGCTAGCAGGGAATTCTCTGCCTGCCTTTCCCCAGTGCTCTGCAAGCTCTCCAGGGCAACATAAAATCTGGGGCTCTGGGCTTTCTTTCCTTCTGAACAAGTGTTAGTGTTTTCTGCACAAACACGATTCTGCGAAGCAATGTGAACACTTGTGCTTCCCAGGCACAGAGAAGGTGCTAGCAGGGAATTCTCTGCCTGCCTTTCCCCAGTGCTCTGCAAGCTCTCCAGGGCAACATAAAATGTGGGGCTCTGTGCTTTCTTTCCTTCTGAACAAGTGTTAGTGTTTTCTGCACAAACGCGATTCTGCGAAGCAATGTGAACACTTCTCCTTCCCAGGCACAGAGAAGGTGCTAGCAGGGAATTCTCTGCCTGCCTTTCCCCAGTGCTCTGCAAGCTCTCCAGGGCAACATAAAATGTGGGGCTCTGTGCTTTCTTTCCTTCTGAACAAGTGTTAGTGTTTTCTGCACAAACGCGATTCTGCGAAGCAATGGGAACACTTGTGCTTCCCAGGCACAGAGAAGGTGCTAGCAGGGAATTCTCTGCCTGCTTTTCCCCAGTGCTCTGCAAGCTCTCCAGGGCAACATAAAATGTGGGGCTCTGTGCTTTCTTTCCTTCTGAACAAGTGTTAGTGTTTTCTGCACAAACGCGATTCTGCGAAGCAATGTGAACACTTCTCCTTCCCAGGCACAGAGAAGGTGCTAGCAGGGAATTCTCTGCCTGCCTTTCCCCAGTGCTCTGCAAGCTCTCCAGGGCAACATAAAATGTGGGGCTCTGTGCTTTCTTTCCTTCTGGACAAGTGTTAGTGTTTTCTGCACAAACGCGATTCTGCGAAGCAATGTGAACACTTGTGCTTCCCAGGCACAGAGAAGGTGCTAGCAGGGAATTCTCTGCCTGCCTTTCCCCAGTGCTCTGCAAGCTCTCCAGGGCAACATAAAATGTGGGGCTCTGTGCTTTCTTTCCTTCTGAACAAGTGTTAGTGTTTTCTGCACAAACGCGATTCTGCGAAGCAATGTGAACACTTGTGCTTCCCAGGCACAGAGAAGGTGCTAGCAGGGAATTCTCTGCCTGCCTTTCCCCAGTGCTCTGCAAGCTCTCCAGGGCAACATAAAATGTGGGGCTCTGTGCTTTCTTTCCTTCTGAACAAGTGTTAGTGTTTTCTGCACAAACGCGATTCTGCGAAGCAATGGGAACACTTGTGCTTCCCAGGCACAGAGAAGGTGCTAGCAGGGAATTCTCTGCCTGCTTTTCCCCAGTGCTCTGCAAGCTCTCCAGGGCAACATAAAATGTGGGGCTCTGTGCTTTCTTTCCTTCTGAACAAGTGTTAGTGTTTTCTGCACAAACGCGATTCTGCGAAGCAATGTGAACACTTCTCCTTCCCAGGCACAGAGAAGGTGCTAGCAGGGAATTCTCTGCCTGCTTTTCCCCAGTGCTCTGCAAGCTCTCCAGGGCAACATAAAATCTGGGGCTCTGTGCTTTCTTTCCTTCTGGACAAGTGTTAGTGTTTTCTGCACAAACGCGATTCTGCGAAGCAATGTGAGCACTTGTGCTTCCCAGGCACAGAGAAGGTGCTAGCAGGGAATTCTCTGCCTGCCTTTCCCCAGTGCTCTGCAAGCTCTCCAGGGCAACATAAAATCTGGGGCTCTGTGCTTTCTTTCCTTCTGAACAAGTGTTAGTGTTTTCTGCACAAACGCGATTCTGCGAAGCAATGTGAACACTTGTGCTTCCCAGGCACAGAGAAGGTGCTAGCAGGGAATTCTCTGCCTGCCTTTCCCCAGTGCTCTGCAAGCTCTCCAGGGCAACATAAAATCTGGGGCTCTGTGCTTTCTTTCCTTCTGGACAAGTGTTAGTGTTTTCTGCACAAACGCGATTCTGCGAAGCAATGTGAACACTTCTCCTTCCCAGGCACAGAGAAGGTGCTAGCAGGGAATTCTCTGCCTGCCTTTCCCCAGTGCTCTGCAAGCTCTCCAGGGCAACATAAAATGTGGGGCTCTGTGCTTTCTTTCCTTCTGAACAAGTGTTAGTGTTTTCTGCACAAACGCGATTCTGCGAAGCAATGTGAACACTTCTGCTTCCCAGGCACAGAGAAGGTGCTAGCAGGGAATTCTCTGCCTGCTTTTCCCCAGTGCTCTGCAAGCTCTCCAGGGCAACATAAAATCTGGGGCTCTGTGCTTTCTTTCCTTCTGAACAAGTGTTAGTGTTTTCTGCACAAACGCGATTCTGCGAAGCAATGGGAACACTTCTGCTTCCCAGGCACAGAGAAGGTGCTAGCAGGGAATTCTCTGCCTGTCTTTCCCCAGTGCTCTGCAAGCTCTCCAGGGCAACATAAAATGTGGGGCTCTGTGCTTTCTTTCCTTCTGAACAAGTGTTAGTGTTTTCTGCACAAACGCGATTCTGCGAAGCAATGTGAACACTTGTGCTTCCCAGGCACAGAGAAGGTGCTAGCAGGGAATTCTCTGCCTGCCTTTCCCCAGTGCTCTGCAAGCTCTCCAGGGCAACATAAAATGTGGGGCTCTGTGCTTTCTTTCCTTCTGAACAAGTGTTAGTGTTTTCTGCACAAACGCGATTCTGCGAAGCAATGGGAACACTTGTGCTTCCCAGGCACAGAGAAGGTGCTAGCAGGGAATTCTCTGCCTGCTTTTCCCCAGTGCTCTGCAAGCTCTCCAGGGCAACATAAAATGTGGGGCTCTGTGCTTTCTTTCCTTCTGAACAAGTGTTAGTGTTTTCTGCACAAACGCGATTCTGCGAAGCAATGTGAACACTTCTCCTTCCCAGGCACAGAGAAGGTGCTAGCAGGGAATTCTCTGCCTGCTTTTCCCCAGTGCTCTGCAAGCTCTCCAGGGCAACATAAAATCTGGGGCTCTGTGCTTTCTTTCCTTCTGGACAAGTGTTAGTGTTTTCTGCACAAACGCGATTCTGCGAAGCAATGTGAGCACTTGTGCTTCCCAGGCACAGAGAAGGTGCTAGCAGGGAATTCTCTGCCTGCCTTTCCCCAGTGCTCTGCAAGCTCTCCAGGGCAACATAAAATCTGGGGCTCTGTGCTTTCTTTCCTTCTGAACAAGTGTTAGTGTTTTCTGCACAAATGCGATTCTGCGAAGCAATGTGAACACTTGTGCTTCCCAGGCACAGAGAAGGTGCTAGCAGGGAATTCTCTGCCTGCCTTTCCCCAGTGCTCTGCAAGCTCTCCAGGGCAACATAAAATGTGGGGCTCTGTGCTTTCTTTCCTTCTGGACAAGTGTTAGTGTTTTCTGCACAAACGCGATTCTGCGAAGCAATGGGAACACTTCTCCTTCCCAGGCACAGAGAAGGTGCTAGCAGGGAATTCTCTGCCTGCCTTTCCCCAGTGCTCTGCAAGCTCTCCAGGGCAACATAAAATGTGGGGCTCTGTGCTTTCTTTCCTTCTGAACAAGTGTTAGTGTTTTCTGCACAAACGCGATTCTGCGAAGCAATGTGAACACTTCTCCTTCCCAGGCACAGAGAAGGTGCTAGCAGGGAATTCTCTTCCTGCTTTTCCCCAGTGCTCTGCAAGCTCTCCAGGGCAACATAAAATCTGGGGCTCTGTGCTTTCTTTCCTTCTGAACAAGTGTTAGTGTTTTCTGCACAAACGCGATTCTGCGAAGCAATGGGAACACTTGTGCTTCCCAGGCACAGAGAAGGTGCTAGCAGGGAATTCTCTGCCTGCTTTTCCCCAGTGCTCTGCAAGCTCTCCAGGGCAACATAAAATCTGGGGCTCTGTGCTTTCTTTCCTTCTGAACAAGTGTTAGTGTTTTCTGCACAAACGCGATTCTGCGAAGCAATGTGAACACTTGTGCTTCCCAGGCACAGAGAAGGTGCTAGCAGGGAATTCTCTGCCTGCTTTTCCCCAGTGCTCTGCAAGCTCTCCAGGGCAACATAAAATGTGGGGCTCTGTGCTTTCTTTCCTTCTGGACAAGTGTTAGTGTTTTCTGCACAAACGCAATTCTGCGAAGCAATGTGAACACTTGTGCTTCCCAGGCACAGAGAAGGTGCTAGCAGGGAATTCTCTGCCTGCCTTTCCCCAGTGCTCTGCAAGCTCTCCAGGGCAACATAAAATGTGGGGCTCTGTGCTTTCTTTCCTTCTGAACAAGTGTTAGTGTTTTCTGCACAAACGCGATTCTGCGAAGCAATGGGAACACTTGTGCTTCCCAGGCACAGAGAAGGTGCTAGCAGGGAATTCTCTGCCTGCTTTTCCCCAGTGCTCTGCAAGCTCTCCAGGGCAACATAAAATCTGGGGCTCTGTGCTTTCTTTCCTTCTGAACAAGTGTTAGTGTTTTCTGCACAAACGCGATTCTGCGAAGCAATGTGAACACTTCTGCTTCCCAGGCACAGAGAAGGTGCTAGCAGGGAATTCTCTGCCTGCTTTTCCCCAGTGCTCTGCAAGCTCTCCAGGGCAACATAAAATGTGGGGCTCTGTGCTTTCTTTCCTTCTGAACAAGTGTTAGTGTTTTCTGCACAAACGCGATTCTGCGAAGCAATGTGAACACTTCTGCTTCCCAGGCACAGAGAAGGTGCTAGCAGGGAATTCTCTGCCTGCTTTTCCCCAGTGCTCTGCAAGCTCTCCAGGGCAACATAAAATCTGGGGCTCTGTGCTTTCTTTCCTTCTGAACAAGTGTTAGTGTTTTCTGCACAAACGCGATTCTGCGAAGCAATGGGAACACTTCTGCTTCCCAGGCACAGAGAAGGTGCTAGCAGGGAATTCTCTGCCTGTCTTTCCCCAGTGCTCTGCAAGCTCTCCAGGGCAACATAAAATCTGGGGCTCTGGGCTTTCTTTCCTTCTGAACAAGTGTTAGTGTTTTCTGCACAAACGCGATTCTGCGAAGCAATGTGAACACTTGTGCTTCCCAGGCACAGAGAAGGTGCTAGCAGGGAATTCTCTGCCTGCCTTTCCCCAGTGCTCTGCAAGCTCTCCAGGGCAACATAAAATGTGGGGCTCTGTGCTTTCTTTCCTTCTGAACAAGTGTTAGTGTTTTCTGCACAAACGCGATTCTGCGAAGCAATGGGAACACTTGTGCTTCCCAGGCACAGAGAAGGTGCTAGCAGGGAATTCTCTGCCTGCTTTTCCCCAGTGCTCTGCAAGCTCTCCAGGGCAACATAAAATGTGGGGCTCTGTGCTTTCTTTCCTTCTGAACAAGTGTTAGTGTTTTCTGCACAAACGCGATTCTGCGAAGCAATGTGAACACTTCTCCTTCCCAGGCACAGAGAAGGTGCTAGCAGGGAATTCTCTGCCTGCTTTTCCCCAGTGCTCTGCAAGCTCTCCAGGGCAACATAAAATCTGGGGCTCTGTGCTTTCTTTCCTTCTGGACAAGTGTTAGTGTTTTCTGCACAAACGCGATTCTGCGAAGCAATGTGAGCACTTGTGCTTCCCAGGCACAGAGAAGGTGCTAGCAGGGAATTCTCTGCCTGCCTTTCCCCAGTGCTCTGCAAGCTCTCCAGGGCAACATAAAATCTGGGGCTCTGTGCTTTCTTTCCTTCTGAACAAGTGTTAGTGTTTTCTGCACAAATGCGATTCTGCGAAGCAATGTGAACACTTGTGCTTCCCAGGCACAGAGAAGGTGCTAGCAGGGAATTCTCTGCCTGCCTTTCCCCAGTGCTCTGCAAGCTCTCCAGGGCAACATAAAATGTGGGGCTCTGTGCTTTCTTTCCTTCTGGACAAGTGTTAGTGTTTTCTGCACAAACGCGATTCTGCGAAGCAATGGGAACACTTCTCCTTCCCAGGCACAGAGAAGGTGCTAGCAGGGAATTCTCTGCCTGCCTTTCCCCAGTGCTCTGCAAGCTCTCCAGGGCAACATAAAATGTGGGGCTCTGTGCTTTCTTTCCTTCTGAACAAGTGTTAGTGTTTTCTGCACAAACGCGATTCTGCGAAGCAATGTGAACACTTCTCCTTCCCAGGCACAGAGAAGGTGCTAGCAGGGAATTCTCTTCCTGCTTTTCCCCAGTGCTCTGCAAGCTCTCCAGGGCAACATAAAATCTGGGGCTCTGTGCTTTCTTTCCTTCTGAACAAGTGTTAGTGTTTTCTGCACAAACGCGATTCTGCGAAGCAATGGGAACACTTGTGCTTCCCAGGCACAGAGAAGGTGCTAGCAGGGAATTCTCTGCCTGCTTTTCCCCAGTGCTCTGCAAGCTCTCCAGGGCAACATAAAATCTGGGGCTCTGTGCTTTCTTTCCTTCTGAACAAGTGTTAGTGTTTTCTGCACAAACGCGATTCTGCGAAGCAATGTGAACACTTGTGCTTCCCAGGCACAGAGAAGGTGCTAGCAGGGAATTCTCTGCCTGCTTTTCCCCAGTGCTCTGCAAGCTCTCCAGGGCAACATAAAATGTGGGGCTCTGTGCTTTCTTTCCTTCTGGACAAGTGTTAGTGTTTTCTGCACAAACGCAATTCTGCGAAGCAATGTGAACACTTGTGCTTCCCAGGCACAGAGAAGGTGCTAGCAGGGAATTCTCTGCCTGCCTTTCCCCAGTGCTCTGCAAGCTCTCCAGGGCAACATAAAATCTGGGGCTCTGTGCTTTCTTTCCTTCTGAACAAGTGTTAGTGTTTTCTGCACAAACGCGATTCTGCGAAGCAATGGGAACACTTGTGCTTCCCAGGCACAGAGAAGGTGCTAGCAGGGAATTCTCTGCCTGCTTTTCCCCAGTGCTCTGCAAGCTCTCCAGGGCAACATAAAATCTGGGGCTCTGTGCTTTCTTTCCTTCTGAACAAGTGTTAGTGTTTTCTGCACAAACGCGATTCTGCGAAGCAATGTGAACACTCGTGCTTCCCAGGCACAGAGAAGGTGCTAGCAGGGAATTCTCTGCCTGCCTTTCCCCAGTGCTCTGCAAGCTCTCCAGGGCAACATAAAATGTGGGGCTCTGGGTTTTCTTTCCTTCTGAACAAGTGTTAGTGTTTTCTGCACAAACGCGATTCTGCGAAGCAATGGGAACACTTGTGCTTCCCAGGCACAGAGAAGGTGCTAGCAGGGAATTCTCTGCCTGCCTTTCCCCAGTGCTCTGCATGCTCTGCAGGGCAACATAAAATGTGGGGCTCTGTGCTTTCTTTCCTTCTGAACAAGTGTTAGTGTTTTCTGCACAAACGCGATTCTGCGAAGCAATGTGAACACTTGTGCTTCCCAGGCACAGAGAAGGTGCTAGCAGGGAATTCTCTGCCTGCCTTTCCCCAGTGCTCTGCAAGCTCTCCAGGGCAACATAAAATCTGGGGCTCTGTGCTTTCTTTCCTTCTGAACAAGTGTTAGTGTTTTCTGCACAAACGCGATTCTGCGAAGCAATGTGAACACTTGTGCTTCCCAGGCACAGAGAAGGTGCTAGCAGGGAATTCTCTGCCTGCCTTTCCCCAGTGCTCTGCAAGCTCTCCAGGGCAACATAAAATGTGGGGCTCTGTGCTTTCTTTCCTTCTGAACAAGTGTTAGTGTTTTCTGCACAAACGCGATTCTGCGAAGCAATGGGAACACTTGTGCTTCCCAGGCACAGAGAAGGTGCTAGCAGGGAATTCTCTGCCTGCTTTTCCCCAGTGCTCTGCAAGCTCTCCAGGGCAACATAAAATCTGGGGCTCTGTGCTTTCTTTCCTTCTGAACAAGTGTTAGTGTTTTCTGCACAAACGCGATTCTGCGAAGCAATGTGAACACTTGTGCTTCCCAGGCACAGAGAAGGTGCTAGCAGGGAATTCTCTGCCTGCCTTTCCCCAGTGCTCTGCAAGCTCTCCAGGGCAACATAAAATCTGGGGCTCTGGGCTTTCTTTCCTTCTGAACAAGTGTTAGTGTTTTCTGCACAAACACGATTCTGCGAAGCAATGTGAACACTTGTGCTTCCCAGGCACAGAGAAGGTGCTAGCAGGGAATTCTCTGCCTGCCTTTCCCCAGTGCTCTGCAAGCTCTCCAGGGCAACATAAAATGTGGGGCTCTGTGCTTTCTTTCCTTCTGAACAAGTGTTAGTGTTTTCTGCACAAACGCGATTCTGCGAAGCAATGTGAACACTTGTGCTTCCCAGGCACAGAGAAGGTGCTAGCAGGGAATTCTCTGCCTGCTTTTCCCCAGTGCTCTGCAAGCTCTCCAGGGCAACATAAAATGTGGGGCTCTGTGCTTTCTTTCCTTCTGAACAAGTGTTAGTGTTTTCTGCACAAACGCGATTCTGCGAAGCAATGTGAACACTTGTGCTTCCCAGGCACAGAGAAGGTGCTAGCAGGGAATTCTCTGCCTGCCTTTCCCCAGTGCTCTGCAAGCTCTCCAGGGCAACATAAAATCTGGGGCTCTGTGCTTTCTTTCCTTCTGGACAAGTGTTAGTGTTTTCTGCACAAACGCGATTCTGCGAAGCAATGTGAACACTTCTCCTTCCCAGGCACAGAGAAGGTGCTAGCAGGGAATTCTCTGCCTGCCTTTCCCCAGTGCTCTGCAAGCTCTCCAGGGCAACATAAAATGTGGGGCTCTGTGCTTTCTTTCCTTCTGAACAAGTGTTAGTGTTTTCTGCACAAACGCGATTCTGCGAAGCAATGTGAACACTTGTGCTTCCCAGGCACAGAGAAGGTGCTAGCAGGGAATTCTCTGCCTGCCTTTCCCCAGTGCTCTGCAAGCTCTCCAGGGCAACATAAAATGTGGGGCTCTGTGCTTTCTTTCCTTCTGAACAAGTGTTAGTGTTTTCTGCACAAACGCGATTCTGCGAAGCAATGTGAACACTTCTCCTTCCCAGGCACAGAGAAGGTGCTAGCAGGGAATTCTCTGCCTGCCTTTCCCCAGTGCTCTGCAAGCTCTCCAGGGCAACATAAAATCTGGGGCTCTGTGCTTTCTTTCCTTCTGAACAAGTGTTAGTGTTTTCTGCACAAACGCGATTCTGCGAAGCAATGTGAACACTTCTGCTTCCCAGGCACAGAGAAGGTGCTAGCAGGGAATTCTCTGCCTGCCTTTCCCCAGTGCTCTGCAAGCTCTCCACGGCAACATAAAATGTGGGGCTCTGGGCTTTCTTTCCTTCTGAACAAGTGTTAGTGTTTTCTGCACAAACGCGATTCTGCGAAGCAATGTGAACACTTGTGCTTCCCAGGCACAGAGAAGGTGCTAGCAGGGAATTCTCTGCCTGCCTTTCCCCAGTGCTCTGCAAGCTCTCCAGGGCAACATAAAATCTGGGGCTCTGTGCTTTCTTTCCTTCTGAACAAGTGTTAGTGTTTTCTGCACAAACGCGATTCTGCGAAGCAATGTGAACACTTGTGCTTCCCAGGCACAGAGAAGGTGCTAGCAGGGAATTCTCTGCCTGCTTTTCCCCAGTGCTCTGCAAGCTCTCCAGGGCAACATAAAATGTGGGGCTCTGTGCTTTCTTTCCTTCTGAACAAGTGTTAGTGTTTTCTGCACAAACGCGATTCTGCGAAGCAATGGGAACACTTGTGCTTCCCAGGCACAGAGAAGGTGCTAGCAGGGAATTCTCTGCCTGCCTTTCCCCAGTGCTCTGCAAGCTCTCCAGGGCAACATAAAATCTGGGGCTCTGTGCTTTCTTTCCTTCTGGACAAGTGTTAGTGTTTTCTGCACAAACGCGATTCTGCGAAGCAATGTGAACACTTGTGCTTCCCAGGCACAGAGAAGGTGCTAGCAGGGAATTCTCTGCCTGCTTTTCCCCAGTGCTCTGCAAGCTCTCCAGGGCAACATAAAATGTGGGGCTCTGGGCTTTCTTTCCTTCTGAACAAGTGTTAGTGTTTTCTGCACAAACGCGATTCTGCGAAGCAATGTGAACACTTGTGCTTCCCAGGCACAGAGAAGGTGCTAGCAGGGAATTCTCTGCCTGCCTTTCCCCAGTGCTCTGCAAGCTCTCCAGGGCAACATAAAATGTGGGGCTCTGTGCTTTCTTTCCTTCTGAACAAGTGTTAGTGTTTTCTGCACAAACGCGATTCTGCGAAGCAATGTGAACACTTCTCCTTCCCAGGCACAGAGAAGGTGCTAGCAGGGAATTCTCTGCCTGCCTTTCCCCAGTGCTCTGCAAGCTCTCCAGGGCAACATAAAATGTGGGGCTCTGTGCTTTCTTTCCTTCTGAACAAGTGTTAGTGTTTTCTGCACAAACGCGATTCTGCGAAGCAATGTGAACACTTGTGCTTCCCAGGCACAGAGAAGGTGCTAGCAGGGAATTCTCTGCCTGCCTTTCCCCAGTGCTCTGCAAGCTCTCCAGGGCAACATAAAATCTGGGGCTCTGGGCTTTCTTTCCTTCTGAACAAGTGTTAGTGTTTTCTGCACAAACACGATTCTGCGAAGCAATGTGAACACTTGTGCTTCCCAGGCACAGAGAAGGTGCTAGCAGGGAATTCTCTGCCTGCCTTTCCCCAGTGCTCTGCAAGCTCTCCAGGGCAACATAAAATGTGGGGCTCTGTGCTTTCTTTCCTTCTGAACAAGTGTTAGTGTTTTCTGCACAAACGCGATTCTGCGAAGCAATGTGAACACTTGTGCTTCCCAGGCACAGAGAAGGTGCTAGCAGGGAATTCTCTGCCTGCCTTTCCCCAGTGCTCTGCAAGCTCTCCAGGGCAACATAAAATCTGGGGCTCTGTGCTTTCTTTCCTTCTGAACAAGTGTTAGTGTTTTCTGCACAAACGCGATTCTGCGAAGCAATGTGAACACTTGTGCTTCCCAGGCACAGAGAAGGTGCTAGCAGGGAATTCTCTGCCTGCCTTTCCCCAGTGCTCTGCAAGCTCTCCAGGGCAACATAAAATCTGGGGCTCTGTGCTTTCTTTCCTTCTGGACAAGTGTTAGTGTTTTCTGCACAAACGCGATTCTGCGAAGCAATGTGAACACTTGTGCTTCCCAGGCACAGAGAAGGTGCTAGCAGGGAATTCTCTGCCTGCCTTTCCCCAGTGCTCTGCAAGCTCTCCAGGGCAACATAAAATGTGGGGCTCTGTGCTTTCTTTCCTTCTGAACAAGTGTTAGTGTTTTCTGCACAAACGCGATTCTGCGAAGCAATGGGAACACTTGTGCTTCCCAGGCACAGAGAAGGTGCTAGCAGGGAATTCTCTGCCTGCTTTTCCCCAGTGCTCTGCAAGCTCTCCAGGGCAACATAAAATGTGGGGCTCTGTGCTTTCTTTCCTTCTGAACAAGTGTTAGTGTTTTCTGCACAAACACGATTCTGCGAAGCAATGTGAACACTTGTGCTTCCCAGGCACAGAGAAGGTGCTAGCAGGGAATTCTCTGCCTGCCTTTCCCCAGTGCTCTGCAAGCTCTCCAGGGCAACATAAAATGTGGGGCTCTGTGCTTTCTTTCCTTCTGAACAAGTGTTAGTGTTTTCTGCACAAACGCGATTCTGCGAAGCAATGTGAACACTTGTGCTTCCCAGGCACAGAGAAGGTGCTAGCAGGGAATTCTCTGCCTGCCTTTCCCCAGTGCTCTGCAAGCTCTCCAGGGCAACATAAAATCTGGGGCTCTGTGCTTTCTTTCCTTCTGAACAAGTGTTAGTGTTTTCTGCACAAACGCGATTCTGCGAAGCAATGTGAACACTTGTGCTTCCCAGGCACAGAGAAGGTGCTAGCAGGGAATTCTCTGCCTGCCTTTCCCCAGTGCTCTGCAAGCTCTCCAGGGCAACATAAAATCTGGGGCTCTGTGCTTTCTTTCCTTCTGGACAAGTGTTAGTGTTTTCTGCACAAACGCGATTCTGCGAAGCAATGTGAACACTTGTGCTTCCCAGGCACAGAGAAGGTGCTAGCAGGGAATTCTCTGCCTGCCTTTCCCCAGTGCTCTGCAAGCTCTCCAGGGCAACATAAAATGTGGGGCTCTGTGCTTTCTTTCCTTCTGAACAAGTGTTAGTGTTTTCTGCACAAACGCGATTCTGCGAAGCAATGGGAACACTTGTGCTTCCCAGGCACAGAGAAGGTGCTAGCAGGGAATTCTCTGCCTGCTTTTCCCCAGTGCTCTGCAAGCTCTCCAGGGCAACATAAAATGTGGGGCTCTGTGCTTTCTTTCCTTCTGAACAAGTGTTAGTGTTTTCTGCACAAACGCGATTCTGCGAAGCAATGTGAACACTTCTCCTTCCCAGGCACAGAGAAGGTGCTAGCAGGGAATTCTCTGCCTGCCTTTCCCCAGTGCTCTGCAAGCTCTCCAGGGCAACATAAAATCTGGGGCTCTGTGCTTTCTTTCCTTCTGAACAAGTGTTAGTGTTTTCTGCACAAACACGATTCTGCGAAGCAATGTGAACACTTGTGCTTCCCAGGCACAGAGAAGGTGCTAGCAGGGAATTCTCTGCCTGCCTTTCCCCAGTGCTCTGCAAGCTCTCCAGGGCAACATAAAATGTGGGGCTCTGTGCTTTCTTTCCTTCTGAACAAGTGTTAGTGTTTTCTGCACAAACGCGATTCTGCGAAGCAATGGGAACACTTGTGCTTCCCAGGCACAGAGAAGGTGCTAGCAGGGAATTCTCTGCCTGCTTTTCCCCAGTGCTCTGCAAGCTCTCCAGGGCAACATAAAATGTGGGGCTCTGTGCTTTCTTTCCTTCTGAACAAGTGTTAGTGTTTTCTGCACAAACGCGATTCTGCGAAGCAATGTGAACACTTGTGCTTCCCAGGCACAGAGAAGGTGCTAGCAGGGAATTCTCTGCCTGCCTTTCCCCAGTGCTCTGCAAGCTCTCCAGGGCAACATAAAATGTGGGGCTCTGTGCTTTCTTTCCTTCTGGACAAGTGTTAGTGTTTTCTGCACAAACGCGATTCTGCGAAGCAATGTGAACACTTGTGCTTCCCAGGCACAGAGAAGGTGCTAGCAGGGAATTCTCTGCCTGCTTTTCCCCAGTGCTCTGCAAGCTCTCCAGGGCAACATAAAATGTGGGGCTCTGTGCTTTCTTTCCTTCTGAACAAGTGTTAGTGTTTTCTGCACAAACGTGATTCTGCGAAGCAATGTGAACACTTGTGCTTCCCAGGCACAGAGAAGGTGCTAGCAGGGAATTCTCTGCCTGCTTTTCCCCAGTGCTCTGCAAGCTCTCCAGGGCAACATAAAATGTGGGGCTCTGTGCTTTCTTTCCTTCTGAACAAGTGTTAGTGTTTTCTGCACAAACGCGATTCTGCGAAGCAATGTGAACACTTCTCCTTCCCAGGCACAGAGAAGGTGCTAGCAGGGAATTCTCTGCCTGCCTTTCCCCAGTGCTCTGCAAGCTCTCCAGGGCAACATAAAATGTGGGGCTCTGTGCTTTCTTTCCTTCTGAACAATTGTTAGTGTTTTCTGCACAAACGCGATTCTGCGAAGCAATGTGAACACTTGTGCTTCCCAGGCACAGAGAAGGTGCTAGCAGGGAATTCTCTGCCTGCTTTTCCCCAGTGCTTGCAAGCTCTCCAGGGCAACATAAAATGTGGGGCTCTGTGCTTTCTTTCCTTCTGGACAAGTGTTAGTGTTTTCTGCACAAACGCGATTCTGCGAAGCAATGTGAACACTTGTGCTTCCCAGGCACAGAGAAGGTGCTAGCAGGGAATTCTCTGCCTGCCTTTCCCCAGTGCTCTGCAAGCTCTCCAGGGCAACATAAAATGTGGGGCTCTGTGCTTTCTTTCCTTCTGAACAAGTGTTAGTGTTTTCTGCACAAACGCGATTCTGCGAAGCAATGTGAACACTTGTGCTTCCCAGGCACAGAGAAGGTGCTAGCAGGGAATTCTCTGCCTGCCTTTCCCCAGTGCTCTGCAAGCTCTCCAGGGCAACATAAAATGTGGGGCTCTGTGCTTTCTTTCCTTCTGAACAAGTGTTAGTGTTTTCTGCACAAACGCGATTCTGCGAAGCAATGTGAACACTTGTGCTTCCCAGGCACAGAGAAGGTGCTAGCAGGGAATTCTCTGCCTGCTTTTCCCCAGTGCTCTGCAAGCTCTCCAGGGCAACATAAAATGTGGGGCTCTGTGCTTTCTTTCCTTCTGAACAAGTGTTAGTGTTTTCTGCACAAACGCGATTCTGCGAAGCAATGTGAACACTTGTGCTTCCCAGGCACAGAGAAGGTGCTAGCAGGGAATTCTCTGCCTGCTTTTCCCCAGTGCTCTGCAAGCTCTCCAGGGCAACATAAAATGTGGGGCTCTGTGCTTTCTTTCCTTCTGAACAAGTGTTAGTGTTTTCTGCACAAACGCGATTCTGCGAAGCAATGTGAACACTTCTCCTTCCCAGGCACAGAGAAGGTGCTAGCAGGGAATTCTCTGCCTGCCTTTCCCCAGTGCTCTGCAAGCTCTCCAGGGCAACATAAAATCTGGGGCTCTGTGCTTTCTTTCCTTCTGGACAAGTGTTAGTGTTTTCTGCACAAACGCGATTCTGCGAAGCAATGTGAACACTTGTGCTTCCCAGGCACAGAGAAGGTGCTAGCAGGGAATTCTCTGCCTGCCTTTCCCCAGTGCTCTGCAAGCTCTCCAGGGCAACATAAAATGTGGGGCTCTGTGCTTTCTTTCCTTCTGAACAAGTGTTAGTGTTTTCTGCACAAACGCGATTCTGCGAAGCAATGTGAACACTTGTGCTTCCCAGGCACAGAGAAGGTGCTAGCAGGGAATTCTCTGCCTGCCTTTCCCCAGTGCTCTGCAAGCTCTCCAGGGCAACATAAAATGTGGGGCTCTGTGCTTTCTTTCCTTCTGAACAAGTGTTAGTGTTTTCTGCACAAACGCGATTCTGCGAAGCAATGGGAACACTTGTGCTTCCCAGGCACAGAGAAGGTGCTAGCAGGGAATTCTCTGCCTGCTTTTCCCCAGTGCTCTGCAAGCTCTCCAGGGCAACATAAAATGTGGGGCTCTGTGCTTTCTTTCCTTCTGAACAAGTGTTAGTGTTTTCTGCACAAACGCGATTCTGCGAAGCAATGTGAACACTTCTCCTTCCCAGGCACAGAGAAGGTGCTAGCAGGGAATTCTCTGCCTGCTTTTCCCCAGTGCTCTGCAAGCTCTCCAGGGCAACATAAAATCTGGGGCTCTGTGCTTTCTTTCCTTCTGGACAAGTGTTAGTGTTTTCTGCACAAACGCGATTCTGCGAAGCAATGTGAGCACTTGTGCTTCCCAGGCACAGAGAAGGTGCTAGCAGGGAATTCTCTGCCTGCCTTTCCCCAGTGCTCTGCAAGCTCTCCAGGGCAACATAAAATCTGGGGCTCTGTGCTTTCTTTCCTTCTGAACAAGTGTTAGTGTTTTCTGCACAAACGCGATTCTGCGAAGCAATGTGAACACTTCTCCTTCCCAGGCACAGAGAAGGTGCTAGCAGGGAATTCTCTGCCTGCCTTTCCCCAGTGCTCTGCAAGCTCTCCAGGGCAACATAAAATCTGGGGCTCTGTGCTTTCTTTCCTTCTGGACAAGTGTTAGTGTTTTCTGCACAAACGCGATTCTGCGAAGCAATGTGAACACTTCTCCTTCCCAGGCACAGAGAAGGTGCTAGCAGGGAATTCTCTGCCTGCCTTTCCCCAGTGCTCTGCAAGCTCTCCAGGGCAACATAAAATGTGGGGCTCTGTGCTTTCTTTCCTTCTGAACAAGTGTTAGTGTTTTCTGCACAAACGCGATTCTGCGAAGCAATGTGAACACTTGTGCTTCCCAGGCACAGAGAAGGTGCTAGCAGGGAATTCTCTGCCTGCCTTTCCCCAGTGCTCTGCAAGCTCTCCAGGGCAACATAAAATGTGGGGCTCTGTGCTTTCTTTCCTTCTGAACAAGTGTTAGTGTTTTCTGCACAAACGCGATTCTGCGAAGCAATGTGAACACTTCTCCTTCCCAGGCACAGAGAAGGTGCTAGCAGGGAATTCTCTGCCTGCCTTTCCCCAGTGCTCTGCAAGCTCTCCAGGGCAACATAAAATGTGGGGCTCTGTGCTTTCTTTCCTTCTGAACAAGTGTTAGTGTTTTCTGCACAAACGCGATTCTGCGAAGCAATGTGAACACTTGTGCTTCCCAGGCACAGAGAAGGTGCTAGCAGGGAATTCTCTGCCTGCTTTTCCCCAGTGCTCTGCAAGCTCTCCAGGGCAACATAAAATCTGGGGCTCTGTGCTTTCTTTCCTTCTGAACAAGTGTTAGTGTTTTCTGCACAAACGCGATTCTGCGAAGCAATGGGAACACTTCTGCTTCCCAGGCACAGAGAAGGTGCTAGCAGGGAATTCTCTGCCTGTCTTTCCCCAGTGCTCTGCAAGCTCTCCAGGGCAACATAAAATCTGGGGCTCTGGGCTTTCTTTCCTTCTGAACAAGTGTTAGTGTTTTCTGCACAAACGCGATTCTGAGAAGCAATGTGAACACTTGTGCTTCCCAGGCACAGAGAAGGTGCTAGCAGGGAATTCTCTGCCTGCCTTTCCCCAGTGCTCTGCAAGCTCTCCAGGGCAACATAAAATGTGGGGCTCTGTGCTTTCTTTCCTTCTGAACAAGTGTTAGTGTTTTCTGCACAAACGCGATTCTGCGAAGCAATGTGAACACTTGTGCTTCCCAGGCACAGAGAAGGTGCTAGCAGGGAATTCTCTGCCTGCTTTTCCCCAGTGCTCTGCAAGCTCTCCAGGGCAACATAAAATGTGGGGCTCTGTGCTTTCTTTCCTTCTGGACAAGTGTTAGTGTTTTCTGCACAAACGCGATTCTGCGAAGCAATGTGAGCACTTCTCCTTCCCAGGCACAGAGAAGGTGCTAGCAGGGAATTCTCTGCCTGCCTTTCCCCAGTGCTCTGCAAGCTCTCCAGGGCAACATAAAATCTGGGGCTCTGTGCTTTCTTTCCTTCTGAACAAGTGTTAGTGTTTTCTGCACAAACGCGATTCTGCGAACCAATGTGAACACTTGTGCTTCCCAGGCACAGAGAAGGTGCTAGCAGGGAATTCTCTGCCTGCCTTTCCCCAGTGCTCTGCAAGCTCTCCAGGGCAACATAAAATGTGGGGCTCTGTGCTTTCTTTCCTTCTGAACAAGTGTTAGTGTTTTCTGCACAAACGCGATTCTGCGAAGCAATGGGAACACTTCTCCTTCCCAGGCACAGAGAAGGTGCTAGCAGGGAATTCTCTGCCTGCCTTTCCCCAGTGCTCTGCAAGCTCTCCAGGGCAACATAAAATGTGGGGCTCTGTGCTTTCTTTCCTTCTGAACAAGTGTTAGTGTTTTCTGCACAAACGCGATTCTGCGAAGCAATGTGAACACTTCTCCTTCCCAGGCACAGAGAAGGTGCTAGCAGGGAATTCTCTTCCTGCTTTTCCCCAGTGCTCTGCAAGCTCTCCAGGGCAACATAAAATCTGGGGCTCTGTGCTTTCTTTCCTTCTGAACAAGTGTTAGTGTTTTCTGCACAAACGCGATTCTGCGAAGCAATGGGAACACTTGTGCTTCCCAGGCACAGAGAAGGTGCTAGCAGGGAATTCTCTGCCTGCTTTTCCCCAGTGCTCTGCAAGCTCTCCAGGGCAACATAAAATCTGGGGCTCTGTGCTTTCTTTCCTTCTGAACAAGTGTTAGTGTTTTCTGCACAAACGCGATTCTGCGAAGCAATGGGAACACTTGTGCTTCCCAGGCACAGAGAAGGTGCTAGCAGGGAATTCTCTGCCTGTCTTTCCCCAGTGCTCTGCAAGCTCTCCAGGGCAACATAAAATCTGGGGCTCTGGGCTTTCTTTCCTTCTGAACAAGTGTTAGTGTTTTCTGCACAAACGCGATTCTGAGAAGCAATGTGAACACTTGTGCTTCCCAGGCACAGAGAAGGTGCTAGCAGGGAATTCTCTGCCTGCCTTTCCCCAGTGCTCTGCAAGCTCTCCAGGGCAACATAAAATGTGGGGCTCTGTGCTTTCTTTCCTTCTGAACAAGTGTTAGTGTTTTCTGCACAAACGCGATTCTGCGAAGCAATGGGAACACTTGTGCTTCCCAGGCACAGAGAAGGTGTTAGCAGGGAATTCTCTGCCTGCTTTTCCCCAGTGCTCTGCAAGCTCTCCAGGGCAACATAAAATGTGGGGCTCTGTGCTTTCTTTCCTTCTGAACAAGTGTTAGTGTTTTCTGCACAAACGCGATTCTGCGAAGCAATGTGAACACTTGTGCTTCCCAGGCACAGAGAAGGTGCTAGCAGGGAATTCTCTGCCTGCTTTTCCCCAGTGCTCTGCAAGCTCTCCAGGGCAACATAAAATGTGGGGCTCTGTGCTTTCTTTCCTTCTGAACAAGTGTTAGTGTTTTCTGCACAAACGCGATTCTGCGAAGCAATGTGAACACTTCTCCTTCCCAGGCACAGAGAAGGTGCTAGCAGGGAATTCTCTTCCTGCTTTTCCCCAGTGCTCTGCAAGCTCTCCAGGGCAACATAAAATCTGGGGCTCTGTGCTTTCTTTCCTTCTGAACAAGTGTTAGTGTTTTCTGCACAAACGCGATTCTGCGAAGCAATGGGAACACTTGTGCTTCCCAGGCACAGAGAAGGTGCTAGCAGGGAATTCTCTGCCTGCCTTTCCCCAGTGCTCTGCAAGCTCTCCAGGGCAACATAAAATCTGGGGCTCTGTGCTTTCTTTCCTTCTGAACAAGTGTTAGTGTTTTCTGCACAAACACGATTCTGCGAAGCAATGTGAACACTTGTGCTTCCCAGGCACAGAGAAGGTGCTAGCAGGGAATTCTCTGCCTGCCTTTCCCCAGTGCTCTGCAAGCTCTCCAGGGCAACATAAAATGTGGGGCTCTGTGCTTTCTTTCCTTCTGAACAAGTGTTAGTGTTTTCTGCACAAACGCGATTCTGCGAAGCAATGGGAACACTTGTGCTTCCCAGGCACAGAGAAGGTGCTAGCAGGGAATTCTCTGCCTGCTTTTCCCCAGTGCTCTGCAAGCTCTCCAGGGCAACATAAAATGTGGGGCTCTGTGCTTTCTTTCCTTCTGAACAAGTGTTAGTGTTTTCTGCACAAACGCGATTCTGCGAAGCAATGTGAACACTTGTGCTTCCCAGGCACAGAGAAGGTGCTAGCAGGGAATTCTCTGCCTGCCTTTCCCCAGTGCTCTGCAAGCTCTCCAGGGCAACATAAAATGTGGGGCTCTGTGCTTTCTTTCCTTCTGGACAAGTGTTAGTGTTTTCTGCACAAACGCGATTCTGCGAAGCAATGTGAACACTTGTGCTTCCCAGGCACAGAGAAGGTGCTAGCAGGGAATTCTCTGCCTGCTTTTCCCCAGTGCTCTGCAAGCTCTCCAGGGCAACATAAAATGTGGGGCTCTGTGCTTTCTTTCCTTCTGAACAAGTGTTAGTGTTTTCTGCACAAACGTGATTCTGCGAAGCAATGTGAACACTTGTGCTTCCCAGGCACAGAGAAGGTGCTAGCAGGGAATTCTCTGCCTGCTTTTCCCCAGTGCTCTGCAAGCTCTCCAGGGCAACATAAAATGTGGGGCTCTGTGCTTTCTTTCCTTCTGAACAAGTGTTAGTGTTTTCTGCACAAACGTGATTCTGCGAAGCAATGTGAACACTTGTGCTTCCCAGGCACAGAGAAGGTGCTAGCAGGGAATTCTCTGCCTGCTTTTCCCCAGTGCTCTGCAAGCTCTCCAGGGCAACATAAAATGTGGGGCTCTGTGCTTTCTTTCCTTCTGAACAAGTGTTAGTGTTTTCTGCACAAACGCGATTCTGCGAAGCAATGTGAACACTTCTCCTTCCCAGGCACAGAGAAGGTGCTAGCAGGGAATTCTCTGCCTGCCTTTCCCCAGTGCTCTGCAAGCTCTCCAGGGCAACATAAAATGTGGGGCTCTGTGCTTTCTTTCCTTCTGAACAATTGTTAGTGTTTTCTGCACAAACGCGATTCTGCGAAGCAATGTGAACACTTGTGCTTCCCAGGCACAGAGAAGGTGCTAGCAGGGAATTCTCTGCCTGCTTTTCCCCAGTGCTTGCAAGCTCTCCAGGGCAACATAAAATGTGGGGCTCTGTGCTTTCTTTCCTTCTGGACAAGTGTTAGTGTTTTCTGCACAAACGCGATTCTGCGAAGCAATGTGAACACTTGTGCTTCCCAGGCACAGAGAAGGTGCTAGCAGGGAATTCTCTGCCTGCCTTTCCCCAGTGCTCTGCAAGCTCTCCAGGGCAACATAAAATGTGGGGCTCTGTGCTTTCTTTCCTTCTGAACAAGTGTTAGTGTTTTCTGCACAAACGCGATTCTGCGAAGCAATGTGAACACTTGTGCTTCCCAGGCACAGAGAAGGTGCTAGCAGGGAATTCTCTGCCTGCCTTTCCCCAGTGCTCTGCAAGCTCTCCAGGGCAACATAAAATGTGGGGCTCTGTGCTTTCTTTCCTTCTGAACAAGTGTTAGTGTTTTCTGCACAAACGCGATTCTGCGAAGCAATGTGAACACTTGTGCTTCCCAGGCACAGAGAAGGTGCTAGCAGGGAATTCTCTGCCTGCTTTTCCCCAGTGCTCTGCAAGCTCTCCAGGGCAACATAAAATGTGGGGCTCTGTGCTTTCTTTCCTTCTGAACAAGTGTTAGTGTTTTCTGCACAAACGCGATTCTGCGAAGCAATGTGAACACTTGTGCTTCCCAGGCACAGAGAAGGTGCTAGCAGGGAATTCTCTGCCTGCTTTTCCCCAGTGCTCTGCAAGCTCTCCAGGGCAACATAAAATGTGGGGCTCTGTGCTTTCTTTCCTTCTGAACAAGTGTTAGTGTTTTCTGCACAAACGCGATTCTGCGAAGCAATGTGAACACTTCTCCTTCCCAGGCACAGAGAAGGTGCTAGCAGGGAATTCTCTGCCTGCCTTTCCCCAGTGCTCTGCAAGCTCTCCAGGGCAACATAAAATCTGGGGCTCTGTGCTTTCTTTCCTTCTGGACAAGTGTTAGTGTTTTCTGCACAAACGCGATTCTGCGAAGCAATGTGAACACTTGTGCTTCCCAGGCACAGAGAAGGTGCTAGCAGGGAATTCTCTGCCTGCCTTTCCCCAGTGCTCTGCAAGCTCTCCAGGGCAACATAAAATGTGGGGCTCTGTGCTTTCTTTCCTTCTGAACAAGTGTTAGTGTTTTCTGCACAAACGCGATTCTGCGAAGCAATGTGAACACTTGTGCTTCCCAGGCACAGAGAAGGTGCTAGCAGGGAATTCTCTGCCTGCCTTTCCCCAGTGCTCTGCAAGCTCTCCAGGGCAACATAAAATCTGGGGCTCTGTGCTTTCTTTCCTTCTGAACAAGTGTTAGTGTTTTCTGCACAAACGCGATTCTGCGAAGCAATGGGAACACTTGTGCTTCCAGGCACAGAGAAGGTGCTAGCAGGGAATTCTCTGCCTGCTTTTCCCCAGTGCTCTGCAAGCTCTCCAGGGCAACATAAAATGTGGGGCTCTGTGCTTTCTTTCCTTCTGAACAAGTGTTAGTGTTTTCTGCACAAACGCGATTCTGCGAAGCAATGTGAACACTTCTCCTTCCCAGGCACAGAGAAGGTGCTAGCAGGGAATTCTCTGCCTGCTTTTCCCCAGTGCTCTGCAAGCTCTCCAGGGCAACATAAAATCTGGGGCTCTGTGCTTTCTTTCCTTCTGGACAAGTGTTAGTGTTTTCTGCACAAACGCGATTCTGCGAAGCAATGTGAGCACTTGTGCTTCCCAGGCACAGAGAAGGTGCTAGCAGGGAATTCTCTGCCTGCCTTTCCCCAGTGCTCTGCAAGCTCTCCAGGGCAACATAAAATCTGGGGCTCTGTGCTTTCTTTCCTTCTGAACAAGTGTTAGTGTTTTCTGCACAAACGCGATTCTGCGAAGCAATGTGAACACTTGTGCTTCCCAGGCACAGAGAAGGTGCTAGCAGGGAATTCTCTGCCTGCCTTTCCCCAGTGCTCTGCAAGCTCTCCAGGGCAACATAAAATCTGGGGCTCTGTGCTTTCTTTCCTTCTGGACAAGTGTTAGTGTTTTCTGCACAAACGCGATTCTGCGAAGCAATGTGAACACTTCTCCTTCCCAGGCACAGAGAAGGTGCTAGCAGGGAATTCTCTGCCTGCCTTTCCCCAGTGCTCTGCAAGCTCTCCAGGGCAACATAAAATGTGGGGCTCTGTGCTTTCTTTCCTTCTGAACAAGTGTTAGTGTTTTCTGCACAAACGCGATTCTGCGAAGCAATGTGAACACTTGTGCTTCCCAGGCACAGAGAAGGTGCTAGCAGGGAATTCTCTGCCTGCCTTTCCCCAGTGCTCTGCAAGCTCTCCAGGGCAACATAAAATGTGGGGCTCTGTGCTTTCTTTCCTTCTGAACAAGTGTTAGTGTTTTCTGCACAAACGCGATTCTGCGAAGCAATGTGAACACTTCTCCTTCCCAGGCACAGAGAAGGTGCTAGCAGGGAATTCTCTGCCTGCCTTTCCCCAGTGCTCTGCAAGCTCTCCAGGGCAACATAAAATGTGGGGCTCTGTGCTTTCTTTCCTTCTGAACAAGTGTTAGTGTTTTCTGCACAAACGCGATTCTGCGAAGCAATGTGAACACTTGTGCTTCCCAGGCACAGAGAAGGTGCTAGCAGGGAATTCTCTGCCTGCTTTTCCCCAGTGCTCTGCAAGCTCTCCAGGGCAACATAAAATCTGGGGCTCTGTGCTTTCTTTCCTTCTGAACAAGTGTTAGTGTTTTCTGCACAAACGCGATTCTGCGAAGCAATGGGAACACTTCTGCTTCCCAGGCACAGAGAAGGTGCTAGCAGGGAATTCTCTGCCTGTCTTTCCCCAGTGCTCTGCAAGCTCTCCAGGGCAACATAAAATCTGGGGCTCTGGGCTTTCTTTCCTTCTGAACAAGTGTTAGTGTTTTCTGCACAAACGCGATTCTGAGAAGCAATGTGAACACTTGTGCTTCCCAGGCACAGAGAAGGTGCTAGCAGGGAATTCTCTGCCTGCCTTTCCCCAGTGCTCTGCAAGCTCTCCAGGGCAACATAAAATGTGGGGCTCTGTGCTTTCTTTCCTTCTGAACAAGTGTTAGTGTTTTCTGCACAAACGCGATTCTGCGAAGCAATGTGAACACTTGTGCTTCCCAGGCACAGAGAAGGTGCTAGCAGGGAATTCTCTGCCTGCTTTTCCCCAGTGCTCTGCAAGCTCTCCAGGGCAACATAAAATGTGGGGCTCTGTGCTTTCTTTCCTTCTGGACAAGTGTTAGTGTTTTCTGCACAAACGCGATTCTGCGAAGCAATGTGAGCACTTGTGCTTCCCAGGCACAGAGAAGGTGCTAGCAGGGAATTCTCTGCCTGCCTTTCCCCAGTGCTCTGCAAGCTCTCCAGGGCAACATAAAATCTGGGGCTCTGTGCTTTCTTTCCTTCTGAACAAGTGTTAGTGTTTTCTGCACAAACGCGATTCTGCGAAGCAATGTGAACACTTGTGCTTCCCAGGCACAGAGAAGGTGCTAGCAGGGAATTCTCTGCCTGCCTTTCCCCAGTGCTCTGCAAGCTCTCCAGGGCAACATAAAATGTGGGGCTCTGTGCTTTCTTTCCTTCTGAACAAGTGTTAGTGTTTTCTGCACAAACGCGATTCTGCGAAGCAATGGGAACACTTCTCCTTCCCAGGCACAGAGAAGGTGCTAGCAGGGAATTCTCTGCCTGCCTTTCCCCAGTGCTCTGCAAGCTCTCCAGGGCAACATAAAATGTGGGGCTCTGTGCTTTCTTTCCTTCTGAACAAGTGTTAGTGTTTTCTGCACAAACGCGATTCTGCGAAGCAATGTGAACACTTCTCCTTCCCAGGCACAGAGAAGGTGCTAGCAGGGAATTCTCTTCCTGCTTTTCCCCAGTGCTCTGCAAGCTCTCCAGGGCAACATAAAATCTGGGGCTCTGTGCTTTCTTTCCTTCTGAACAAGTGTTAGTGTTTTCTGCACAAACGCGATTCTGCGAAGCAATGGGAACACTTGTGCTTCCCAGGCACAGAGAAGGTGCTAGCAGGGAATTCTCTGCCTGCTTTTCCCCAGTGCTCTGCAAGCTCTCCAGGGCAACATAAAATCTGGGGCTCTGTGCTTTCTTTCCTTCTGAACAAGTGTTAGTGTTTTCTGCACAAACGCGATTCTGCGAAGCAATGGGAACACTTGTGCTTCCCAGGCACAGAGAAGGTGCTAGCAGGGAATTCTCTGCCTGTCTTTCCCCAGTGCTCTGCAAGCTCTCCAGGGCAACATAAAATCTGGGGCTCTGGGCTTTCTTTCCTTCTGAACAAGTGTTAGTGTTTTCTGCACAAACGCGATTCTGAGAAGCAATGTGAACACTTGTGCTTCCCAGGCACAGAGAAGGTGCTAGCAGGGAATTCTCTGCCTGCCTTTCCCCAGTGCTCTGCAAGCTCTCCAGGGCAACATAAAATGTGGGGCTCTGTGCTTTCTTTCCTTCTGAACAAGTGTTAGTGTTTTCTGCACAAACGCGATTCTGCGAAGCAATGGGAACACTTGTGCTTCCCAGGCACAGAGAAGGTGTTAGCAGGGAATTCTCTGCCTGCTTTTCCCCAGTGCTCTGCAAGCTCTCCAGGGCAACATAAAATGTGGGGCTCTGTGCTTTCTTTCCTTCTGAACAAGTGTTAGTGTTTTCTGCACAAACGCGATTCTGCGAAGCAATGTGAACACTTGTGCTTCCCAGGCACAGAGAAGGTGCTAGCAGGGAATTCTCTGCCTGCTTTTCCCCAGTGCTCTGCAAGCTCTCCAGGGCAACATAAAATCTGGGGCTCTGTGCTTTCTTTCCTTCTGAACAAGTGTTAGTGTTTTCTGCACAAACGCGATTCTGCGAAGCAATGTGAACACTTCTCCTTCCCAGGCACAGAGAAGGTGCTAGCAGGGAATTCTCTTCCTGCTTTTCCCCAGTGCTCTGCAAGCTCTCCAGGGCAACATAAAATCTGGGGCTCTGTGCTTTCTTTCCTTCTGAACAAGTGTTAGTGTTTTCTGCACAAACGCGATTCTGCGAAGCAATGGGAACACTTGTGCTTCCCAGGCACAGAGAAGGTGCTAGCAGGGAATTCTCTGCCTGCCTTTCCCCAGTGCTCTGCAAGCTCTCCAGGGCAACATAAAATCTGGGGCTCTGTGCTTTCTTTCCTTCTGAACAAGTGTTAGTGTTTTCTGCACAAACACGATTCTGCGAAGCAATGTGAACACTTGTGCTTCCCAGGCACAGAGAAGGTGCTAGCAGGGAATTCTCTGCCTGCCTTTCCCCAGTGCTCTGCAAGCTCTCCAGGGCAACATAAAATGTGGGGCTCTGTGCTTTCTTTCCTTCTGAACAAGTGTTAGTGTTTTCTGCACAAACGCGATTCTGCGAAGCAATGGGAACACTTGTGCTTCCCAGGCACAGAGAAGGTGCTAGCAGGGAATTCTCTGCCTGCTTTTCCCCAGTGCTCTGCAAGCTCTCCAGGGCAACATAAAATGTGGGGCTCTGTGCTTTCTTTCCTTCTGAACAAGTGTTAGTGTTTTCTGCACAAACGCGATTCTGCGAAGCAATGTGAACACTTGTGCTTCCCAGGCACAGAGAAGGTGCTAGCAGGGAATTCTCTGCCTGCCTTTCCCCAGTGCTCTGCAAGCTCTCCAGGGCAACATAAAATGTGGGGCTCTGTGCTTTCTTTCCTTCTGGACAAGTGTTAGTGTTTTCTGCACAAACGCGATTCTGCGAAGCAATGTGAACACTTGTGCTTCCCAGGCACAGAGAAGGTGCTAGCAGGGAATTCTCTGCCTGCTTTTCCCCAGTGCTCTGCAAGCTCTCCAGGGCAACATAAAATGTGGGGCTCTGTGCTTTCTTTCCTTCTGAACAAGTGTTAGTGTTTTCTGCACAAACGTGATTCTGCGAAGCAATGTGAACACTTGTGCTTCCCAGGCACAGAGAAGGTGCTAGCAGGGAATTCTCTGCCTGCTTTTCCCCAGTGCTCTGCAAGCTCTCCAGGGCAACATAAAATGTGGGGCTCTGTGCTTTCTTTCCTTCTGAACAAGTGTTAGTGTTTTCTGCACAAACGCGATTCTGCGAAGCAATGTGAACACTTGTGCTTCCCAGGCACAGAGAAGGTGCTAGCAGGGAATTCTCTGCCTGCCTTTCCCCAGTGCTCTGCAAGCTCTCCAGGGCAACATAAAATGTGGGGCTCTGTGCTTTCTTTCCTTCTGAACAATTGTTAGTGTTTTCTGCACAAACGTGATTCTGCGAAGCAATGTGAACACTTGTGCTTCCCAGGCACAGAGAAGGTGCTAGCAGGGAATTCTCTGCCTGCTTTTCCCCAGTGCTTGCAAGCTCTCCAGGGCAACATAAAATGTGGGGCTCTGTGCTTTCTTTCCTTCTGGACAAGTGTTAGTGTTTTCTGCACAAACGCGATTCTGCGAAGCAATGTGAACACTTGTGCTTCCCAGGCACAGAGAAGGTGCTAGCAGGGAATTCTCTGCCTGCCTTTCCCCAGTGCTCTGCAAGCTCTCCAGGGCAACATAAAATGTGGGGCTCTGTGCTTTCTTTCCTTCTGAACAAGTGTTAGTGTTTTCTGCACAAACGCGATTCTGCGAAGCAATGTGAACACTTGTGCTTCCCAGGCACAGAGAAGGTGCTAGCAGGGAATTCTCTGCCTGCCTTTCCCCAGTGCTCTGCAAGCTCTCCAGGGCAACATAAAATGTGGGGCTCTGTGCTTTCTTTCCTTCTGAACAAGTGTTAGTGTTTTCTGCACAAACGCGATTCTGCGAAGCAATGTGAACACTTGTGCTTCCCAGGCACAGAGAAGGTGCTAGCAGGGAATTCTCTGCCTGCTTTTCCCCAGTGCTCTGCAAGCTCTCCAGGGCAACATAAAATGTGGGGCTCTGTGCTTTCTTTCCTTCTGAACAAGTGTTAGTGTTTTCTGCACAAACGCGATTCTGCGAAGCAATGTGAACACTTGTGCTTCCCAGGCACAGAGAAGGTGCTAGCAGGGAATTCTCTGCCTGCTTTTCCCCAGTGCTCTGCAAGCTCTCCAGGGCAACATAAAATGTGGGGCTCTGTGCTTTCTTTCCTTCTGAACAAGTGTTAGTGTTTTCTGCACAAACGCGATTCTGCGAAGCAATGTGAACACTTCTCCTTCCCAGGCACAGAGAAGGTGCTAGCAGGGAATTCTCTGCCTGCCTTTCCCCAGTGCTCTGCAAGCTCTCCAGGGCAACATAAAATCTGGGGCTCTGTGCTTTCTTTCCTTCTGGACAAGTGTTAGTGTTTTCTGCACAAACGCGATTCTGCGAAGCAATGTGAACACTTGTGCTTCCCAGGCACAGAGAAGGTGCTAGCAGGGAATTCTCTGCCTGCCTTTCCCCAGTGCTCTGCAAGCTCTCCAGGGCAACATAAAATGTGGGGCTCTGTGCTTTCTTTCCTTCTGAACAAGTGTTAGTGTTTTCTGCACAAACGCGATTCTGCGAAGCAATGTGAACACTTGTGCTTCCCAGGCACAGAGAAGGTGCTAGCAGGGAATTCTCTGCCTGCCTTTCCCCAGTGCTCTGCAAGCTCTCCAGGGCAACATAAAATGTGGGGCTCTGTGCTTTCTTTCCTTCTGAACAAGTGTTAGTGTTTTCTGCACAAACGCGATTCTGCGAAGCAATGGGAACACTTGTGCTTCCCAGGCACAGAGAAGGTGCTAGCAGGGAATTCTCTGCCTGCTTTTCCCCAGTGCTCTGCAAGCTCTCCAGGGCAACATAAAATGTGGGGCTCTGTGCTTTCTTTCCTTCTGAACAAGTGTTAGTGTTTTCTGCACAAACGCGATTCTGCGAAGCAATGTGAACACTTCTCCTTCCCAGGCACAGAGAAGGTGCTAGCAGGGAATTCTCTGCCTGCTTTTCCCCAGTGCTCTGCAAGCTCTCCAGGGCAACATAAAATCTGGGGCTCTGTGCTTTCTTTCCTTCTGGACAAGTGTTAGTGTTTTCTGCACAAACGCGATTCTGCGAAGCAATGTGAGCACTTGTGCTTCCCAGGCACAGAGAAGGTGCTAGCAGGGAATTCTCTGCCTGCCTTTCCCCAGTGCTCTGCAAGCTCTCCAGGGCAACATAAAATCTGGGGCTCTGTGCTTTCTTTCCTTCTGAACAAGTGTTAGTGTTTTCTGCACAAACGCGATTCTGCGAAGCAATGTGAACACTTGTGCTTCCCAGGCACAGAGAAGGTGCTAGCAGGGAATTCTCTGCCTGCCTTTCCCCAGTGCTCTGCAAGCTCTCCAGGGCAACATAAAATCTGGGGCTCTGTGCTTTCTTTCCTTCTGGACAAGTGTTAGTGTTTTCTGCACAAACGCGATTCTGCGAAGCAATGTGAACACTTCTCCTTCCCAGGCACAGAGAAGGTGCTAGCAGGGAATTCTCTGCCTGCCTTTCCCCAGTGCTCTGCAAGCTCTCCAGGGCAACATAAAATGTGGGGCTCTGTGCTTTCTTTCCTTCTGAACAAGTGTTAGTGTTTTCTGCACAAACGCGATTCTGCGAAGCAATGTGAACACTTGTGCTTCCCAGGCACAGAGAAGGTGCTAGCAGGGAATTCTCTGCCTGCCTTTCCCCAGTGCTCTGCAAGCTCTCCAGGGCAACATAAAATGTGGGGCTCTGTGCTTTCTTTCCTTCTGAACAAGTGTTAGTGTTTTCTGCACAAACGCGATTCTGCGAAGCAATGTGAACACTTGTGCTTCCCAGGCACAGAGAAGGTGCTAGCAGGGAATTCTCTGCCTGCCTTTCCCCAGTGCTCTGCAAGCTCTCCAGGGCAACATAAAATGTGGGGCTCTGTGCTTTCTTTCCTTCTGAACAAGTGTTAGTGTTTTCTGCACAAACGCGATTCTGCGAAGCAATGTGAACACTTGTGCTTCCCAGGCACAGAGAAGGTGCTAGCAGGGAATTCTCTGCCTGCTTTTCCCCAGTGCTCTGCAAGCTCTCCAGGGCAACATAAAATCTGGGGCTCTGTGCTTTCTTTCCTTCTGAACAAGTGTTAGTGTTTTCTGCACAAACGCGATTCTGCGAAGCAATGGGAACACTTCTGCTTCCCAGGCACAGAGAAGGTGCTAGCAGGGAATTCTCTGCCTGTCTTTCCCCAGTGCTCTGCAAGCTCTCCAGGGCAACATAAAATCTGGGGCTCTGGGCTTTCTTTCCTTCTGAACAAGTGTTAGTGTTTTCTGCACAAACGCGATTCTGAGAAGCAATGTGAACACTTGTGCTTCCCAGGCACAGAGAAGGTGCTAGCAGGGAATTCTCTGCCTGCCTTTCCCCAGTGCTCTGCAAGCTCTCCAGGGCAACATAAAATGTGGGGCTCTGTGCTTTCTTTCCTTCTGAACAAGTGTTAGTGTTTTCTGCACAAACGCGATTCTGCGAAGCAATGTGAACACTTGTGCTTCCCAGGCACAGAGAAGGTGCTAGCAGGGAATTCTCTGCCTGCTTTTCCCCAGTGCTCTGCAAGCTCTCCAGGGCAACATAAAATGTGGGGCTCTGTGCTTTCTTTCCTTCTGGACAAGTGTTAGTGTTTTCTGCACAAACGCGATTCTGCGAAGCAATGTGAGCACTTGTGCTTCCCAGGCACAGAGAAGGTGCTAGCAGGGAATTCTCTGCCTGCCTTTCCCCAGTGCTCTGCAAGCTCTCCAGGGCAACATAAAATCTGGGGCTCTGTGCTTTCTTTCCTTCTGAACAAGTGTTAGTGTTTTCTGCACAAACGCGATTCTGCGAACCAATGTGAACACTTGTGCTTCCCAGGCACAGAGAAGGTGCTAGCAGGGAATTCTCTGCCTGCCTTTCCCCAGTGCTCTGCAAGCTCTCCAGGGCAACATAAAATGTGGGGCTCTGTGCTTTCTTTCCTTCTGAACAAGTGTTAGTGTTTTCTGCACAAACGCGATTCTGCGAAGCAATGGGAACACTTCTCCTTCCCAGGCACAGAGAAGGTGCTAGCAGGGAATTCTCTGCCTGCCTTTCCCCAGTGCTCTGCAAGCTCTCCAGGGCAACATAAAATGTGGGGCTCTGTGCTTTCTTTCCTTCTGAACAAGTGTTAGTGTTTTCTGCACAAACGCGATTCTGCGAAGCAATGTGAACACTTCTCCTTCCCAGGCACAGAGAAGGTGCTAGCAGGGAATTCTCTTCCTGCTTTTCCCCAGTGCTCTGCAAGCTCTCCAGGGCAACATAAAATCTGGGGCTCTGTGCTTTCTTTCCTTCTGAACAAGTGTTAGTGTTTTCTGCACAAACGCGATTCTGCGAAGCAATGGGAACACTTGTGCTTCCCAGGCACAGAGAAGGTGCTAGCAGGGAATTCTCTGCCTGCTTTTCCCCAGTGCTCTGCAAGCTCTCCAGGGCAACATAAAATCTGGGGCTCTGTGCTTTCTTTCCTTCTGAACAAGTGTTAGTGTTTTCTGCACAAACGCGATTCTGCGAAGCAATGGGAACACTTGTGCTTCCCAGGCACAGAGAAGGTGCTAGCAGGGAATTCTCTGCCTGTCTTTCCCCAGTGCTCTGCAAGCTCTCCAGGGCAACATAAAATCTGGGGCTCTGGGCTTTCTTTCCTTCTGAACAAGTGTTAGTGTTTTCTGCACAAACGCGATTCTGAGAAGCAATGTGAACACTTGTGCTTCCCAGGCACAGAGAAGGTGCTAGCAGGGAATTCTCTGCCTGCCTTTCCCCAGTGCTCTGCAAGCTCTCCAGGGCAACATAAAATGTGGGGCTCTGTGCTTTCTTTCCTTCTGAACAAGTGTTAGTGTTTTCTGCACAAACGCGATTCTGCGAAGCAATGGGAACACTTGTGCTTCCCAGGCACAGAGAAGGTGTTAGCAGGGAATTCTCTGCCTGCTTTTCCCCAGTGCTCTGCAAGCTCTCCAGGGCAACATAAAATGTGGGGCTCTGTGCTTTCTTTCCTTCTGAACAAGTGTTAGTGTTTTCTGCACAAACGCGATTCTGCGAAGCAATGTGAACACTTGTGCTTCCCAGGCACAGAGAAGGTGCTAGCAGGGAATTCTCTGCCTGCTTTTCCCCAGTGCTCTGCAAGCTCTCCAGGGCAACATAAAATGTGGGGCTCTGTGCTTTCTTTCCTTCTGAACAAGTGTTAGTGTTTTCTGCACAAACGCGATTCTGCGAAGCAATGTGAACACTTCTCCTTCCCAGGCACAGAGAAGGTGCTAGCAGGGAATTCTCTTCCTGCTTTTCCCCAGTGCTCTGCAAGCTCTCCAGGGCAACATAAAATCTGGGGCTCTGTGCTTTCTTTCCTTCTGAACAAGTGTTAGTGTTTTCTGCACAAACGCGATTCTGCGAAGCAATGGGAACACTTGTGCTTCCCAGGCACAGAGAAGGTGCTAGCAGGGAATTCTCTGCCTGCTTTTCCCCAGTGCTCTGCAAGCTCTCCAGGGCAACATAAAATCTGGGGCTCTGTGCTTTCTTTCCTTCTGAACAAGTGTTAGTGTTTTCTGCACAAACGCGATTCTGCGAAGCAATGTGAACACTTGTGCTTCCCAGGCACAGAGAAGGTGCTAGCAGGGAATTCTCTGCCTGCCTTTCCCCAGTGCTCTGCAAGCTCTCCAGGGCAACATAAAATCTGGGGCTCTGGGTTTTCTTTCCTTCTGAACAAGTGTTAGTGTTTTCTGCACAAACACGATTCTGCGAAGCAATGTGAACACTTGTGCTTCCCAGGCACAGAGAAGGTGCTAGCAGGGAATTCTCTGCCTGCCTTTCCCCAGTGCTCTGCAAGCTCTCCAGGGCAACATAAAATGTGGGGCTCTGTGCTTTCTTTCCTTCTGAACAAGTGTTAGTGTTTTCTGCACAAACGCGATTCTGAGAAGCAATGTGAACACTTGTGCTTCCCAGGCACAGAGAAGGTGCTAGCAGGGAATTCTCTGCCTGCCTTTCCCCAGTGCTCTGCATGCTCTGCAGGGCAACATAAAATGTGGGGCTCTGTGCTTTCTTTCCTTCTGAACAAGTGTTAGTGTTTTCTGCACAAACGCGATTCTGCGAAGCAATGTGAACACTTGTGCTTCCCAGGCACAGAGAAGGTGCTAGCAGGGAATTCTCTGCCTGCCTTTCCCCAGTGCTCTGCAAGCTCTCCAGGGCAACATAAAATGTGGGGCTCTGTGCTTTCTTTCCTTCTGAACAAGTGTTAGTGTTTTCTGCACAAACGCGATTCTGCGAAGCAATGGGAACACTTCTGCTTCCCAGGCACAGAGAAGGTGCTAGCAGGGAATTCTCTGCCTGTCTTTCCCCAGTGCTCTGCAAGCTCTCCAGGGCAACATAAAATCTGGGGCTCTGGGCTTTCTTTCCTTCTGAACAAGTGTTAGTGTTTTCTGCACAAACGCGATTCTGAGAAGCAATGTGAACACTTGTGCTTCCCAGGCACAGAGAAGGTGCTAGCAGGGAATTCTCTGCCTGCCTTTCCCCAGTGCTCTGCAAGCTCTCCAGGGCAACATAAAATGTGGGGCTCTGTGCTTTCTTTCCTTCTGAACAAGTGTTAGTGTTTTCTGCACAAACGCGATTCTGCGAAGCAATGGGAACACTTGTGCTTCCCAGGCACAGAGAAGGTGTTAGCAGGGAATTCTCTGCCTGCTTTTCCCCAGTGCTCTGCAAGCTCTCCAGGGCAACATAAAATGTGGGGCTCTGTGCTTTCTTTCCTTCTGAACAAGTGTTAGTGTTTTCTGCACAAACGCGATTCTGCGAAGCAATGTGAACACTTGTGCTTCCCAGGCACAGAGAAGGTGCTAGCAGGGAATTCTCTGCCTGCTTTTCCCCAGTGCTCTGCAAGCTCTCCAGGGCAACATAAAATGTGGGGCTCTGTGCTTTCTTTCCTTCTGGACAAGTGTTAGTGTTTTCTGCACAAACGCGATTCTGCGAAGCAATGTGAGCACTTGTGCTTCCCAGGCACAGAGAAGGTGCTAGCAGGGAATTCTCTGCCTGCCTTTCCCCAGTGCTCTGCAAGCTCTCCAGGGCAACATAAAATCTGGGGCTCTGTGCTTTCTTTCCTTCTGAACAAGTGTTAGTGTTTTCTGCACAAACGCGATTCTGCGAAGCAATGTGAACACTTGTGCTTCCCAGGCACAGAGAAGGTGCTAGCAGGGAATTCTCTGCCTGCCTTTCCCCAGTGCTCTGCAAGCTCTCCAGGGCAACATAAAATGTGGGGCTCTGTGCTTTCTTTCCTTCTGAACAAGTGTTAGTGTTTTCTGCACAAACGCGATTCTGCGAAGCAATGGGAACACTTCTCCTTCCCAGGCACAGAGAAGGTGCTAGCAGGGAATTCTCTGCCTGCCTTTCCCCAGTGCTCTGCAAGCTCTCCAGGGCAACATAAAATGTGGGGCTCTGTGCTTTCTTTCCTTCTGAACAAGTGTTAGTGTTTTCTGCACAAACGCGATTCTGCGAAGCAATGTGAACACTTCTCCTTCCCAGGCACAGAGAAGGTGCTAGCAGGGAATTCTCTTCCTGCTTTTCCCCAGTGCTCTGCAAGCTCTCCAGGGCAACATAAAATCTGGGGCTCTGTGCTTTCTTTCCTTCTGAACAAGTGTTAGTGTTTTCTGCACAAACGCGATTCTGCGAAGCAATGGGAACACTTGTGCTTCCCAGGCACAGAGAAGGTGCTAGCAGGGAATTCTCTGCCTGCTTTTCCCCAGTGCTCTGCAAGCTCTCCAGGGCAACATAAAATGTGGGGCTCTGTGCTTTCTTTCCTTCTGAACAAGTGTTAGTGTTTTCTGCACAAACGCGATTCTGCGAAGCAATGGGAACACTTCTGCTTCCCAGGCACAGAGAAGGTGCTAGCAGGGAATTCTCTGCCTGTCTTTCCCCAGTGCTCTGCAAGCTCTCCAGGGCAACATAAAATCTGGGGCTCTGGGCTTTCTTTCCTTCTGAACAAGTGTTAGTGTTTTCTGCACAAACGCGATTCTGAGAAGCAATGTGAACACTTGTGCTTCCCAGGCACAGAGAAGGTGCTAGCAGGGAATTCTCTGCCTGCCTTTCCCCAGTGCTCTGCAAGCTCTCCAGGGCAACATAAAATGTGGGGCTCTGTGCTTTCTTTCCTTCTGAACAAGTGTTAGTGTTTTCTGCACAAACGCGATTCTGCGAAGCAATGGGAACACTTGTGCTTCCCAGGCACAGAGAAGGTGTTAGCAGGGAATTCTCTGCCTGCTTTTCCCCAGTGCTCTGCAAGCTCTCCAGGGCAACATAAAATGTGGGGCTCTGTGCTTTCTTTCCTTCTGAACAAGTGTTAGTGTTTTCTGCACAAACGCGATTCTGCGAAGCAATGTGAACACTTGTGCTTCCCAGGCACAGAGAAGGTGCTAGCAGGGAATTCTCTGCCTGCTTTTCCCCAGTGCTCTGCAAGCTCTCCAGGGCAACATAAAATGTGGGGCTCTGTGCTTTCTTTCCTTCTGGACAAGTGTTAGTGTTTTCTGCACAAACGCGATTCTGCGAAGCAATGTGAGCACTTGTGCTTCCCAGGCACAGAGAAGGTGCTAGCAGGGAATTCTCTGCCTGCCTTTCCCCAGTGCTCTGCAAGCTCTCCAGGGCAACATAAAATGTGGGGCTCTGTGCTTTCTTTCCTTCTGAACAAGTGTTAGTGTTTTCTGCACAAACGCGATTCTGCGAAGCAATGTGAACACTTGTGCTTCCCAGGCACAGAGAAGGTGCTAGCAGGGAATTCTCTGCCTGCCTTTCCCCAGTGCTCTGCAAGCTCTCCAGGGCAACATAAAATGTGGGGCTCTGTGCTTTCTTTCCTTCTGAACAAGTGTTAGTGTTTTCTGCACAAACGCGATTCTGCGAAGCAATGGGAACACTTCTCCTTCCCAGGCACAGAGAAGGTGCTAGCAGGGAATTCTCTGCCTGCCTTTCCCCAGTGCTCTGCAAGCTCTCCAGGGCAACATAAAATCTGGGGCTCTGTGCTTTCTTTCCTTCTGAACAAGTGTTAGTGTTTTCTGCACAAACGCGATTCTGCGAAGCAATGTGAACACTTCTCCTTCCCAGGCACAGAGAAGGTGCTAGCAGGGAATTCTCTTCCTGCTTTTCCCCAGTGCTCTGCAAGCTCTCCAGGGCAACATAAAATGTGGGGCTCTGTGCTTTCTTTCCTTCTGAACAAGTGTTAGTGTTTTCTGCACAAACGCGATTCTGCGAAGCAATGTGAACACTTGTGCTTCCCAGGCACAGAGAAGGTGCTAGCAGGGAATTCTCTGCCTGCTTTTCCCCAGTGCTCTGCAAGCTCTCCAGGGCAACATAAAATGTGGGGCTCTGTGCTTTCTTTCCTTCTGGACAAGTGTTAGTGTTTTCTGCACAAACGCGATTCTGCGAAGCAATGTGAGCACTTGTGCTTCCCAGGCACAGAGAAGGTGCTAGCAGGGAATTCTCTGCCTGCCTTTCCCCAGTGCTCTGCAAGCTCTCCAGGGCAACATAAAATCTGGGGCTCTGTGCTTTCTTTCCTTCTGAACAAGTGTTAGTGTTTTCTGCACAAACGCGATTCTGCGAACCAATGTGAACACTTGTGCTTCCCAGGCACAGAGAAGGTGCTAGCAGGGAATTCTCTGCCTGCCTTTCCCCAGTGCTCTGCAAGCTCTCCAGGGCAACATAAAATGTGGGGCTCTGTGCTTTCTTTCCTTCTGAACAAGTGTTAGTGTTTTCTGCACAAACGCGATTCTGCGAAGCAATGGGAACACTTCTCCTTCCCAGGCACAGAGAAGGTGCTAGCAGGGAATTCTCTGCCTGCCTTTCCCCAGTGCTCTGCAAGCTCTCCAGGGCAACATAAAATGTGGGGCTCTGTGCTTTCTTTCCTTCTGAACAAGTGTTAGTGTTTTCTGCACAAACGCGATTCTGCGAAGCAATGTGAACACTTCTCCTTCCCAGGCACAGAGAAGGTGCTAGCAGGGAATTCTCTTCCTGCTTTTCCCCAGTGCTCTGCAAGCTCTCCAGGGCAACATAAAATCTGGGGCTCTGTGCTTTCTTTCCTTCTGAACAAGTGTTAGTGTTTTCTGCACAAACGCGATTCTGCGAAGCAATGGGAACACTTGTGCTTCCCAGGCACAGAGAAGGTGCTAGCAGGGAATTCTCTGCCTGCTTTTCCCCAGTGCTCTGCAAGCTCTCCAGGGCAACATAAAATCTGGGGCTCTGTGCTTTCTTTCCTTCTGAACAAGTGTTAGTGTTTTCTGCACAAACGCGATTCTGCGAAGCAATGGGAACACTTGTGCTTCCCAGGCACAGAGAAGGTGCTAGCAGGGAATTCTCTGCCTGTCTTTCCCCAGTGCTCTGCAAGCTCTCCAGGGCAACATAAAATCTGGGGCTCTGGGCTTTCTTTCCTTCTGAACAAGTGTTAGTGTTTTCTGCACAAACGCGATTCTGAGAAGCAATGTGAACACTTGTGCTTCCCAGGCACAGAGAAGGTGCTAGCAGGGAATTCTCTGCCTGCCTTTCCCCAGTGCTCTGCAAGCTCTCCAGGGCAACATAAAATGTGGGGCTCTGTGCTTTCTTTCCTTCTGAACAAGTGTTAGTGTTTTCTGCACAAACGCGATTCTGCGAAGCAATGGGAACACTTGTGCTTCCCAGGCACAGAGAAGGTGTTAGCAGGGAATTCTCTGCCTGCTTTTCCCCAGTGCTCTGCAAGCTCTCCAGGGCAACATAAAATGTGGGGCTCTGTGCTTTCTTTCCTTCTGAACAAGTGTTAGTGTTTTCTGCACAAACGCGATTCTGCGAAGCAATGTGAACACTTGTGCTTCCCAGGCACAGAGAAGGTGCTAGCAGGGAATTCTCTGCCTGCTTTTCCCCAGTGCTCTGCAAGCTCTCCAGGGCAACATAAAATGTGGGGCTCTGTGCTTTCTTTCCTTCTGAACAAGTGTTAGTGTTTTCTGCACAAACGCGATTCTGCGAAGCAATGTGAACACTTCTCCTTCCCAGGCACAGAGAAGGTGCTAGCAGGGAATTCTCTTCCTGCTTTTCCCCAGTGCTCTGCAAGCTCTCCAGGGCAACATAAAATCTGGGGCTCTGTGCTTTCTTTCCTTCTGAACAAGTGTTAGTGTTTTCTGCACAAACGCGATTCTGCGAAGCAATGGGAACACTTGTGCTTCCCAGGCACAGAGAAGGTGCTAGCAGGGAATTCTCTGCCTGCTTTTCCCCAGTGCTCTGCAAGCTCTCCAGGGCAACATAAAATCTGGGGCTCTGTGCTTTCTTTCCTTCTGAACAAGTGTTAGTGTTTTCTGCACAAACGCGATTCTGCGAAGCAATGTGAACACTTGTGCTTCCCAGGCACAGAGAAGGTGCTAGCAGGGAATTCTCTGCCTGCCTTTCCCCAGTGCTCTGCAAGCTCTCCAGGGCAACATAAAATCTGGGGCTCTGGGTTTTCTTTCCTTCTGAACAAGTGTTAGTGTTTTCTGCACAAACACGATTCTGCGAAGCAATGTGAACACTTGTGCTTCCCAGGCACAGAGAAGGTGCTAGCAGGGAATTCTCTGCCTGCCTTTCCCCAGTGCTCTGCAAGCTCTCCAGGGCAACATAAAATGTGGGGCTCTGTGCTTTCTTTCCTTCTGAACAAGTGTTAGTGTTTTCTGCACAAACGCGATTCTGAGAAGCAATGTGAACACTTGTGCTTCCCAGGCACAGAGAAGGTGCTAGCAGGGAATTCTCTGCCTGCCTTTCCCCAGTGCTCTGCATGCTCTGCAGGGCAACATAAAATGTGGGGCTCTGTGCTTTCTTTCCTTCTGAACAAGTGTTAGTGTTTTCTGCACAAACGCGATTCTGCGAAGCAATGTGAACACTTGTGCTTCCCAGGCACAGAGAAGGTGCTAGCAGGGAATTCTCTGCCTGCCTTTCCCCAGTGCTCTGCAAGCTCTCCAGGGCAACATAAAATGTGGGGCTCTGTGCTTTCTTTCCTTCTGAACAAGTGTTAGTGTTTTCTGCACAAACGCGATTCTGCGAAGCAATGGGAACACTTCTGCTTCCCAGGCACAGAGAAGGTGCTAGCAGGGAATTCTCTGCCTGTCTTTCCCCAGTGCTCTGCAAGCTCTCCAGGGCAACATAAAATCTGGGGCTCTGGGCTTTCTTTCCTTCTGAACAAGTGTTAGTGTTTTCTGCACAAACGCGATTCTGAGAAGCAATGTGAACACTTGTGCTTCCCAGGCACAGAGAAGGTGCTAGCAGGGAATTCTCTGCCTGCCTTTCCCCAGTGCTCTGCAAGCTCTCCAGGGCAACATAAAATGTGGGGCTCTGTGCTTTCTTTCCTTCTGAACAAGTGTTAGTGTTTTCTGCACAAACGCGATTCTGCGAAGCAATGGGAACACTTGTGCTTCCCAGGCACAGAGAAGGTGTTAGCAGGGAATTCTCTGCCTGCTTTTCCCCAGTGCTCTGCAAGCTCTCCAGGGCAACATAAAATGTGGGGCTCTGTGCTTTCTTTCCTTCTGAACAAGTGTTAGTGTTTTCTGCACAAACGCGATTCTGCGAAGCAATGTGAACACTTGTGCTTCCCAGGCACAGAGAAGGTGCTAGCAGGGAATTCTCTGCCTGCTTTTCCCCAGTGCTCTGCAAGCTCTCCAGGGCAACATAAAATGTGGGGCTCTGTGCTTTCTTTCCTTCTGGACAAGTGTTAGTGTTTTCTGCACAAACGCGATTCTGCGAAGCAATGTGAACACTTGTGCTTCCCAGGCACAGAGAAGGTGCTAGCAGGGAATTCTCTGCCTGCCTTTCCCCAGTGCTCTGCAAGCTCTCCAGGGCAACATAAAATCTGGGGCTCTGTGCTTTCTTTCCTTCTGAACAAGTGTTAGTGTTTTCTGCACAAACGCGATTCTGCGAAGCAATGTGAACACTTGTGCTTCCCAGGCACAGAGAAGGTGCTAGCAGGGAATTCTCTGCCTGCCTTTCCCCAGTGCTCTGCAAGCTCTCCAGGGCAACATAAAATGTGGGGCTCTGTGCTTTCTTTCCTTCTGAACAAGTGTTAGTGTTTTCTGCACAAACGCGATTCTGCGAAGCAATGGGAACACTTCTCCTTCCCAGGCACAGAGAAGGTGCTAGCAGGGAATTCTCTGCCTGCCTTTCCCCAGTGCTCTGCAAGCTCTCCAGGGCAACATAAAATGTGGGGCTCTGTGCTTTCTTTCCTTCTGAACAAGTGTTAGTGTTTTCTGCACAAACGCGATTCTGCGAAGCAATGTGAACACTTCTCCTTCCCAGGCACAGAGAAGGTGCTAGCAGGGAATTCTCTTCCTGCTTTTCCCCAGTGCTCTGCAAGCTCTCCAGGGCAACATAAAATCTGGGGCTCTGTGCTTTCTTTCCTTCTGAACAAGTGTTAGTGTTTTCTGCACAAACGCGATTCTGCGAAGCAATGGGAACACTTGTGCTTCCCAGGCACAGAGAAGGTGCTAGCAGGGAATTCTCTGCCTGCTTTTCCCCAGTGCTCTGCAAGCTCTCCAGGGCAACATAAAATGTGGGGCTCTGTGCTTTCTTTCCTTCTGAACAAGTGTTAGTGTTTTCTGCACAAACGCGATTCTGCGAAGCAATGGGAACACTTCTGCTTCCCAGGCACAGAGAAGGTGCTAGCAGGGAATTCTCTGCCTGTCTTTCCCCAGTGCTCTGCAAGCTCTCCAGGGCAACATAAAATCTGGGGCTCTGGGCTTTCTTTCCTTCTGAACAAGTGTTAGTGTTTTCTGCACAAACGCGATTCTGAGAAGCAATGTGAACACTTGTGCTTCCCAGGCACAGAGAAGGTGCTAGCAGGGAATTCTCTGCCTGCCTTTCCCCAGTGCTCTGCAAGCTCTCCAGGGCAACATAAAATGTGGGGCTCTGTGCTTTCTTTCCTTCTGAACAAGTGTTAGTGTTTTCTGCACAAACGCGATTCTGCGAAGCAATGGGAACACTTGTGCTTCCCAGGCACAGAGAAGGTGTTAGCAGGGAATTCTCTGCCTGCTTTTCCCCAGTGCTCTGCAAGCTCTCCAGGGCAACATAAAATGTGGGGCTCTGTGCTTTCTTTCCTTCTGAACAAGTGTTAGTGTTTTCTGCACAAACGCGATTCTGCGAAGCAATGTGAACACTTGTGCTTCCCAGGCACAGAGAAGGTGCTAGCAGGGAATTCTCTGCCTGCTTTTCCCCAGTGCTCTGCAAGCTCTCCAGGGCAACATAAAATGTGGGGCTCTGTGCTTTCTTTCCTTCTGGACAAGTGTTAGTGTTTTCTGCACAAACGCGATTCTGCGAAGCAATGTGAGCACTTGTGCTTCCCAGGCACAGAGAAGGTGCTAGCAGGGAATTCTCTGCCTGCCTTTCCCCAGTGCTCTGCAAGCTCTCCAGGGCAACATAAAATGTGGGGCTCTGTGCTTTCTTTCCTTCTGAACAAGTGTTAGTGTTTTCTGCACAAACGCGATTCTGCGAAGCAATGGGAACACTTGTGCTTCCCAGGCACAGAGAAGGTGCTAGCAGGGAATTCTCTGCCTGCCTTTCCCCAGTGCTCTGCAAGCTCTCCAGGGCAACATAAAATGTGGGGCTCTGTGCTTTCTTTCCTTCTGAACAAGTGTTAGTGTTTTCTGCACAAACGCGATTCTGCGAAGCAATGGGAACACTTCTCCTTCCCAGGCACAGAGAAGGTGCTAGCAGGGAATTCTCTGCCTGCCTTTCCCCAGTGCTCTGCAAGCTCTCCAGGGCAACATAAAATCTGGGGCTCTGTGCTTTCTTTCCTTCTGAACAAGTGTTAGTGTTTTCTGCACAAACGCGATTCTGCGAAGCAATGTGAACACTTCTCCTTCCCAGGCACAGAGAAGGTGCTAGCAGGGAATTCTCTTCCTGCTTTTCCCCAGTGCTCTGCAAGCTCTCCAGGGCAACATAAAATCTGGGGCTCTGTGCTTTCTTTCCTTCTGAACAAGTGTTAGTGTTTTCTGCACAAACGCGATTCTGCGAAGCAATGGGAACACTTGTGCTTCCCAGGCACAGAGAAGGTGCTAGCAGGGAATTCTCTGCCTGCTTTTCCCCAGTGCTCTGCAAGCTCTCCAGGGCAACATAAAATCTGGGGCTCTGTGCTTTCTTTCCTTCTGAACAAGTGTTAGTGTTTTCTGCACAAACGCGATTCTGCGAAGCAATGTGAACACTTGTGCTTCCCAGGCACAGAGAAGGTGCTAGCAGGGAATTCTCTGCCTGCCTTTCCCCAGTGCTCTGCAAGCTCTCCAGGGCAACATAAAATCTGGGGCTCTGGGTTTTCTTTCCTTCTGAACAAGTGTTAGTGTTTTCTGCACAAACACGATTCTGCGAAGCAATGTGAACACTTGTGCTTCCCAGGCACAGAGAAGGTGCTAGCAGGGAATTCTCTGCCTGCCTTTCCCCAGTGCTCTGCAAGCTCTCCAGGGCAACATAAAATGTGGGGCTCTGTGCTTTCTTTCCTTCTGAACAAGTGTTAGTGTTTTCTGCACAAACGCGATTCTGCGAAGCAATGGGAACACTTGTGCTTCCCAGGCACAGAGAAGGTGCTAGCAGGGAATTCTCTGCCTGCTTTTCCCCAGTGCTCTGCAAGCTCTCCAGGGCAACATAAAATGTGGGGCTCTGTGCTTTCTTTCCTTCTGAACAAGTGTTAGTGTTTTCTGCACAAACGCGATTCTGCGAAGCAATGTGAACACTTCTCCTTCCCAGGCACAGAGAAGGTGCTAGCAGGGAATTCTCTGCCTGCCTTTCCCCAGTGCTCTGCAAGCTCTCCAGGGCAACATAAAATCTGGGGCTCTGTGCTTTCTTTCCTTCTGAACAAGTGTTAGTGTTTTCTGCACAAACACGATTCTGCGAAGCAATGTGAACACTTGTGCTTCCCAGGCACAGAGAAGGTGCTAGCAGGGAATTCTCTGCCTGCCTTTCCCCAGTGCTCTGCAAGCTCTCCAGGGCAACATAAAATGTGGGGCTCTGTGCTTTCTTTCCTTCTGAACAAGTGTTAGTGTTTTCTGCACAAACGCGATTCTGCGAAGCAATGGGAACACTTGTGCTTCCCAGGCACAGAGAAGGTGCTAGCAGGGAATTCTCTGCCTGCTTTTCCCCAGTGCTCTGCAAGCTCTCCAGGGCAACATAAAATGTGGGGCTCTGTGCTTTCTTTCCTTCTGAACAAGTGTTAGTGTTTTCTGCACAAACGCGATTCTGCGAAGCAATGTGAACACTTGTGCTTCCCAGGCACAGAGAAGGTGCTAGCAGGGAATTCTCTGCCTGCCTTTCCCCAGTGCTCTGCAAGCTCTCCAGGGCAACATAAAATGTGGGGCTCTGTGCTTTCTTTCCTTCTGGACAAGTGTTAGTGTTTTCTGCACAAACGCGATTCTGCGAAGCAATGTGAACACTTGTGCTTCCCAGGCACAGAGAAGGTGCTAGCAGGGAATTCTCTGCCTGCTTTTCCCCAGTGCTCTGCAAGCTCTCCAGGGCAACATAAAATGTGGGGCTCTGTGCTTTCTTTCCTTCTGAACAAGTGTTAGTGTTTTCTGCACAAACGTGATTCTGCGAAGCAATGTGAACACTTGTGCTTCGCAGGCACAGAGAAGGTGCTAGCAGGGAATTCTCTGCCTGCTTTTCCCCAGTGCTCTGCAAGCTCTCCAGGGCAACATAAAATGTGGGGCTCTGTGCTTTCTTTCCTTCTGAACAAGTGTTAGTGTTTTCTGCACAAACGCGATTCTGCGAAGCAATGTGAACACTTCTGCTTCCCAGGCACAGAGAAGGTGCTAGCAGGGAATTCTCTGCCTGCCTTTCCCCAGTGCTCTGCAAGCTCTCCAGGGCAACATAAAATGTGGGGCTCTGTGCTTTCTTTCCTTCTGAACAAGTGTTAGTGTTTTCTGCACAAACGCGATTCTGCGAAGCAATGTGAACACTTGTGCTTCCCAGGCACAGAGAAGGTGCTAGCAGGGAATTCTCTGCCTGCTTTTCCCCAGTGCTTGCAAGCTCTCCAGGGCAACATAAAATGTGGGGCTCTGTGCTTTCTTTCCTTCTGGACAAGTGTTAGTGTTTTCTGCACAAACGCGATTCTGCGAAGCAATGTGAACACTTGTGCTTCCCAGGCACAGAGAAGGTGCTAGCAGGGAATTCTCTGCCTGCCTTTCCCCAGTGCTCTGCAAGCTCTCCAGGGCAACATAAAATGTGGGGCTCTGTGCTTTCTTTCCTTCTGAACAAGTGTTAGTGTTTTCTGCACAAACGCGATTCTGCGAAGCAATGTGAACACTTGTGCTTCCCAGGCACAGAGAAGGTGCTAGCAGGGAATTCTCTGCCTGCCTTTCCCCAGTGCTCTGCAAGCTCTCCAGGGCAACATAAAATGTGGGGCTCTGGGCTTTCTTTCCTTCTGAACAAGTGTTAGTGTTTTCTGCACAAACGCGATTCTGCGAAGCAATGTGAACACTTGTGCTTCCCAGGCACAGAGAAGGTGCTAGCAGGGAATTCTCTGCCTGCTTTTCCCCAGTGCTCTGCAAGCTCTCCAGGGCAACATAAAATGTGGGGCTCTGTGCTTTCTTTCCTTCTGAACAAGTGTTAGTGTTTTCTGCACAAACGCGATTCTGCGAAGCAATGTGAACACTTCTCCTTCCCAGGCACAGAGAAGGTGCTAGCAGGGAATTCTCTGCCTGCCTTTCCCCAGTGCTCTGCAAGCTCTCCAGGGCAACATAAAATGTGGGGCTCTGTGCTTTCTTTCCTTCTGAACAAGTGTTAGTGTTTTCTGCACAAACGCGATTCTGCGAAGCAATGTGAACACTTGTGCTTCCCAGGCACAGAGAAGGTGCTAGCAGGGAATTCTCTGCCTGCTTTTCCCCAGTGCTCTGCAAGCTCTCCAGGGCAACATAAAATGTGGGGCTCTGTGCTTTCTTTCCTTCTGAACAAGTGTTAGTGTTTTCTGCACAAACGCGATTCTGCGAAGCAATGTGAACACTTCTCCTTCCCAGGCACAGAGAAGGTGCTAGCAGGGAATTCTCTGCCTGCCTTTCCCCAGTGCTCTGCAAGCTCTCCAGGGCAACATAAAATGTGGGGCTCTGTGCTTTCTTTCCTTCTGGACAAGTGTTAGTGTTTTCTGCACAAACGCGATTCTGCGAAGCAATGTGAACACTTGTGCTTCCCAGGCACAGAGAAGGTGCTAGCAGGGAATTCTCTGCCTGCCTTTCCCCAGTGCTCTGCAAGCTCTCCAGGGCAACATAAAATGTGGGGCTCTGTGCTTTCTTTCCTTCTGAACAAGTGTTAGTGTTTTCTGCACAAACGCGATTCTGCGAAGCAATGTGAACACTTGTGCTTCCCAGGCACAGAGAAGGTGCTAGCAGGGAATTCTCTGCCTGCCTTTCCCCAGTGCTCTGCAAGCTCTCCAGGGCAACATAAAATGTGGGGCTCTGTGCTTTCTTTCCTTCTGAACAAGTGTTAGTGTTTTCTGCACAAACGCGATTCTGCGAAGCAATGTGAACACTTGTGCTTCCCAGGCACAGAGAAGGTGCTAGCAGGGAATTCTCTGCCTGCTTTTCCCCAGTGCTCTGCAAGCTCTCCAGGGCAACATAAAATGTGGGGCTCTGTGCTTTCTTTCCTTCTGAACAAGTGTTAGTGTTTTCTGCACAAACGTGATTCTGCGAAGCAATGTGAACACTTGTGCTTCCCAGGCACAGAGAAGGTGCTAGCAGGGAATTCTCTGCCTGCTTTTCCCCAGTGCTCTGCAAGCTCTCCAGGGCAACATAAAATGTGGGGCTCTGTGCTTTCTTTCCTTCTGAACAAGTGTTAGTGTTTTCTGCACAAACGCGATTCTGCGAAGCAATGTGAACACTTCTCCTTCCCAGGCACAGAGAAGGTGCTAGCAGGGAATTCTCTGCCTGCCTTTCCCCAGTGCTCTGCAAGCTCTCCAGGGCAACATAAAATGTGGGGCTCTGTGCTTTCTTTCCTTCTGAACAATTGTTAGTGTTTTCTGCACAAACGCGATTCTGCGAAGCAATGTGAACACTTGTGCTTCCCAGGCACAGAGAAGGTGCTAGCAGGGAATTCTCTGCCTGCTTTTCCCCAGTGCTTGCAAGCTCTCCAGGGCAACATAAAATGTGGGGCTCTGTGCTTTCTTTCCTTCTGGACAAGTGTTAGTGTTTTCTGCACAAACGCGATTCTGCGAAGCAATGTGAACACTTGTGCTTCCCAGGCACAGAGAAGGTGCTAGCAGGGAATTCTCTGCCTGCCTTTCCCCAGTGCTCTGCAAGCTCTCCAGGGCAACATAAAATGTGGGGCTCTGTGCTTTCTTTCCTTCTGAACAAGTGTTAGTGTTTTCTGCACAAACGCGATTCTGCGAAGCAATGTGAACACTTGTGCTTCCCAGGCACAGAGAAGGTGCTAGCAGGGAATTCTCTGCCTGCCTTTCCCCAGTGCTCTGCAAGCTCTCCAGGGCAACATAAAATCTGGGGCTCCGTGCTTTCTTTCCTTCTGAACAAGTGTTAGTGTTTTCTGCACAAACGCGATTCTGCGAAGCAATGTGAACACTTGTGCTTCCCAGGCACAGAGAAGGTGCTAGCAGGGAATTCTCTGCCTGCTTTTCCCCAGTGCTCTGCAAGCTCTCCAGGGCAACATAAAATGTGGGGCTCTGTGCTTTCTTTCCTTCTGAACAAGTGTTAGTGTTTTCTGCACAAACGCGATTCTGCGAAGCAATGTGAACACTTCTCCTTCCCAGGCACAGAGAAGGTGCTAGCAGGGAATTCTCTGCCTGCCTTTCCCCAGTGCTCTGCAAGCTCTCCAGGGCAACATAAAATGTGGGGCTCTGTGCTTTCTTTCCTTCTGAACAAGTGTTAGTGTTTTCTGCACAAACGCGATTCTGCGAAGCAATGTGAACACTTGTGCTTCCCAGGCACAGAGAAGGTGCTAGCAGGGAATTCTCTGCCTGCTTTTCCCCAGTGCTCTGCAAGCTCTCCAGGGCAACATAAAATGTGGGGCTCTGTGCTTTCTTTCCTTCTGAACAAGTGTTAGTGTTTTCTGCACAAACGCGATTCTGCGAAGCAATGTGAACACTTCTCCTTCCCAGGCACAGAGAAGGTGCTAGCAGGGAATTCTCTGCCTGCCTTTCCCCAGTGCTCTGCAAGCTCTCCAGGGCAACATAAAATGTGGGGCTCTGTGCTTTCTTTCCTTCTGGACAAGTGTTAGTGTTTTCTGCACAAACGCGATTCTGCGAAGCAATGTGAACACTTGTGCTTCCCAGGCACAGAGAAAGTGCTAGCAGGGAATTCTCTGCCTGCCTTTCCCCAGTGCTCTGCAAGCTCTCCAGGGCAACATAAAATGTGGGGCTCTGTGCTTTCTTTCCTTCTGAACAAGTGTTAGTGTTTTCTGCACAAACGCGATTCTGCGAAGCAATGTGAACACTTGTGCTTCCCAGGCACAGAGAAGGTGCTAGCAGGGAATTCTCTGCCTGCCTTTCCCCAGTGCTCTGCAAGCTCTCCAGGGCAACATAAAATGTGGGGCTCTGTGCTTTCTTTCCTTCTGAACAAGTGTTAGTGTTTTCTGCACAAACGCGATTCTGCGAAGCAATGGGAACACTTGTGCTTCCCAGGCACAGAGAAGGTGCTAGCAGGGAATTCTCTGCCTGCTTTTCCCCAGTGCTCTGCAAGCTCTCCAGGGCAACATAAAATGTGGGGCTCTGTGCTTTCTTTCCTTCTGAACAAGTGTTAGTGTTTTCTGCACAAACGCGATTCTGCGAAGCAATGTGAGCACTTGTGCTTCCCAGGCACAGAGAAGGTGCTAGCAGGGAATTCTCTGCCTGCTTTTCCCCAGTGCTCTGCAAGCTCTCCAGGGCAACATAAAATGTGGGGCTCTGTGCTTTCTTTCCTTCTGAACAAGTGTTAGTGTTTTCTGCACAAACGCGATTCTGCGAAGCAATGGGAACACTTCTGCTTCCCAGGCACAGAGAAGGTGCTAGCAGGGAATTCTCTGCCTGCCTTTCCCCAGTGCTCTGCAAGCTCTCCAGGGCAACATAAAATCTGGGGCTCTGGGCTTTCTTTCCTTCTGAACAAGTGTTAGTGTTTTCTGCACAAACGCGATTCTGAGAAGCAATGTGAACACTTGTGCTTCCCAGGCACAGAGAAGGTGCTAGCAGGGAATTCTCTGCCTGCCTTTCCCCAGTGCTCTGCAAGCTCTCCAGGGCAACATAAAATGTGGGGCTCTGTGCTTTCTTTCCTTCTGAACAAGTGTTAGTGTTTTCTGCACAAACGCGATTCTGCGAAGCAATGGGAACACTTGTGCTTCCCAGGCACAGAGAAGGTGTTAGCAGGGAATTCTCTGCCTGCTTTTCCCCAGTGCTCTGCAAGCTCTCCAGGGCAACATAAAATGTGGGGCTCTGTGCTTTCTTTCCTTCTGAACAAGTGTTAGTGTTTTCTGCACAAACGCGATTCTGCGAAGCAATGTGAACACTTGTGCTTCCCAGGCACAGAGAAGGTGCTAGCAGGGAATTCTCTGCCTGCTTTTCCCCAGTGCTCTGCAAGCTCTCCAGGGCAACATAAAATGTGGGGCTCTGTGCTTTCTTTCCTTCTGGACAAGTGTTAGTGTTTTCTGCACAAACGCGATTCTGCGAAGCAATGTGAGCACTTGTGCTTCCCAGGCACAGAGAAGGTGCTAGCAGGGAATTCTCTGCCTGCCTTTCCCCAGTGCTCTGCAAGCTCTCCAGGGCAACATAAAATGTGGGGCTCTGTGCTTTCTTTCCTTCTGAACAAGTGTTAGTGTTTTCTGCACAAACGCGATTCTGCGAAGCAATGGGAACACTTGTGCTTCCCAGGCACAGAGAAGGTGCTAGCAGGGAATTCTCTGCCTGCCTTTCCCCAGTGCTCTGCAAGCTCTCCAGGGCAACATAAAATGTGGGGCTCTGTGCTTTCTTTCCTTCTGAACAAGTGTTAGTGTTTTCTGCACAAACGCGATTCTGCGAAGCAATGGGAACACTTCTCCTTCCCAGGCACAGAGAAGGTGCTAGCAGGGAATTCTCTGCCTGCCTTTCCCCAGTGCTCTGCAAGCTCTCCAGGGCAACATAAAATCTGGGGCTCTGTGCTTTCTTTCCTTCTGAACAAGTGTTAGTGTTTTCTGCACAAACGCGATTCTGCGAAGCAATGTGAACACTTCTCCTTCCCAGGCACAGAGAAGGTGCTAGCAGGGAATTCTCTTCCTGCTTTTCCCCAGTGCTCTGCAAGCTCTCCAGGGCAACATAAAATCTGGGGCTCTGTGCTTTCTTTCCTTCTGAACAAGTGTTAGTGTTTTCTGCACAAACGCGATTCTGCGAAGCAATGGGAACACTTGTGCTTCCCAGGCACAGAGAAGGTGCTAGCAGGGAATTCTCTGCCTGCTTTTCCCCAGTGCTCTGCAAGCTCTCCAGGGCAACATAAAATCTGGGGCTCTGTGCTTTCTTTCCTTCTGAACAAGTGTTAGTGTTTTCTGCACAAACGCGATTCTGCGAAGCAATGTGAACACTTGTGCTTCCCAGGCACAGAGAAGGTGCTAGCAGGGAATTCTCTGCCTGCCTTTCCCCAGTGCTCTGCAAGCTCTCCAGGGCAACATAAAATCTGGGGCTCTGGGTTTTCTTTCCTTCTGAACAAGTGTTAGTGTTTTCTGCACAAACACGATTCTGCGAAGCAATGTGAACACTTGTGCTTCCCAGGCACAGAGAAGGTGCTAGCAGGGAATTCTCTGCCTGCCTTTCCCCAGTGCTCTGCAAGCTCTCCAGGGCAACATAAAATGTGGGGCTCTGTGCTTTCTTTCCTTCTGAACAAGTGTTAGTGTTTTCTGCACAAACGCGATTCTGCGAAGCAATGGGAACACTTGTGCTTCCCAGGCACAGAGAAGGTGCTAGCAGGGAATTCTCTGCCTGCTTTTCCCCAGTGCTCTGCAAGCTCTCCAGGGCAACATAAAATGTGGGGCTCTGTGCTTTCTTTCCTTCTGAACAAGTGTTAGTGTTTTCTGCACAAACGCGATTCTGCGAAGCAATGTGAACACTTCTCCTTCCCAGGCACAGAGAAGGTGCTAGCAGGGAATTCTCTGCCTGCCTTTCCCCAGTGCTCTGCAAGCTCTCCAGGGCAACATAAAATCTGGGGCTCTGTGCTTTCTTTCCTTCTGAACAAGTGTTAGTGTTTTCTGCACAAACACGATTCTGCGAAGCAATGTGAACACTTGTGCTTCCCAGGCACAGAGAAGGTGCTAGCAGGGAATTCTCTGCCTGCCTTTCCCCAGTGCTCTGCAAGCTCTCCAGGGCAACATAAAATGTGGGGCTCTGTGCTTTCTTTCCTTCTGAACAAGTGTTAGTGTTTTCTGCACAAACGCGATTCTGCGAAGCAATGGGAACACTTGTGCTTCCCAGGCACAGAGAAGGTGCTAGCAGGGAATTCTCTGCCTGCTTTTCCCCAGTGCTCTGCAAGCTCTCCAGGGCAACATAAAATGTGGGGCTCTGTGCTTTCTTTCCTTCTGAACAAGTGTTAGTGTTTTCTGCACAAACGCGATTCTGCGAAGCAATGTGAACACTTGTGCTTCCCAGGCACAGAGAAGGTGCTAGCAGGGAATTCTCTGCCTGCCTTTCCCCAGTGCTCTGCAAGCTCTCCAGGGCAACATAAAATGTGGGGCTCTGTGCTTTCTTTCCTTCTGGACAAGTGTTAGTGTTTTCTGCACAAACGCGATTCTGCGAAGCAATGTGAACACTTGTGCTTCCCAGGCACAGAGAAGGTGCTAGCAGGGAATTCTCTGCCTGCTTTTCCCCAGTGCTCTGCAAGCTCTCCAGGGCAACATAAAATGTGGGGCTCTGTGCTTTCTTTCCTTCTGAACAAGTGTTAGTGTTTTCTGCACAAACGTGATTCTGCGAAGCAATGTGAACACTTGTGCTTCCCAGGCACAGAGAAGGTGCTAGCAGGGAATTCTCTGCCTGCTTTTCCCCAGTGCTCTGCAAGCTCTCCAGGGCAACATAAAATGTGGGGCTCTGTGCTTTCTTTCCTTCTGAACAAGTGTTAGTGTTTTCTGCACAAACGCGATTCTGCGAAGCAATGTGAACACTTCTGCTTCCCAGGCACAGAGAAGGTGCTAGCAGGGAATTCTCTGCCTGCCTTTCCCCAGTGCTCTGCAAGCTCTCCAGGGCAACATAAAATGTGGGGCTCTGTGCTTTCTTTCCTTCTGAACAAGTGTTAGTGTTTTCTGCACAAACGCGATTCTGCGAAGCAATGTGAACACTTGTGCTTCCCAGGCACAGAGAAGGTGCTAGCAGGGAATTCTCTGCCTGCTTTTCCCCAGTGCTTGCAAGCTCTCCAGGGCAACATAAAATGTGGGGCTCTGTGCTTTCTTTCCTTCTGGACAAGTGTTAGTGTTTTCTGCACAAACGCGATTCTGCGAAGCAATGTGAACACTTGTGCTTCCCAGGCACAGAGAAGGTGCTAGCAGGGAATTCTCTGCCTGCCTTTCCCCAGTGCTCTGCAAGCTCTCCAGGGCAACATAAAATGTGGGGCTCTGTGCTTTCTTTCCTTCTGAACAAGTGTTAGTGTTTTCTGCACAAACGCGATTCTGCGAAGCAATGTGAACACTTGTGCTTCCCAGGCACAGAGAAGGTGCTAGCAGGGAATTCTCTGCCTGCCTTTCCCCAGTGCTCTGCAAGCTCTCCAGGGCAACATAAAATGTGGGGCTCTGGGCTTTCTTTCCTTCTGAACAAGTGTTAGTGTTTTCTGCACAAACGCGATTCTGCGAAGCAATGTGAACACTTGTGCTTCCCAGGCACAGAGAAGGTGCTAGCAGGGAATTCTCTGCCTGCTTTTCCCCAGTGCTCTGCAAGCTCTCCAGGGCAACATAAAATGTGGGGCTCTGTGCTTTCTTTCCTTCTGAACAAGTGTTAGTGTTTTCTGCACAAACGCGATTCTGCGAAGCAATGTGAACACTTCTCCTTCCCAGGCACAGAGAAGGTGCTAGCAGGGAATTCTCTGCCTGCCTTTCCCCAGTGCTCTGCAAGCTCTCCAGGGCAACATAAAATGTGGGGCTCTGTGCTTTCTTTCCTTCTGAACAAGTGTTAGTGTTTTCTGCACAAACGCGATTCTGCGAAGCAATGTGAACACTTGTGCTTCCCAGGCACAGAGAAGGTGCTAGCAGGGAATTCTCTGCCTGCTTTTCCCCAGTGCTCTGCAAGCTCTCCAGGGCAACATAAAATGTGGGGCTCTGTGCTTTCTTTCCTTCTGAACAAGTGTTAGTGTTTTCTGCACAAACGCGATTCTGCGAAGCAATGTGAACACTTCTCCTTCCCAGGCACAGAGAAGGTGCTAGCAGGGAATTCTCTGCCTGCCTTTCCCCAGTGCTCTGCAAGCTCTCCAGGGCAACATAAAATGTGGGGCTCTGTGCTTTCTTTCCTTCTGGACAAGTGTTAGTGTTTTCTGCACAAACGCGATTCTGCGAAGCAATGTGAACACTTGTGCTTCCCAGGCACAGAGAAGGTGCTAGCAGGGAATTCTCTGCCTGCCTTTCCCCAGTGCTCTGCAAGCTCTCCAGGGCAACATAAAATGTGGGGCTCTGTGCTTTCTTTCCTTCTGAACAAGTGTTAGTGTTTTCTGCACAAACGCGATTCTGCGAAGCAATGTGAACACTTGTGCTTCCCAGGCACAGAGAAGGTGCTAGCAGGGAATTCTCTGCCTGCCTTTCCCCAGTGCTCTGCAAGCTCTCCAGGGCAACATAAAATGTGGGGCTCTGTGCTTTCTTTCCTTCTGAACAAGTGTTAGTGTTTTCTGCACAAACGCGATTCTGCGAAGCAATGTGAACACTTGTGCTTCCCAGGCACAGAGAAGGTGCTAGCAGGGAATTCTCTGCCTGCTTTTCCCCAGTGCTCTGCAAGCTCTCCAGGGCAACATAAAATGTGGGGCTCTGTGCTTTCTTTCCTTCTGAACAAGTGTTAGTGTTTTCTGCACAAACGTGATTCTGCGAAGCAATGTGAACACTTGTGCTTCCCAGGCACAGAGAAGGTGCTAGCAGGGAATTCTCTGCCTGCTTTTCCCCAGTGCTCTGCAAGCTCTCCAGGGCAACATAAAATGTGGGGCTCTGTGCTTTCTTTCCTTCTGAACAAGTGTTAGTGTTTTCTGCACAAACGCGATTCTGCGAAGCAATGTGAACACTTCTCCTTCCCAGGCACAGAGAAGGTGCTAGCAGGGAATTCTCTGCCTGCCTTTCCCCAGTGCTCTGCAAGCTCTCCAGGGCAACATAAAATGTGGGGCTCTGTGCTTTCTTTCCTTCTGAACAATTGTTAGTGTTTTCTGCACAAACGCGATTCTGCGAAGCAATGTGAACACTTGTGCTTCCCAGGCACAGAGAAGGTGCTAGCAGGGAATTCTCTGCCTGCTTTTCCCCAGTGCTTGCAAGCTCTCCAGGGCAACATAAAATGTGGGGCTCTGTGCTTTCTTTCCTTCTGGACAAGTGTTAGTGTTTTCTGCACAAACGCGATTCTGCGAAGCAATGTGAACACTTGTGCTTCCCAGGCACAGAGAAGGTGCTAGCAGGGAATTCTCTGCCTGCCTTTCCCCAGTGCTCTGCAAGCTCTCCAGGGCAACATAAAATGTGGGGCTCTGTGCTTTCTTTCCTTCTGAACAAGTGTTAGTGTTTTCTGCACAAACGCGATTCTGCGAAGCAATGTGAACACTTGTGCTTCCCAGGCACAGAGAAGGTGCTAGCAGGGAATTCTCTGCCTGCCTTTCCCCAGTGCTCTGCAAGCTCTCCAGGGCAACATAAAATCTGGGGCTCCGTGCTTTCTTTCCTTCTGAACAAGTGTTAGTGTTTTCTGCACAAACGCGATTCTGCGAAGCAATGTGAACACTTGTGCTTCCCAGGCACAGAGAAGGTGCTAGCAGGGAATTCTCTGCCTGCTTTTCCCCAGTGCTCTGCAAGCTCTCCAGGGCAACATAAAATGTGGGGCTCTGTGCTTTCTTTCCTTCTGAACAAGTGTTAGTGTTTTCTGCACAAACGCGATTCTGCGAAGCAATGTGAACACTTCTCCTTCCCAGGCACAGAGAAGGTGCTAGCAGGGAATTCTCTGCCTGCCTTTCCCCAGTGCTCTGCAAGCTCTCCAGGGCAACATAAAATGTGGGGCTCTGTGCTTTCTTTCCTTCTGAACAAGTGTTAGTGTTTTCTGCACAAACGCGATTCTGCGAAGCAATGTGAACACTTGTGCTTCCCAGGCACAGAGAAGGTGCTAGCAGGGAATTCTCTGCCTGCTTTTCCCCAGTGCTCTGCAAGCTCTCCAGGGCAACATAAAATGTGGGGCTCTGTGCTTTCTTTCCTTCTGAACAAGTGTTAGTGTTTTCTGCACAAACGCGATTCTGCGAAGCAATGTGAACACTTCTCCTTCCCAGGCACAGAGAAGGTGCTAGCAGGGAATTCTCTGCCTGCCTTTCCCCAGTGCTCTGCAAGCTCTCCAGGGCAACATAAAATGTGGGGCTCTGTGCTTTCTTTCCTTCTGGACAAGTGTTAGTGTTTTCTGCACAAACGCGATTCTGCGAAGCAATGTGAACACTTGTGCTTCCCAGGCACAGAGAAAGTGCTAGCAGGGAATTCTCTGCCTGCCTTTCCCCAGTGCTCTGCAAGCTCTCCAGGGCAACATAAAATGTGGGGCTCTGTGCTTTCTTTCCTTCTGAACAAGTGTTAGTGTTTTCTGCACAAACGCGATTCTGCGAAGCAATGTGAACACTTGTGCTTCCCAGGCACAGAGAAGGTGCTAGCAGGGAATTCTCTGCCTGCCTTTCCCCAGTGCTCTGCAAGCTCTCCAGGGCAACATAAAATGTGGGGCTCTGTGCTTTCTTTCCTTCTGAACAAGTGTTAGTGTTTTCTGCACAAACGCGATTCTGCGAAGCAATGGGAACACTTGTGCTTCCCAGGCACAGAGAAGGTGCTAGCAGGGAATTCTCTGCCTGCTTTTCCCCAGTGCTCTGCAAGCTCTCCAGGGCAACATAAAATGTGGGGCTCTGTGCTTTCTTTCCTTCTGAACAAGTGTTAGTGTTTTCTGCACAAACGCGATTCTGCGAAGCAATGTGAACACTTCTCCTTCCCAGGCACAGAGAAGGTGCTAGCAGGGAATTCTCTGCCTGCTTTTCCCCAGTGCTCTGCAAGCTCTCCAGGGCAACATAAAATCTGGGGCTCTGTGCTTTCTTTCCTTCTGGACAAGTGTTAGTGTTTTCTGCACAAACGCGATTCTGCGAAGCAATGTGAGCACTTGTGCTTCCCAGGCACAGAGAAGGTGCTAGCAGGGAATTCTCTGCCTGCCTTTCCCAGTGCTCTGCAAGCTCTCCAGGGCAACATAAAATCTGGGGCTCTGTGCTTTCTTTCCTTCTGAACAAGTGTTAGTGTTTTCTGCACAAACGCGATTCTGCGAAGCAATGTGAACACTTGTGCTTCCCAGGCACAGAGAAGGTGCTAGCAGGGAATTCTCTGCCTGCCTTTCCCCAGTGCTCTGCAAGCTCTCCAGGGCAACATAAAATCTGGGGCTCTGTGCTTTCTTTCCTTCTGGACAAGTGTTAGTGTTTTCTGCACAAACGCGATTCTGCGAAGCAATGTGAACACTTCTCCTTCCCAGGCACAGAGAAGGTGCTAGCAGGGAATTCTCTGCCTGCCTTTCCCCAGTGCTCTGCAAGCTCTCCAGGGCAACATAAAATGTGGGGCTCTGTGCTTTCTTTCCTTCTGAACAAGTGTTAGTGTTTTCTGCACAAACGCGATTCTGCGAAGCAATGTGAACACTTGTGCTTCCCAGGCACAGAGAAGGTGCTAGCAGGGAATTCTCTGCCTGCCTTTCCCCAGTGCTCTGCAAGCTCTCCAGGGCAACATAAAATGTGGGGCTCTGTGCTTTCTTTCCTTCTGAACAAGTGTTAGTGTTTTCTGCACAAACGCGATTCTGCGAAGCAATGTGAACACTTGTGCTTCCCAGGCACAGAGAAGGTGCTAGCAGGGAATTCTCTGCCTGCTTTTCCCCAGTGCTCTGCAAGCTCTCCAGGGCAACATAAAATGTGGGGCTCTGTGCTTTCTTTCCTTCTGAACAAGTGTTAGTGTTTTCTGCACAAACGCGATTCTGCGAAGCAATGTGAACACTTGTGCTTCCCAGGCACAGAGAAGGTGCTAGCAGGGAATTCTCTGCCTGCTTTCCCCAGTGCTCTGCAAGCTCTCCAGGGCAACATAAAATCTGGGGCTCTGTGCTTTCTTTCCTTCTGACAAGTGTTAGTGTTTTCTGCACAAACGCGATTCTGCGAAGCAATGTGAACACTTGTGCTTCCCAGGCACAGAGAAGGTGCTAGCAGGGAATTCTCTGCCTGCCTTTCCCCAGTGCTCTGCAAGCTCTCCAGGGCAACATAAAATCTGGGGCTCTGTGCTTTCTTTCCTTCTGACAAGTGTTAGTGTTTTCTGCACAAACGCGATTCTGCGAAGCAATGTGAACACTTGTGCTTCCCAGGCACAGAGAAGGTGCTAGCAGGGAATTCTCTGCCTGCCTTTCCCCAGTGCTCTGCAAGCTCTCCAGGGCAACATAAAATCTGGGGCTCTGTGCTTTCTTTCCTTCTGACAAGTGTTAGTGTTTTCTGCACAAACGCGATTCTGCGAAGCAATGTGAACACTTGCTGCCTTCCCAGGCACAGAGAAGGTGCTAGCAGGGAATTCTCTGCCTGCCTTTCCCCAGTGCTCTGCAAGCTCTCCAGGGCAACATAAAATGTGGGGCTCTGTGCTTTCTTTCCTTCTGAACAAGTGTTAGTGTTTTCTGCACAAACGCGATTCTGCGAAGCAATGTGAACACTTGTGCTTCCCAGGCACAGAGAAGGTGCTAGCAGGGAATT